>CP139503.1:77870224-78434566 GCA_021014915.2 Artemisia tridentata subsp. tridentata | reverse complement strand
CTTGAGCAAGGGTCATCAAACATCGTGCATCCATCCACCCCGAGATGTTTGAGACACTAAGTACACTAACCCGTGAATTAACAAACCAACCAAGCTACCATAATTTCCCAAATCCTACCGATTTCGTAGCACAAACTATTCCCAAAAAAGGTAGTCAAACCCCGTAAGTTTTATTATGTCAAAATCCAAGTCCATCCTACTTGTCCAAAATTAATTTCACGGGATTTTACAACTCTTGAGATTTAAACCGAGAAATCAAATCTTTCGCGGGATTTTCTAAAATCAACAAGAGAAACCGTGAAATCATCAAGAATAGCCTAGAGTAAAGTACAATACTAATCTTCAAAATTCAAGTCACAGGAATCAAATCACAACTTGATCAGATCGCAACAAGTCAAGTCACAGATTGTCAATTTGTAACAAGTCAGATTGCAATCAACCAAATCACAATTAGTCAAATCGCAAGTGTTAACTTGCAACGTCAAATCGCAACTGGTCAAATCACAATCAGTCAAGTCGCAACAAGTCAAATAGTAACTTTGACAAATTGCAGTTAATCAAATCGCAATTCGTCAACTGTAACTCAAATTGCAAAGATTAAATTGTAGGCTCACTCAAATCGTAGGCATCAATAGGACAGTGTCGCCAAATCCACAACTCTGAAATCACATTGACCTTCATATACCCAAAGATATTCTTCCCCACCAAAGACAGTCCAATACTTAATTGTTGTTCAATACACAGCCCAATATTTAAGAAACACTACTTAAGATTTTTTAATCATTCATGGCCCAATCTCATACAACTAAAATCCGGCCCAAGTCTAACCCTAATCCTCTTATCCTTATAAAGTATTAAACACACATTAACCCTAATTCATCTCACAATTATACGCCTCCCACCTTATCTCTCCAATACGCAGATCATACTTCATCATCCCTTTGTAGAATATGCGGCATCACATCAAACGTATCACACATCGCCTTTGTATAACTCCATAACACTGTCCACCATATATCACCATTAATACTCCACGAATCACAAACAAACACAACATCATCATTGTTGCATCATACACCTTGAGTCACACACAAGGCGCACAAACTGAAGTACATTTTCACCACACACAAGGCGCATCTTCAAGATAACGAGAGGAGATCTCGGGTAGGTTTTTGTATTTTGCTTTTCAGTTCATTATGTATCCGAAGTGAATATAGAGTGAAAAGGAGAACAAGTAATTAAGGTTAGATAAGGTTGTTGTAAGAGGATTCCCTTTTTGAATCGGTTGTTGTGAGAGGATTCGATCAGATGTGTAGTAGTTAACACCGAATGAGGATTATGATTAGATCAGTGGATTTGTTGTTGAAACTTCTTGTTGTAATATTGGATCATCAGTTTTGTCTTTGGATTTGATTTTGTATCTTGTGATGTAAATTGCTGTTGTACCTTTCTTTTGAGTCTGTTATTGTTGCAAAATTGATTGTGATCTGTGTACGATTAGCGTGGATCAAATAATTGATTATCATAAACTGAGACAAATCGCTAGAACACAAATCGCTGGATGACAAATCGCTAGGCCAGACAAAACGCTAGAACACAATATATTTGCATGCCACAAAATGCCAAACTGCCACGTCACCGACCCCACAACTGTCCACATGCAGTTGACCTCCGTGATATGCCCATTTTTGGCTAGCGACTTGACTACTTTCAGAATCAAAACAATTTAAACAATCCAGATCTCAAACACAAGGGACACAAAACGCTACTATGAATACCATTCCAAGAACAACACAGCAGCAAAGTCCAAGAACATCCACGAATTCCACACAAATCGCCACTATGAACACCACTTTTTGACAAACAAAATGCAACCAAGAACTCAAACCCGTAATGTGAATCACACCACAAACACGACCAACAACAAGACATGTAAGTAACTGAATAGTATAGACCACAAATCCAACACAGTTAAGGTCCAAGCTCACTGATCGAACAACACAAAAGAACTAACCAGATCTATAACCTATTCAAGCCCAAGATTCAAGTGGTTTTAAAGACCAAAATATAAAATGGTGTTAGTGTTAAAGCCCACAATTTTAAGATCTGTTAGTTGACAAATCTCAACTAAGAAACTTCGAACCAAGAAATAATACAACAAGACAGCGACTTTTTCTTGAGAATCTTCTAACCAAAAGAAACAGAAAGCTTTTCTTGATATACATCGAACAAAATAATAGACAAAATAAGACCTTTGAGATGTTAAATCAAGTAAGTCAACAGTGGGTTACGGGAACAATTTTGGGCCCAAAATTAAATCAAGTGAACAACAAGAACATATGGACCAACTTTAATTAAATATTCGGATACAAGGAATAAAAAAAACTAGACACAGACCACATTTTGAACAAGTATTCGAATCAACAAAGAATATAAAACAAGAATCCAAGCACACACAATCAACCGAACCTAACCATGGCTCTTGATACCAATTGTAGAATATAAACATCTTGATTGTGTGGATGATTCGGGTGGCCTTGGATCTTGAAAGATCAAGAAACCCATGGTGGAGTTAGAGAGATGAAGTTAGAGAGAGGTGAGGGAAAAACTTGTAAGATTAGATTGGTAGGTGAAAATGATACAAGAGTTCCAACCCTTCCCATGTGTGGGAAGGGGTTTATATAGTTCCTAATATTGGTGCCCCTAGTGGGCTGTGGAGTGAGCTGACAGTGGGTAAAGACCCGACCCACTCCACAAATAAAAATACGACTAAGCTATTAATACTAATACTAATAATGCTAAGCCAATATTAATAAGCCTACGAGCTATATAAATGCTAAGTAGATACTTGGGGTGACCGAGCCTTCATCTGAATATTTATATTCCTAACACATATCCTTGTATATATGTTTTATATATCTTAAATAAAAAGAAAATAGAAAAATATAAAACCTATAAAAACCCAAAAAAATCAGAAAAACAAAAAATACCAAAAATAGTTTCTCTAGGCATGTCTTCTGTTTATCGATAACATTTACGGTCCTAGAAATGTCATTCAATAATGACACGGGTCTTTAAATGAAGCTCGAGCAGAAGTTATACTAACAGGTTAAAACATGTCTAAATGGCTTGCAGTTACTTCATACTGCAACCCGCGTTTTACAATGGGGAAAGCATGTCGCCAAAAAGACGGCTGTTCCTCCAACTGGGTGATGTTCACCTAGGCATGGATTACTTTATATCAATGTTTCTTTGAACTGATGTACGATTCAGTGCATCATTTCTTGTACAAGAAGAGAAGTCTTCTTTACACCATAAACTCTATCCATTCTATGATTCTTCAGGAGAGTTTTGGTGTTTCACAAGGTGGTAACTGGACTTAAATTTCACAAATACTTGTCGCTCAATTGAATGACTACAGCTCTTTAAATAGAAAACGGGTCATTAATTAAGGGGGAGAGTATTTGTTCAAATTTCTGACACCTTTTTACACATTGTGCAACATCAGCAGTGGCACTCTCTCGTGGCTTAAGGGGGAGCATAGTATGCTCCGTAATCAGAATACATTTAAACATGTCCACATTTTCTCCCAAATTTTCTAAACATATTTAAATCAATTGGGATCACAAATCTCAACTGGTTTGAAATTTTTGATCGGGGGAGAGAATGTGATTTAAATATGAAATTCTGATAAAACATGTGATCTTTTGAAACTCAAGTGTAGGCTCTCCCATATGTGCTAAACCTTTTCGTATATCGATGCACATATTGAGGGGGAGCGAATGATTTGTGATGGCTATTGTGAAAGAATACCAAGGACCGACCATTTTACTTTATGTATTGGAGTTATAAGGATGGTAAGGTTAGGTATTAGTTCCCATGATCCAACCAGAACCGGAGGGATCTTCCCAGGGACAATCCTTTAGTTAGAATAGAAGTCCTTAGGAATGATTAAAAAGGAGAAAAGTGAATAAGGGAAAAGTGCCGACTGAGATAGAGCTAGTACTGGAACAAACCCAACAAGGTGCTAGTAATGAAGTCTCGGTAAGCACTGAAGGGGTTGAAGAATGAAAAAGAAATGTAAAGATAAAGGGTGAAAAGAAAGAAGCCCTCCTTACACTTTAGCCAGAAACCGGGTCAATACATATGCTGTCAGAATCACTTAGTTGATTGCTGACATTGAAGACAAAGTATCATGGACCCAGTGATACGCTGCACAACCCTCCCTAGCCACTCAAGGTCCCTCAAAGGACTCTTGTTTCACTTGTCACGGAGATCAATACATTGCTATCGTCTCTCTCACTCCGAGTTAGATGATATTGAAAAGGTGGCAGTCCTCTCCTGCCTCCGATCACTAAATCAAAATGCACTATTGAGTCTAGAGCCAAGAGATCATCCATTAATCTCATTAGGACACATTTCCAATATACTTGCTGTTTCATACACCGTGAAAAGCAAGAAAATATATATGAAGAGTCCTACGCATTATCCTTTTGGTATTGCCAGAACATCCGAGTGATACGTAAAGTATTCACAATGAAGATGGAAATCCTTCTAGAGCCAACATCTAACAAGCTCTTGGTGGGTGACATGTGAGATCATTCTTGGATCAAACTTGTGACAACTGGAAAGAAACGATGGGGCGATTCTCATTTGAATCAAACTTGTTCCAGGAAATGGATTGACGGACGCTTTTGGAAAACCTTTCAATGTGCTCACCAACTGAATTTCGAGCACATTGATTGTGAAAATTTTCAAACAAAAGTGTTTTTGACAGAAATGTGATTCAATTTATAAAACCCTTGTCGTGTTGCACAAAATGTTTATCCAGTGACACGCAAGTGATTTTTCTAATCAATTTCTCGTCAATCAGTGGGTATTTAATTCACTGATTCACTCTACCGTGTTGTCTGCTTTGAGACGTTCCGGTATGAGAACATGCGTAGTATGATGATTCTGACATTAATTTGTTGGAAGACTCATTACTACAAGTTGGAAATTCCTGTCAAGGAGAATCTTCTTTAAAGGGGATTCTACCTGATCACAGGTCGGTCTTCACAGATCCGAAGGTTAAATCCAACCACCACATCGAACGAATGACAAAGCCATATTCGTTCTCCAACTTTATTGCTAGCTGTTTTATTTCAGGTTCATATAAAGAAGGCGATGGTGGTTCCTGATTCCAGCAGATACGTGCCAATCCACTCTCCATGCTCACACTTCCAATTCATTATCAAAGACATCCTGATAGATGAAAGACCTTCAACACAGCTTCCGCAACTCTAATGATAGCTATCATGATCCAGAAAAGTGTGAGCATGCAAGTCCAACAGTCACAACAAATCACATAGAGGCAATATCATTACAACGGATAAGCTTGGAGATTTATGGTGGCTGATGATCTCAAAGAATGCTCAAAGATCACAACCACACATAAAGACGATGCTGCAAGATGACATGAAAACATATGATGGATGTTTACTTCAAGGTTACTCAAAGATCATCCAAGATAAAAGATCAGTCATCAAAAAGTTCACTTCTGAGAGGCACAAACATCTACAAAGTTGAAGAATCAATGTCTACGAGCTATGAAGACACATTCAGAGGATAGAGTGCTATAATTCCAAATTTTATTTACGGGGTGACCTCCCTTAGGGGGAGATTGTTAGGAATATAAATATTCATCTGAAGACTCGGTCACCCCGAGTACTCATTAGCACTTAATAGCTCGTAGGATTATTAGTAATATTAATAGTAGAGTAGTTAATATAGAACTTGTGGAGTGGGTCGGGTCTTTACCCTCTGTCAGCTCACTCCACAGCCCACTCGGGGCATAATATGTAATAGTATATAACCCCCTCTCCACCTAGGGAGAGGGTTGGACCTTCCTTCACTTCTAATCTAATATTCACATCTTTCTCTCTCAAGGTTCCCAAACTCTCCACTTCTCTCTCTAAAACTCTTCTATTCGATCCATCTCTACTCACATACTTGTGTTATTAGTTAGTGAACATCTTACAGGAACTCTTAGAAATTTTAGGACTCATTTTGGTTGCTCTCTTTTTATGTTTTAATATCATGTTTTGTGACCTTTGTCATAAACAAATTTTCAATGAATGGACGTTATGTCTTTATGCTTGTAGGTGATCACTATTTGGCATAATATCTTGTTTTGCATGATTTACTAACAACCTTATATGGTTGTTTTGAGTTCTCATTATGATTAGACCACTTATACTTAGGAGCATTTTTTTTATCAGACACTTATTATCATGTTTGATTGACATATATATGTGCATTTAGCTACTTGGTTAGATTGATTCACAACTAACCTTTGTTTTGTAGCTTCTCTCACCCTTGAATCATATACGTTGGTACCCTAGCAACGGGGAGTATAGATAAAGGGGGAGTATATTATACTAACATCATAGTATAGTTGCTTTTAACTTCACATAATGCTTTGATCAAATGTACATTAGGTACTAAATTTTGATCAGATACTTCATTTTGACTTTTTAAAGTCAAAAGGGTTGACATTTCTTGTTTGGTTGACCATTACATATGCATTATGCTTCTTGATTGAAGTATTTCATTACTGACTTTTCTTTTATAGCATCTCATACTCTTGAAATGTATACGTTGGTACTCTAGCAATGGGGAGTATACATCAAGAGGGAGCATATCATATTCTAACCATTTGTTTTGTAGGATCATACATCATATCCTTGGTACTCCATTTAGGGGGAGTATTAATCAAGGGGGGAGCTTTAAAGTTCTCAAAATCGCATTCCGCTACGCATATCTTCTTTTTGTTTCGACAAAAAGGGGGAGAAATGATTAAGTTCCCATTCCTGTGAAACATCACAGTACATACTTTTTACTTAAAATAGATTTTAAAACTTGCATAAACTAACTTAATCTATATTTTTAAAAGACTCATCCTTTATTTAAGCTCTTTACTTAAAAATACATTTTATGTTTTGTCATCAACAAAAAGGGGGAGATTGTTAATACAAATATCGTCCCAAAAACGTTATTTATATTTTACGATCTTTGCTTAATTTTGTTAATGACAAATACAAAGTTTATCTTTAAGCAAAAGCATAAATAAGATTAAGTCTTTTAAATTTATAGTGATAAGTCTTTTAAAACACATTTACACATTACAAGTTTACTAGGAATAACATTACATACATTTACATGTTTATTTCTTAAATTAGAAACTTTATTTTCTAAATATTATGATCACATCATGGCATGCATCATGAACACAATCTTGGAAAGATTTTGAGATATCTTGTTTAGATCTTCAAGCTAAAGAGTTGACATTTGAAGATATGGAAAGATTGTGCAAGATATGGAAAGATATGGGAATATCTTAGCTGGCCTGACATGGCGGATCCAAAGCCATACAAAGGCGGATCCAATTTTTGGGATCCACCGGATCCGTCAACTGTTGTTCAGCTTTGCCTATAAATAGCAAGCTGATCATTTGGCCATTTTTATCACTTACATAGCATAAATTATACATTCTTTCATTTACATATTACTAACCCATATCATTCATAGTGATCTTCCTTTTTGTAGCAAAAGAGATCAAGCATTAACAAGCTTCAACATTCTGTTGCAAGACTTGATAGTTACCTACTGTGTAACTCATTAGAATTTAGGCATCATTGTTGCATCTTTTATTCAGTAGAATCCGGTTAGTGTTTTAGTCCTCAAAACACATAGAGTGAAAGGGAGTAGTTGTACCCTTGTAAAGAACTCGACATCTAGCTTAGTGTCGGTAATTATTTAGGCGACGTCAGGTTGGTTCTGCCTTAAACTAGAACCCGGTATCTAGCTTTGTACCGAAAAACTCTCGAGTTAGAGGCTCGAGGAGTGAAGTAGGGCAAGGAAGAGAGTTCTTGTAGCCGAACCACTATAAATCTTCGTGTTGTGGTTTGATTGTTCTTTTCTCTACTTACTTGCTTATATAGTTGATTGTGTACTATTACTTTGAAATCACGATAAGTCACAAAGCTAATTAAATTTTAAAACGGTAAAAACTATTCAACCCCCCATTCTAGTTTTCCACACTTTTCTTTTAAAAATCTTCTACTATTATGTTTTTAAGCAATTAAGTTTTAGTCTTTTCATTAAAATTGTCATTTTTAGTCTTTAAAGATTTTAAAGTTTGCATCTTTTTAGTCTAAACATCATTTTAATCTTGTTATTCTATTAAAAATTTAAACTTTATGCATTATTAGTTTAAAAGTAATTTTAAAAATCAAGTTTTATTACTTTTATCAATTTTACTTATAAAGTTTTAAACTTTATTTAATTTTTAACTATAAAACCCAATATCAAAAGCTACAAAAATATATAGTTTAGTTGATGATGGTTAGATGGTGATTTTGAAGTAATAAAGAGGAGATTATGGGTATTGAGCTTGTAGATTTGGTATTATTGTGTTATTTAGAGTTCGTATTATCCGTGGTCGTCGATTTGGTGACTCCTAATTGCTTTTTAATTATCTCTTTTTATTCTTATTATGTTTAGCTTATATTTTATTATCGTTGCTTATTCTTTGCATTTTATTATGCGCAAGTAGATTTTACATATATGTTTGTTTAGGGATTGGTAGTTTAGTTTATTATGCTTATGTTTGTTGGATTTGTTAGCTTATTTAATATGCTTAGTGTGTAGACTTTTATTATGCTTGTTAAGTGTAGTTTTTATTACCAAGATTAAAGATTATTTTCAAAATAAACCAACGTTGTGAGAAAATAGTTTTTAAAACGGGTATTAATTCACCACTTAAAACGAAAATTTACACTTAATGATCTTTTCATCTCACTTGACAAGCATATCCTTTATTATTATCTTTTTAGATAGCTTTATTATTGTTTTTCTTGTAGTTTTTTCTTTTATTAATTAATTTAGCTTTTAAAAAATTATTTAAAAACCAAAACCAAAAATATTTGACAATCAAGCATTAAACAAAAGATATAACGTAATTTTCAATTCGAATCTCGCCGTGGAATACGACTCCGGAAGATTGAATTATCATTTGTCCTCAAGTGATTCTTTTATCTTATCGGGAATACAAATATTAAAACTGCCCCGTGCTTACAATCGAATCAACCATTTATTTGTGCCACTAGTTTAACAGGACCAATCTCAGAAGAAGATTCATGAATTTGCATTACAAACCATGGTTGTTCTGTTTTATCCTTTTGAGGAACGAAGGTGTCAGAAATATGAGGCACTTTTGAATAATCAAATGGTTTATTGAACTTAACATTGTTCATTTTTTATCGACTCTCTTCTTCCTGTTCATGTTCTTCCCACAGTTATGTACAACAACACGCATAATTGAATCATCAAAGAGATGGGTTGCACTATACAACTTTGGATTTTCCTTGAGTGCTTTATGTAAAAAACATGGTTTGTCATCACCAATAGCAAAACCATAACCTTGGGGATTTTGCTTTAAGGTAAACTTTTGAATTGTTGTTATAGACTCACCAGTTTTATAAACAACTTTTTGAAACTCTTTTAATTTACATTCCAAATCTACGATTTCATCAAGATAAGAATTAATCCGTTTCCTAGACAATTGTTTATGTGCAGAAAAACTAGCTTGACAAGTTGACAACTCTGTTTTTGTTTTTGAAAGTTTAGAATTGAGGTGTTCAACCTGTTGTTTGAATTCTAATTTTTCTTGTTCCATTTGAGAAATCAAGTTATTTTTGGAAGCAGTTAATTCTCGAATTTGATGTAGTAAATCTTGTTCTTTGACATAAGCTTGTTGAAATGCAACTTCAAAACTTTGTTCTCGTTTTTATTTTGTTTCAAAATTTGGGGGTTGTATCTTATAGCACTCAAGATCCTTAGTTAATGATGCAACTTTGGCTTTTAAGTTTCTGTTGATCTCATTGCATTTTTCAATCTGAGATTTTTGTGAGTCCAATTGGGATTGGGTGGTCAATAGTAAGGTCATGAGTTCTGGATCTGGACCGAGCGAAGGTTCATTTTGTTCAATTTGATCATTGTTATTGTCATCAATTGGATCATCAAATGTAACAACTGGGTTAATTTGATCTTCATCAAATGTAACAACTGTGTTCATTTGTTCATCTTCTTGAGGAGATAATAATGAATCATTTGGAACAACTTGCTCCTCGTCTGATGCAGATGCAGATGGTGACACAATTTCATGTATTAGACATGTTGTTGTATCAGGTACCTGAGACAGACCATTAGTATCAAACACTGGGCATGTATCACTCATGTGAAGTTCCTGCATGTTGGCCATTAGTATCATAGCTGCATTTGCTTCCAAATCCTCCATGTCATCATCTGAATATGCATTTGCCATCAAGCAGTTTTCTTTGTCAATTAAAGTGCCTCCTGATTCATCATTTAGAGCTAGAAGTAGTGCCTGCTTGTTAAACTCACTGCCTCTGACTCTAGGTTTGGGACATGCACTAGCCAGATGACCTTTCCCATTGCAGTTATAGCACTTGACCATAGTATTCCCAGTCCCTGTATTTCCAGTTTCAACAATTTCAACCCTTTTCTGAGGAGCACCTGCATTGTTCCTACTTCCACTAGTTGCATTAAACCGTTGTCCACTTCCTGAATTTCCCATATAACCTCCTGTTCTAGGTCTTCCATAAGTACGATTCTGAATTTCAACCCGTCCATCTTGTACAACAGCTTGATTCCTTTTGTTGGATGAAGTGCGGAGACGATTGTTGGATTTGTTAGAGAATTTGCTGAAAGCACGAGCAATGAGTGCAAATCCTTCATTCAAAGAGTTGAATGCATCATCTTCGTCACTTTTTGTATTTGTGTAGAGCATGGTGTCAGTGTTGTCGTAGGGGACTAGTTGATTTTCAGTTGATTGTTGTGTTGAGTCATATGGAATGAGTTGTGTGGAAGAGGTTTGTTGAGGATAGTTAAAGTGATGTTGCTGTTGGACATAAGCATGGTTTGACAATGGAGGTGGAGCAAAGCGAGATTGAGCTATTAGTGCCAATGAGTTTGGAGTTGTAGAAGGTGAATAAGTACCACGAAGAGCTCGATCTTTGTCAACTTCAGACTGATGGTGCTTCAGATAATCATACAACAAACCATAAGATGCATTGTGTAGATTTTTTGCTTGATCAACAAACGTGACATATTTCTGCCAATCTGGACCAAGACAACTGAGAAACTTAGTGTTGATAGCAATCCTTGGTAACTTAATGTTGTGTCTGTCCAAGTCATTAATGATGTTTGTGAACCGATGGTAATAAGACTCTAGTGACTCCCCTGATTCAATCATAAACATTGTATACTCGAAGTAGAGTTTGGATTCTATGTCTTCTTGGTTCAGTTCAGTGCCTTCCATTAAGAGATGAACGTGTTCCCACATGTCTTTAGCAGTTTTCTGAGCATCAATGCTTCGAAAAATTGGATTAGGTATTTCCTGAAGAATGTATGACATTGCAAGTTCATTTTCTTCACGATGAAGTATCTGCTCTGCAATAAGTTGAGCTTCAGGAACAGGGAGCACAATGTCAGGTCTTGGAGGAATAGCACTTGGATCTCCAGGAACCGTTGTAGTTGGCATTTGGAATGGACCTTCAATTATAGCCTTTTCCATATATTTGCCATGTGGTTTCTTGAGTTCTATGAACCTTAAGAATCGACTTTCCCATTGAACATAATTACCAGGAGTAAGCATAGGAGGTGTGTCAAGTGATCCAACTTCATGTCTTGATTGTTGACTGCTGATGGCCACACACATTTTATCAAAACAATGTGTTTGTTTTGCAGGAAGTAGGAAGGATTGCATTGGTTGTTGTTGATATGGTTGTTGTTGAGTGGTTTGTTGTTGTGGAAAGAATTGATATTGTTGCATGAATAGTTATTGTTGAGGATACTGCGGTTGCCGAGGATACTGCTGTTGCTGAGGATACTGCTGTTGCTGAGGATACTGTTGTTGATAGTAGTTGAAATAAGGTGGTTGAGACATGATTCTGATTAGTTAACTTGTGTTGTTATGGATCTTGTAGACAATTGAGAAGTGTGTTGTGAGTTATAAAGTTTGGTTTTGGTTAAGTTTGAATTCAGATGATTACTGTTCACTTCCAATTCCGACAAACACTATTCACAGTTTGCCAATTGCGACGAGTTCACTGAATTGCGACAAAGTTACAATTGCGATGGATTAATTCAATTCCGACAAAGATAGTTGAATTGCAATGGACTTTTCAATTTCGATGGAGCTTAGGAATTGCGATGGACTTTGCAATTGCGACAGAACTTTGCAATTTCGATAAATTATCTGAATTGCGATGGAACTTGGCAATTCCGATGATTTCTCACTAACTTATACAAGATAGGAGATTTCCACAAAGTCGAAGTATTTTCACAAGCTTGTACAAGCAAGGAATCTACTGAGTATACAATTCCTATAAACCCTTGTTCTTCAATTCAGATAAACCCTTATTGTCCAATTCCGATAAACCCTCTTTTCCAATTCTGATAGAAAACAGTTTTATCAAAACACTTTCTTTCAATCAAAAACGATGTTTAAACTGAGTCTCTTTGGATAAAAACGTTTAAAAACACTTAAATGATAAGAAAGTTTCAAGCTTTAACGTTTTAAAAAAAAATTGAGCAATTTCGATGAAGTGGAAATAAGTAAACCGAGTGTAAAAACTAGTGTAAATAAAAAATAACTAAACTTTTGACTATGAATCAAACTTCTAAACACTATAGAGTTCTTAACACTTTACAAGCGTGAAGAATGAGTGCTAGAAATGAGCTTTTGTCATAAAAGTAACACAAAACCAAACCGTAAGACAAGTAAATGCTATGTAGAACTAGAAACACACTTCACAACGATCCTTTGGCGGTTGATACCACTTGTTAGGTCACCTTAATAGTATAACACAAGTATATGATAACGAGATAGATGAGAGAAAGAGAGAAAGAGTGGTCGGATTATAACACACGAGAGATTAACAAAAGGTTCCTTGTATTAGTGAAATAACCAACAATATAAAGAGTATGTTACATGAGTATATATAGGAGTGCTAGCTAGGGCGACTTGTTAAGTCTTTCTAGAAGAAATTAAGAAAAATGGCACGGCCCATAGGCCTTCTAATAGGGCCAAGCCTTAAAACAAACATAAAGGCCTTAATAGAAAAGCAAACCTATTACATAAATGTTTCAGACTTGAAATGATTGCATGAATAATTCAAAGTTACAAGCAAGTTGTAAAGTTATGAGATCTCCTTAGTGAATAGCTTCAAACGCTTAAAGCAAGGGAATACTTAGTAAAGCTTAAACTGTGAAGATAAACTTCGTTGACTGAATTGGAATAAACCCTTGTAAATGCGATAAACCCTACTGTAACTACGATAAATCGATGCGGGTAAACCTATTTTGTAACTGCAATAAACCGAAGTGACTAATGCGATAACTTGACAGACTTTTAAAGACTCGTTTTTTCAAACAAAAATGACTTTTTAAACAGTTTCTTCAAATCAAAAAATTCTAAAAACACTTAAATAACAAGAAAGTTGAAAGCTTTAATTTTTTAATGAAATTTGAGAAAGTTCGATAGATTATAAAAGCTATAAATACGAATAAAAATGATTTTAAACCTAAAAGAACTTAACTTTAAACTATTAACTAAGCTTCTAAACACTATAGAATCCTTAAAACTTTACAAGCTTTAAGAATGAGCGCAAGAAACAAAGCTTTAGCAACGTTTATTCACAAAAAACCAAAACTATTGAAGATACGAACTACGTATGAACCAAAACACACTTTACAATGATCTTTAGGTGATTGATACCACTTGTTAGGTCACCATATTGTTGTAAACACAAGTATTCTAGTAAGAGAAAGTAAGAGAGAGAGAGAGAGAATGGAAGGAACAAGTTTATAATGAAATAGTGAAAATGATATTGCATAAACTATGAACCAACGCCCTTCAAAGGAGAGTTTACAATGTATATATAGGCGTGAGAATTAGGGAAACGCCTACTTGGATTTTCTAGAAACATTCTCAAGGCCCATGGGCTTACTTCATGAGCCTTGGGTTATAACTAACATATAAGGCTATTAATCTTAGCAACCTATTACATAATTAATGACCGACACTTTCTATTAATTACAAGTAATCCAAACACTAACGTCTCAATCCACAACATGGGGATTATAATGTGCTAAAAGTAGTGTACCTAACCTCAGCATAGACAACACATAGTCAAAGTATAGTTCAAAGGCAATTCATAAGTTCAAGATAAGTCAAAAGAGTTCAAAATAGTCAAAGGGTTCAAAATCAAGTCAAAGGGTTTAAATTAAGTCAAAGAGTTCAAATCAAGTCAAAGAGTTCAAAATATATCATAAGGTTCAAAATCAATCTCGAGGGTTCAAAATACCTAAAAGGTTCAAATAATTAAAATAATCACAAATCATAAGTATTTCAAGTAAAAATACTTGATCATGATGCTTTCCATCCCAAAACGTAAATAAAAAAGTAAAAAGGGATGTGAGAAACTCGCCTTAAATCAAGGTAGTTACGGGTAAGACGGGAATGACCAAAACACGACCTATGAACCTCACTGAACTCGTGTCTCTACAAATGACCTATAAACAATAACATGACCATTATTAGACTCCTAACGATATGCTAGGACTCGATGACGAACATAATAAGTCAAAATACTAGTTTCATCAAAATATACCAAATTATACTTTTAGTCTCAATTATTCAAATTTGTCCGGATTTTAAGGTCATAACAAGTAACCAATTTAACAAGTTAAACTTGGCTATTGGTCAAACCCTTCAAATATGTCATTATTTAGTGTCTTAAATGTCTCCTATAATTTTCACAGATTTTATAAGAGATTTATACCCGATCTATTTGACCCAACTCCAAAAAGGTCAAATTTGGACAAACAAAAGTAAATTAGCTAACTGAGGGTCCAAATGGTGGTTATATAGTTTGGGCCAATTGGAGACCCTAAATAACACTTAGAAGTATGCTCCATATCAGTTTGAAGTAATGGCCCATTATGGTTTCTGATATATAGCCCAAAAAGTGCAAGTGTTGAAAACTGAGTTTCAATCAGACTTGACAACTAAAATCATTTTGCAAATCTCTCTAACAAAACCACCTCATATCTTTGAGAAATTTTCTTTTCTGGAAACTAGACTCTGAATAGATGAGTTGAGACCCAAAAATCATGTTCATAGACCCAATATTCATCAATATATCATCCTAACAATCCAACCCAAGGATTTAAATAGGGAGCTGTTCCTAATTTACTTTGACTAAAACAAGTCCAATCACTAACCCAGAATGCAAAAACGACCCAAACCACTCCCACAATCATTTTATGCAGGTCTTAACCTCGTTTTTATTAAATAATCTCAGTTGGTTCTTTGGAAAAAATATTTCTTTTATTCATGACCTTTTAAAGTACTAAAATGACCAAAACTTATAATTTTATGTGGTTGTTTTCACCCAATCTTTTTAATCGTCAAAGATCCAATGAACATACCACTTATCCTACCATTTAGACCAGAGAACATGTATCCTAAAAACTCATTAATATCAGTAGGTTACTAAAGAAGATCCATTTTTGTTGCAAGATTACTTTGACTCATCAAATCGGCCATAAAATTATGTTTTTACCTAGTCTAAACTACACTATATGTTCCACCAACAACAAATCCGACCAAGAAAAATCCCATCTCATTTTCTTGACATTATAAACATGTAAAACTAATGAAAACCTCAGATTATAAAAAGCTTGTACACGAAAATAAAATGAAAATGAGTGTAGGGTTGTTAAAACCCGTTTTTGAGACTTTGTGCAAGATAGATATGAATCGTCTTGCACCCATACCTACCTTCAAGAATCTTCAAAAAGATGAATATGAATGGTGGTGGAGCTGTGATTTTCATCCAAGAGGGGAGAGGAGGAGAGAAAATGAGATAAAAATGAAGTGTGTGAGATTAGAAATAGGAAGAGTGTGATAATGATGTCTTGGGAGTGTAAGATGATAAAGAGTGTGGTGTTGGTTTTGATTCACCCAAGGGAGGCCGGTTTTGATGGCTTCAAGGGTGGATTTTCTTTTATTTTTTTTGTAAAAATATAAGTATAAAGTATATGTATAATATATGTAAGTGTTAGATAAAAAGGTGAATGTATAAACATTTATTTTGGTAAAGGGTTTCCCGAGTAAAATATATTACACAAAAAAAAAACAGTTAAGTAAATTGAATGTGGTTGAAATACCACATTAACCTCAAGCAACCACTTTAACAACTAGTAGATCATTTGTGACATGCCACAAAACGACCACACTAACTTCATACACTAACTAGAACACCAAAACTATACAACTGCTACATTAGATCAACATCATCATCAATCTCCTATAAATCACGCAAAATACTCTTCCCATCTTCCTTCGTGAGGAGGTCAAGTCAGCATTCTTACACGACCAAATACCGGTCTTCCTGGGAGGCGCCCCCACCTTTTTTCTTATATCATCAATTAAGTTTTCAACTTCATCCCTGTCACTTCCTATGACACCCCTAGGATCTCAAGATAAGTTTGTTTCATTTTTTTGCACAACCGAGTTATCAAATTCAACCACATCATCTTGGTCCTTTAAAACATCAAAAGGGTTCTTAGAGGATATATTATTAGTAGCTTGAACATTTAAACCGACATTACTCGTGGTATCTTGTTTACCATTCGATGTAGATGCATGATTTGCATCCTTAGACTGAGATGCAGAAGCCTCATTAGTGTCCACAGGAGTCGAAGTCTTAGGTTCCACTAGATTATTATTCGTTTTACCGATAGGAAGATAGAAGTAATTTGGTATAGGTTTATTCAAATGAACGCATCTATATGTCATGGTGTAGATAGCTGCTTCCCTTTCCCATTCTTACAAGTAACCTCGACAAAACCATCATCCATAACCTGAGAAGGAGCAGAAACCTTAACCTGTTTAGGACATTGCTCGTCCCTATGATCAAAAATCTTACATATATCGCATCGATGAGGTTTCCATTCATATTCTACTTCAATAGTTTCCATAGAGTGTCCCAACCCTTTAGGCAATGGTATAGCCACAACCAAAGTGTCCAATAGAGCTAATTTGGAAGAAACCTCAATAAGAGCATGAGCAAAAGTATTACGACCCCAAGAGTTAAGGCACATTGAACTAGTGTAGGCATCTAACATTATGGGGCGTCCCAACTTAGTAGTAATCAAACTAAGACCAACTTCTGAATACGCAACAATAGGCACGTTATGTAGTTTAACCCAAACCGGAGCCGTGGTAATTTCCTCCTTTTTTAAAACCGTATTAGGTATCTAAACATTTAATACAATAGGCACTAACCTAATAAGCCACATACCATTTTCTAGATCTTGTTCAATACCCGTCTTATTAGCGAATTGGAAAAAGAAAACCCCATTTCTAACCATAACACGTTCCAAACCGAACTTAGCCCAAGTATTTTTAACATAATTTTCCACAATGGGAAACGCAAGACGCTTACCAATAAAGTACCCATATAGGGCATTAGCAAAACGTGTACTAACCTCCTATACCGCTTGCCATGGGATAGCAACATCAACACCATCCACATGCTCATCATTCCTCAACTCCGTAATTTGAATCGACTTCTTTTGTGCGTTAACCTTAAACATATTTGTGTATGAGAACTGAGGACTCAAAGTAGAAGTAGGCTGATGTGAACTAGCCTCTTGCGTATAAACGTTTATCGTAAAGGCGAAAAACGCGATATTAATTTACCGATGGCGTAAAAGTAGTAAACATGTGAAATGAACTTATTCCTAAGTATAAGTGACCCTAGTATAAAAATATAAGTGAAATGTATTTATAATTTATAAAAGGTATACGTAGTAAGCGTAAATGATTTACGCGATTTTGAGATTACCGGGTAACGTAGAAGTCAAAACTTACAAAAATGGTTTAAGTTTACAAAATAAATAACATTAGTATTTTCGAAATGACATGAGCATATTGCGACGTTTAAACAACGTTTAGCTATAATCGTAGGTCGTAGACACGTTCATTGACAAAGGTTCCTACTAAAATAGACTTTAAACATAAAAATGACCCGACAAGTACGAAACTAACTCGACAACATGGAATTTGTGGAAAAACAGAAGGGGGTTTAAATAGTTTTACCCTTTTTAAATTCTTTTTCTAGTTATCTTTGTGTTTGAAATGACTTTACGTATTTAAACAAAATAGCAATACGTAAAGTGCAAGAAAGATAGAAACGATCAAACCACTGTTTATAGTGGTTCGGTCTACAAGGACTATTTTTTCTTGTCCTACTCCCCTCCCCGAGTATCCAACTCGAGGTGTTTTCTTCACTAGTCAACAAGCTCCTTTATCCGGCGGAGAAAACCTTTACACATCGCTTACAAAATATTTTCGACACAAAGCTAGATGTCAGGTTCTTTTACAAGGGCACAACCACTCCCGTCACACTATGTATTTTGAGGACTAAAATACTAACCGATCACTATCAGAGGTTTATGATGGTTTGGTACAAACAATGATGTATGAATTAATACAATTTACACAATGATAAAGAAACAAGTCTTGCAACGTTTTGTTGAAGCTTGTAAGTCTTTAAATGATGCTTTGATCTTCTTGCTACAAAAGAAGCTCACTAAAATGAAATAAGAATGAGTTAGTTATTGAGAATGAATGAGAGAATATATGGTTTTTATGTATGTGAGTGATGATTAAACAACATGGTGTGGCTTGCTATTTATAGGCAACAAGTGCCAGCAAGCCACGGATCAGGCGGAACCATTAATTTAGTTATGTCCTTGTAGTCGTTTGGTTCCGCCGGGACCTGACATGAGATCATCAAAATCTTTATCAAATCTAACCAAAATATTTACCATATCTTCCAAAGATTTTAGAGTGACAATCTAACCAAGATATTTACCATATCTTCCAAGGATCATAAAGAGATATGCAATCTTAGATTAGAGTAGGTTGATCCATGGAATGATGTAAAAATGCATTCTCATTTTGATTAAAATGTTTAGGAAAGTAAACTTGTAAAATGTATATAATAGCTAGCTAAATGATGTTGATTAAGAAGTAATTAGTTAGTTTATGAGTTATTAAAAATGTTTGATTACTTATGTTATTATAGGACACATTTTTATTGATTGTAAACTATACTAATTTTACTTTGAAGCCTAATGTGGCACTTTATTTGTTTTTAACACCTAATGTGGCACTTTTCTTAAAATGACTAAAATGCTATATGTGAACAAACAATTTGTAACTTATGTTAAAATCTATTTGTGTTTTAAGAATGACTTGTAACTATATATACAAAAGACTTAGATAGATTTATGTCTTGCTAAAATAAAGTTTATAATTGTCGTTAACAAAATATAGCAAAGATCATAAAATATAAATAACGTTTTTCAGACGATATTTGTATTAACAGAATTAATCCATTCAACATTGATCTTTCCTAATGATTTTCAAGTGTTAATGAGCTTGTCTAATCAACTAAATTCAATCCAATGGAGGTGAGTTGAGTGTTAGAAGTAAAATATGCATTAAATGAGATGCAATCATTACAAAATCTTTGAGGTCTGAGACCCACGGATTGCAAGGAACCAAATAAAGGGTTCCTTCCTTTATAGAGAAAGGTTCTTTGAGTGGTTTTTGAGAAATTTCAAATTATGGTGGGAAATGCTTATCCTAATGGTCCAAGTGAACTAAAATCATCCTAATGTGTGAAATAACAAGTAAAAAGGACCTAATGATAATAAGTGAATGATATATGGTGCGGGAAATTAACGAAAAACAAAAAATGTTCAGCATGACTGGCGACACCAAACAACATAACTGGCAAAACCTAGTTTTTGGTGTCGCCCAAACCGTCCTACAAAATTTTAGCGATACCAAAAATTTATATGGACGGACCCAAATTTTTGGTCCCGTCCCGTTCGTGGGACAAAAAAAGTTAACAGAGGGCATTTTCATCCCCCAAAACCCATTCAAATCCCGTAATTTCTCCTTAAACATGTGTAATTAATTAGTTGTAATTAGAAAACAACAATAAAACAGGTATAAACACATGTATGGGTACAGATCAAGCAAGGGCTAGAAATTTCACTAAAATGTGAAAAATGAAAATTGATAACATCAAGATGTTATCTACTTGAAATACATCATTGTTTTGGGACATTGTACCAAACACTCGTGAAACCTTTCATTACTTGTCCAATTTCTTTTTTTATCTCGGTGAGGAACCTTCCAATGCACTTTGAACATCCCTCTTGTTTGCTTGAACTATTCCGATTGGTTTTCAAGTACTGGAAGTTATCGAAAGTAGTCAAGAGGAGGAAGCTTTGAGTTAGGGAGTCCATCCTCCGAGCTATTTGATGATGATGATTGATGAGTGCCTATTTACCCATCATTTTATACCCATATAAGACACAAAAATGACCAAAAACACCCAAATAGATCAAATATTGTTGCAAATATTCTTGGTTTGTGTTTTTATGTGTTTCAGGTACAAAAGGATTGAAAACGGGGCAAAAACGGACAAAACCGAGCTTGGATGGGAAAAAGAGCAAAAAGGGACATTGCCGGATCGACTCGACACCATTTGAGCATTTAATGAAGAAAAGAAAAGTCAAAGTCAATCTCAGGATTGGTCATCGGAATGAGCATGGAAAAACGAACCCGACTCCAAAAATCACATTTTACCTAATTACCCTAAACCTTTTTTACCCTAAACCTAACCCTTTTTAACCAAATCCAAATTCACTAAATCCTAAAACACAAACCCAATCTTAAACCTTTCCCAGCCCACTCCACAAACACAAGCCCAACCCAATAATCAACCCATCCAACCCTTTTATTAGATAATCTCAGGGTCAACCAAAAAGTCAACCCACATATTTCCAGCTTTTCCCCTTCCCCAAAAAAAGATAACCAGACATCTATGTCCCCCCCATGCTCCCAAGACATCTTTGTCTCCTCCTTTTTTCTGCCACAGCCACTTCCTTTCCCCCATGTGCTACATCCCCATAAAAGTCAACTCTGCCTCGCTTAAATCCCACAACTTCTTTTCCCGCCAAAATGAATATGAACGGCTAAGATTGACTGGAGCTAATTGGATAGCTGGGATTTGCTCAAAAACACCCTGGAAGACTTTTTGAAGAATACAAAACACCTCACACACACAGAGAAAGATAGCTATGAGGAAAACTAGAAGGGGGGTTGAATAGTTTTATGTCCTTTTAAAATTTATTATGAAAACTTTATTTACTTTTTAAAACTTAGATTCGAATTTATGTGATCTCAACTCCTTGAACAATATGAACAATATGTGTATAAGTAAATATAAATAAGTAATGCAAGTAAGGTAATAAAATGAAATAAAAGCTAGAGATGGAAAGATCTAACCGAGAGACAGGAGATTTATAGTGGTTCGGCTACAAGGACACCTTCCTTGCCCTACTCCACTCCCCGAGCACCTAACTCTAGAGTTTTCTTCACTATGTCAACAAGCTCCTTTATGGCGGAGAAAACCTTTACACAACTTTGGCTTACACCGGCTTAACGACACAAAGCTAGATGTCGAGTTCTAATCATAGCTAGAACCAATCTCACAACTTAAACACGACTTAATCACACCTTCTTCTTTACGACTACTTCACGACTTCTTCACGACTTCTTCACAACTTCTTCACGACTTCTTCACAACTTCTTCACGACTTCTTCACTACTTCTTCACGACACTTCACGACTAAGCACAACCTATGTTCACTACTACTTCTTCACACCTTCACTACTTACACACCTTAACAACACAACTTCTCTACTTACACACTAACCTATCCCAAATAATTATACACACAACTATCTAACAACAATACACAACTTATATACAAATATATATGATGACACAAACAACTTAGGTATCTAAGTTGCAATACTTCTTCTAGTTGTTGAAGGAGTATTCTTCTCTTGCACTTGAATGGAGGAAGCTTGGATCACTTAGAAACCAAAGCTTAAGATTATATGATCAAAGGGTTTTTGAAGATATGAAATGTGATTTAAAACAGAAAGTTTCAGTGTGCAAAAGGTGAGTAAAAATCCAGGAGAAGGCTGGTATTTATAGGAGAAAAATTGGACAGCTGGAGGTCTACTGGAGCGGGGGCGGTCCCCTTAAATAGGGGGCGGTCCCCTTAATAATTAAGGGGGCCGCCTAGCAAAATTAAGGGGGCCGCCCCTACTGAAAGTTGGCCAATTTTATCCTTTTGTGGGGAAGGTTTTTCTGGAACATTTTAACTGATTTTGGTTAAAAATTTGAATTCATATTTTTATAAAAGATTAAACATTTTTATTTAATACCAAAAATGTTTTTCAAAAATATATAAAATGTTTTTGATGTTTTATAAAAATCTAGTTATTAAGAAAATGTTCCTTTGATCATATAATGCATCAAGCACTTGTTTATTCATACCTTAAGTGATTAAGTTGTAGAAATGAATATTTACAACTAAATACTTGTTTATTTGATAAGTTTATGTTTAATGAGTTTATATTTTGTGATCATTAAAACATAGAGATATGAATAATGTTTTTAGGCATTATTTATGTCAACAATCTCCCCCTTTTTGATGATTACAAAACTTAAACTTATTAAATCCAAAAATTTATTTTTGGACAAGTATTTAGTGAGTTTACATTCACTTCTCCCCCTTTTTGTAGAATCAAAAAGGTTATTCCGACAAAATTTAGAAACTAAATTTGTCGGGATGAGAACTCCCCCTTGATGTTTACTCCCCCTCGTTCGAGGGCACCTAGGAAACGAGCTATGGAAATCTTGGCTACGAAAACAAGTTAGGAGACACAAGATACATATACATAGCAAAATATTTAGAGCAACCAACTAATGCATTCAAGATGATCATATATAACATATGAATCATCATTACATTACATAAAATACTTGAAACATAATGATTACAACATAACTAGAAATACTAATGGTCCTCATATTGCCAAAGAGAGCGATTGAACTTGCTTGCAACACAAAAGGGTGAGGGATTTTATTTTGAGGCGAAAAGCATGTGGATAGGTTTTAGTTATGTGATGTTGAGAGAAATGGAGCGGATCCATTGATGTTATATCGTTGTAGTGGAGGAATGGGATAGGGACGAGTGAGTAGATATTCGATCCAAGAAATATCTTCACTTAGGTGGAGGATTTGTTTTTGAAGGAAGATGCAACAAGGGCAATAGTGGGTGTGATTTGTAACTTGATCCAAGTTAAGAGAGTGGGTAGGCAATTTGAGTAAGGTGAGGATGGAGGTTGTCCCTTGTTGCGTTGTGTGAGGTGCATAG
Source organism: Artemisia tridentata subsp. tridentata (assembly GCA_021014915.2). Classification (NCBI taxonomy): domain Eukaryota; kingdom Viridiplantae; phylum Streptophyta; class Magnoliopsida; order Asterales; family Asteraceae; genus Artemisia; species Artemisia tridentata. Next base: position 78,411,115 of record CP139503.1, on the reverse strand, counting down.
CAAGGAGATCATTAAGATCATGGATTTGGTTAATCTCTTCATGAAGCTTTTGCCTTTCATGAATGGGGATTTGGTTATTTGGTGGAAATGGATGGTATTGGGGTGAAAGGTTTGATGTTTGACCAAGGTGATGAGGGTTTTCAAGTATTCCATTGAAGTTGGTTTGAGGTTTAGGGGAGTAGTTTGGAATGAATGTGGATGTTTGGCCAAAATGGTAGGGTTTGTGAAATGGTTCAATGAAGTGAGGTTGTGATCTTGGAGAGTAGTTGGGGATGAATGATGATGGAGGTGTTGGTTGTCTAGTTGTGATGGGCTTGTGGTGAGGGTTAGGTTTTCTCTTCCACCCGGGTTTTAAGGTCATCCTTGCTAGCTTAGAGGTTTTTGGTTTTGGGTTGATTAGAGAAGACATGATGGGATGATTGAATGTGGTGAGATATGGGGTTATTTATAGTGGAGGATTTGTGTTGTTTAGGAATGAAAAGGCTTGTTGGGTGTTTAGGACAAAATGTGTTTGTGAATTTAGGGAAGTATAGGATCAAATGGGTTAAAAAGCAGAAAAAGATTCTCTGAACCCGTCTAGCAGATGGCCGGTCCCCTTAATTATGGGCGGTCCCCTTAATAATTAAGGGGGCCGCCTTATTAATTAAGGGGGCCGCCCATCTGGTACCTTTCTGGGTTCCAGAAATGGGTTTTTCTGCAGAAATAGGTGAGGATGGCTATGTTTTGAGCTTTTGGTTTTAGGCAAGTCCCACTCTTTAAGGCAATAGAGAAACATATAAAGCATGCATGGCATATAAGACAAATAAATAAGCAAGCAATAATTAATATCAAGCAATTAAGAGAATTAATGAACCTAATCATCTAAGGCAAGGGTAATGAAACAAAGGCACTAGAAACTAATGGGGAATAGGTGATGGAACAATTGTGGGGATGTGATTAATAAGCTTGTTCTAGTGTGTGCCTATATGCAACAAATGTGGAGATGTGATTGTTTCGACTCCTAAATGCAAAAATTTCCTAAGAAACAACCCAAGGTCTCCTTGATTTGATTTTGCTCAATATATGAATATCAAAGATGTATATATTAGATTATATACTTTGACAATTCATGTGAGATCTTTATGCATGAAAAATGTTTTTAGCATTATTCAACAATGTGAGAAAAATGTGTTTTCCTAGATGTGAGAATGATTTGTAGAAAATAGATTGGGTTTTGTTTATAAATATGTTTATGCAAATAAATATCCCAATCTTTTATTTTGTGCAAAACAGATTCCTAGACTCCGATGGGAGGAAACAGAAAAAAAAAATTTATAGTCAAATGGCCGGTCCCCTTAATGACAAGCCGGTCCCCTTAATAATTAAGGGGACCGCCTTTATAACATTAAGGGGTCCGCCCATCTGGAAAAAAATTTTACCAAAAATGCAGAAAATTCAGTCAATTTGTTCCATCATTCCTAGGCCTAAACGTAAGTGGTTAAAGAGTTCACGCTTAAGGGGCTTAGTGAATATGTCTGCTAAGTTATCTTCCGATGCAACCTTTTCTATAGATATGTTTCCTTTTTGAACGTTATCACGGAGGAAGTGGTGGCGTATTTCTATGTGTTTAGTCCTAGAGTGTTGAACGGGATTCTTACTTAAATCTATAGCACCTTTATTATCACACATAATTGGGACGCCATCTAACCTAATGCCATAATCTACGAGAGCTTGTTTCATCCATAGTGCTTGTTGACATGCCTTTCAATCGCTTACATATTCGGCTTCTGTGGTAGAAATAGCAAGAGTGGTTTGCTTCTTCGAGAACCAAGATGTTAGACAACATGCCATTAACGTGCAAATTCCGCTAGTGCTTTTTCTATCCACGTAGTCTCCCGCATGATCCGAATCCACATAGACGATGGTTTCTATGCCCGATCCCTTAGGATACCATAATCCTAAGTGTATAGTGCCTTTAATGTATCGGAAGATACGCTTAACCGCTTCTAGGTGAGTGGTTTTGGGATCCTCTTGAAAGCGAGCACAAAGGCAGACACTAAACATGATATCCGGTCTACTTGCCGTTAAGTATAGTAAACTACCTATCATTCCTCTATACTTAGTGTTTTCTACGGACTCACCGTCTTCATCTCTTGTGAGTTTTACTTCCGTAGACATTAGTGTCTTCATGGGCTTAGCGTCTTCTAATCCAAATTTCTTAAGCATTTCCTTAATGTACTTAAATTGATTAAAAAATATTTCATCTTTTAATTGTTTTATTTGTAATCCTAGGAAGAAATTAAGTTCACCCATCATACTCATCTCAAACTCATCATGCATGATTTTGGCGAATTCATCACACATATCCTGACAAGTCAATCCGAATATAATGTCGTCGACATATATTTGGACAATGATGAGATTTGGGCTTTTCTTTTTCGTGAAAAGAGTGTTATCTACCATTCCCATGGAATAATCATGTTTAATAAGAAATTCCTTTAATCGATCATACCAAGCCTTGGGAGCTTGTTTGAGTCCATATAAAGCTTTCTTGAGTTTATAAACATAATCAGGTTTTGCGAAGTCAATGAATCCTGGAGGTTGTGCCACGTATACCTCCTCATTGATAAAACCGTTAAGAAATCCACTTTTCACGTCCATTTGAAATAACTTAAAATCTAGGGCGCATGCATAGGCAAGAAGTATTCTTATAGATTCTAATCTAGCTACGGGGGCATAAGTTTCGTCATAATCTATTCCTTCTTGTTGATTATATCCTTGGGCAACTAACCTAGCCTTGTTCCTAGTAACTATTCCATTTTCATCTAACTTATTTCTATAAACCCACTTAGTTCCTATGATGGTCATGTTCATGGGATTTGGGACTAGTTCCCAAACGTCATTAGTCTTAAATTGATTTAGTTCTTCTTGCATAGCCATAACCCAACTTTCATCTTTTAATGCCTCATTTATATTTTTAGGTTCTATAGTTGATAGGAAACAAAAGAAGTTATTTTTATCTTGAGCTTGTGATCTAAGGGTTCTTTGATTTAAGTTTCCTATTATATTATCTAACAGGTGTGATTTAGATTCCTTAACATTTACTATTTCGTCTTCACCTAATATTATATCTTCATTATCATCACCTAAGGGTTTAATTTTACTAACCTCAATAGCTTCTTCTTCAACTAGGTCATCATCTTCTAGGGGCAATGTCTTAGGTGGTGGTGGAGTTTCATCAAATGTTACATTTAAGGACTCTTCTACTTTCATAGTGTGTTTGTTAAGTATTATGTATGCTTTACTATTTTGTGAATACCCTAGAAAGATTCCTTCGTACGACTTAGGATCAAACTTAGTAAGGTAATCTTTTGTATTGAGAACAAAACATTTGCTCCCGAATACCCTAAAGTAATTTAGATTAGGTTTTCTACCTCTTAATAACTCATATGGGGTTTTTCCTAATATTCTCCTAATTGAGACTCTATTTATTATATATGTTGATGTATCTACGGCATGGCACCAAAATTTTTGTGGGATAGATTGTTCATTTAGCATTGTTCTACTCATTTCTTGTAAGGTTCGATTCTTTCTTTCTACTACCCCATTTGATTGTGGAGTGCGAGGAGCGGAGAAATTGTGAGATATCCCATTTAAATCACAATATTTTCCGAATTGCACTTCATTATCAAATTCCCGACCATGGTCCGTCCTAATTGATACTATAGAACATCCTAATTTATTTTGAATCATTTTACTAAATATTTCAAATTTATTAAAGGCTTCGGTTTTATCACTTAAAAAACTAGTCCACGTGTATCGTGAATAGTCATCTACAATTACTAAGGTATAACGATTACCTCCGTAACTCCGCACAGCGGTTGGACCAAAAAGGTCCATGTGTAATAATTCTAGGCATCTAGTAGTGGAGACTATATTCTTAGCTTTGTGACTAGCATGTGCTTGCTTTCCTATTTTACATGCATCGCAAAAGTGTTGGTCATATCTTAGGTTAGGCAAGTTTCTAACTAATTCTTTAGAGGCTAGGGATTGTATTTGTTGCATATTTGCGTGACCTAATCTTCTATGCCACAATGTAGAGTTTTCATCTAAGGTTGCTAGACATATTTTATCTTCCGGTTTATTTCCTAGTTTCATAACATATATGCCACCTTTCCTAACACCTCTACCTATGACCTTTCCGTCCTTAACTATTTCGCTATCTTTACTTGTAAAAGTAACCCTACACTTATTATCGCATATTTGTCCTATACTAAGCAAGTTATATGTTAAGTTATCTACATGCTCAACATTTTCAATAGTTAGGGAGTCTTGAGAGATCGTACCTTTGCCAATGATTTTTCCACGAAAATCACTACCGAAAATAACGTTACCTCCGTTGTATGCCTTGTAGGAGGAGAATAGCTTCCGGTTTCCCGTCATGTGCTTCGAGCATCCGCTATCCTTAATCCATTCGTCGGGCTCCAAATTTATTCCTTGACATATTTCATCGGTGGCTTGAGCTACAAGGCACTTTTCGTCTTTTGCTTTGTACGCTTCATCTTTGTCGCTATCGCTCCATGTTCCACTAACAAATGCGCTTTCGTAATCATAACCCGGTGGCTTTGGACATTCGCCAATGAGATGGTTTTGACTTCCACATCTAAAGCACTTTCTTTTCCCGTAGTTATCATTTCTATTTCTTTGTAGCGATCTTCTTTCATCTCGCGGTTGTCTCGTGAATCTTCCTCGTCTCTTGAAGAATTTCTTGAATTCTCTAACGGCCATTGCATATTCTTCGTCTTCACTCTCGTCACTTGAATCATCGTCAACACTAAATTCCTTTTTGGCTTTTAGCGCGAGAGACTTGATTTGATCTTTCTTGCTCTTGACCGTTTCCGAATCCCTCTTTATAATTTCTTCATGAACCTTTAAGTTGCTCATAAGCTCATCAAGTGATAACGTCATCAAGTTCTTTGACTCTTCAATCGCCGTGACCTTCGCGCGCCATTTTGGATGTAATGCCCTAAGAAATTTCCTTACACAATTTTTGCTAGAAAAAGTCTCATCAAGTGCTTTTAAACTTGTGATGATTGTGTTAAATTTAGCAAATGCATTATCAATAGATTCCTCTTCAGGAATTGTAAATTGTTCATATTGTTGCACAAGAAGATCTATTTTATTATCTTTGACTTGACTATTACCTTGGTGAGTGATTATGTTGGAGTATGCTCGTGTCATAATCACTAATTATATGGCTAGACATATGTGAGCCTATGGGGTCACACACTTATACACAGAGACACCATTTTATAGATTGTATATATCGTATTTACAATATATAAACGACTACGTAACTCGAGATCGACAACGGGTCATTAAATACTAAGTTAGACTTAGTGGTTTTGGACCGGGCCAACAACGGGCAAGCCCATTGTGGGCCCTTAATGTGGCCGGCCATAGGGGAGGTCTAAAGGGGATTATGGAGCTTGTCTAGGGGTCTTAATGTAAGATAGTAATTGATAAGATCAAAAGTGATTTGATCAAATCAATTAGTGATTACAATTAAACCTAAACTAAACAAACTCTCCTTCTCTCTCCCTCTCCATATCCACGGCACAACACAAACACCTCTAGGGTTTTGTGATTTTGATCTTTTCTTGATATCATCTATTGTAGATCATAGCAAGAATCATTGTTACGGGGTTTAGACTAGCATCGGGTGGTGATCAAGGACGTGTAGTGTGTTTCACACATAGAGGAGATCAACTTCATTGGTCTCTTGGGGTTTCATATACAAGTCGACACATACATATTGTAGGTGACTCCCGGATCACGCTTCAAAGGTATATCTCACTTGTTTATGTGTTTATTATATTTGATTGATCATATGGCACTATGGATCCGTTGTGTGGTGATGTTTATCCGCTGCGTTTATATGTTTAATATGATTATTTATTTCATACATCACCTATAGATTAGTAAAGAATCCCAAATTTCTTTTGCGGTTTGACACATAAAAATTCTTTCATATTCTTTGCGTGGTAACGCATTATAAATAACCATTTTAGCTTCATTATTTTTTGCTAGTTTCTTTTTTAAATCATCATTTTGTTTTTCAAAAGGTACAATTTCATCTATTTTAGTTAGGATATTATATTGAATAGGGGGAAAATCACCATAGGTAATAACATGCCAAAGATCAAGATCCTTTGATTTCACATAAGTTTCGAATCTATTTTTCCAATAAAGAAAACCATCACTTTCAAATAGTGGTGGTCTTTGCATAGATTGCCCTTCTAAATATTTTAAAGATTCCATAGATCGTTTCAAGTTTTAAAATATAGTTAATTTTAAAAATCTTGTTTGACGTGGCTCTTGATACCAATTGTGGAAAACTAGAAGGGGGGTTGAATAGTTTTATGTCCTTTTAAAATTTATTATGAAAACTTTATTTACTTTTTAAAACTTAGATTCGAATTTATGTGATCTTAACTCCTTGAACAATATGAACAATATGTGTATAAGTAAATATAAATAAGTAATGCAAGTAAGGTAATAAAATGAAATAAAAGCTAGAGATGGAAAGATCTAACCGAGAGACAAGAGATTTATAGTGGTTCGGCTACAAGGACACCTTCCTTGCCCTACTCCACTCCCCGAGCACCTAACTTGAGAGTTTTCTTCACTATGTCAACAAGCTCCCTTATGGCGGAGAAAACCTTTACACAACTTTGGCTTACACCGGCTTAACGATACAAAGCTAGATGTCGAGTTCTAATCGTACCTAGAACCAATCTCATAACTTAAACACGACTTAATCACACCTTCTTCTTCACGACTACTTCATGACTTCTTCACGACTTCTTCACAACTTCTTCACGACTTCTTCACGACTTCTTCACTACTTCTTCACGACACTTCACGACTAAGCACAACCTATGTTCACTACTACTTCTTCACACCTTCACTACTTACACACCTTAACAACACAACTTCTCTACTTACATACTAACCTATCCCAAATAATTATACACACAACTATCTAACAACAATACACAACTTATATACAAATATATATGATGACACAAACAACTTAGGTATCTAAGTTGCAATACTTCTTCTAGTTGTTGAAGGAGTATTCTTCTCTTGCACTTGAATGGAGGAAGCTTGGATCACTTAGAAACCAAAGCTTAAGATTATATGATCAAAGGGTTTTTGAAGATATGAAATGTGATTTAAAACAGAAAGTTTCATTGTGCAAAAGGTGAGTAAAAGTCCAGGAGAAGGCTGGTATTTATAGTAGAAAAATTGGACAGCTGGAGGTCTACTGGAGCGGGGGCGGTCCCCTTAAATAGGGGGCGGTCCCCTTAATAATTAAGGGGGCCGCCTAGCAAAATTAAGGGGGCCGCCCCTACTGAACGTTGGCCAATTTTGTCCTTTTGTGGAGAAGGTTTTTCTGGAACATTTTAACTGATTTTGGTTAAAAATTTGAATTCATATTTTTATAAAAGATTAAACATTTTTATTTAATACCAAAAATGTTTTTCAAAAATATATAAAATGTTTTTGATGTTTTATAAAAATCTAGTTAATAAGAAAATGTTCCTTTGATCATATAATGCATTAAGCACTTCTTTATTCATACCTTAAGTGATTAAGTTGTAGAAATGAATATTTACAACTAAATACTTGTTTATTTGATATGTTTATGTTTAATGAGTTTATATTTTTTGATCATTAAAACATAGAGATATGAATAATGTTTTCAGGCATTATTTATGTCAACAAGCTAGTTAATTAGTAGATTTTAGTTCAAAGTAGAATTAGTGTAATTTAGTTATTTAAGTTGAATTTAGATAAGCTGTAAGTTTTAAGCTTAATTTCAGATCAATGTAACTGTAATTTCAATTCTAGTTTAAGTTGAGAAGCATTTGGATTATTTCAATTACAATTCGAGTTCCATTTTAATTCAGTGAGTTAAAGTAGTGGTTGTTTTTTACAGTTTCATAAGCTCCTTTCCTTTTTGGTTAAGCTCAAATAAGCTTTTGAAAGCTTATTTTGAGTTCAAGCCTGTTTAATCAGTTTCAAATTCAAATTATCTCAAATAGTCAACACAAGTCAAAATACTGTTCATCAGCTTATTTTACTGCTTATTTGAATTTTCTCAGCTTATCTGCTATAGTTAGGGATATTTGCTTTTAATTTAATAGGTTGTAGTGGCTGAATATAGTTTTTGCTTAAAAATCTTCAAAAATGCTAAAAATAGCTTAAAATAGATAGAGCTTATTTCAGTGCTTATCAGTATTGGAAATATGCTCTTTAGTACTTAATTAGCTTAGTATAATCTTAATTTATCAAAGTGTAGCTTACTTTTGTCTGTTTCTAGTTAAAAAGCCAAACAGACCCTTCTAAAGGGGTGTTTGGTATAAGCCTTGCAATGGGTCGAAATGGGTTAAAAATGCAATTCACTGTTCATTTGCACATTTAGGAATCTTGATTAAGTTTAATTTAGCCTAGAGATGTAGTTTGTTAGATGTTTTAAGCTATTTTGGAAGTTATGATAGATTTGGATTGGTAAGTAGAAGTCTTGTGGGCTGCACTGTTCTTATAAGCTAGCTTTAAGCTTAAGCCTTTTTAAGCCCTTCATTTGTGGTATTTTAAGTCAATAGTAATGCATTTAGAAGATCTTCAGTAGCTTGTTAGTTCTCATTAAGGTTAGAGCAGTTTTTGGCCAAATTTCCCAACAAGCAGACTGTATTTTTTTTAGTTTTACCTAGTTCAGCCCCTTTGTTTTTGATTTTGTATTTGCTTAATATAAGTCATTTTGAGCTCAAATTTGGCACACAATATCTTGGGTTGCTTGTGTACTTATTGCACATTTTTTGGAATTTTTTGAAGTAGCTTATGATAGCTTTTTAATGGCTTGAAAACCCCACTTTTTCCCTGCCCACTGATCTCAGCAGTACCCCCTATAGCTTTTCTTGTTAGTGCTTATTAGCTTAGTTAGTTGCTTATTCTGTGTTACTTTAGCTTATTTAGCTTGTCCTCAGATCATTTAGCTTATTCAAGTTTTCTTTTAACTTAGAAAATAGCTTATTAGTTTAAATTCTTCTAGCTTAATCTCATTTAGTATTAATTCCCCCACTGTCCTGTTTTAAATTGCTTATTTTCTGGCTTATTTGTGAGTTTTCAAAAATATTGCTTTTCAAAAGTTTCATTTTTACAGCTTGTTATCAAGTTCCAATAAGCAAAACCAAAAAAAAAAAAAAAAGTTTTCATAAAAAGAGAATCCACGGATTCGAACCCTGGACCTCTTGCTAACACAGCCACACTCTTACCAACTCTGCCCTTGGGTCTTTTCTGCCCAAGGGACTTTGGTAATTGCTTTTAACACTTATTGCCTCATTTGCTTATTCGAATTACTTAGCTTATTCCCAGCTTATTTAAATAAGCTGGGACCTTTTTAGTATTTTTTTCCTAGGATTTTCGTATCATAAAGTAATTTCAGTAAAATTTTCAGATTTTTCTAAACAGTTTTAGTATTTTTAATAATTTAATTAATTTAAAATAGTTTTTAATTCGTAGTAAATTTAATAATAATCAGAAAAATATAATTCTTTTTTTCAAAATTTTATTTTCATTTAGAACTTAGGAAAATTAGTTTTACATTACTAGGGTTAATATTTCTTAGATTTCACGTTTTAGGCCCAGGTTTTCCCAGTTTAAACGCGTTTTTAGATTTCCGTTACGTTTTTAGTTACGCGTTCTTTAGATTATCGTTTTCCTTATTTATTAAGTCGTTTTTATTTTATGTTCACTTATTTTAGCATAGAAACCCAAAATCTCTCTTTATTCTCACTATTCATCACACGTAATCACGAACAGAATCACGAAATCCATTCAATCCTTTGTTGGGGAAAACGACTCAGGTTTACATATTTCCTTTGTAAATCCTTGATAAAAAAATACGTGTTGATTCAAGCGAATCAATTTTTGGCGCCGCTGCCGGGGAAGGCTTGAAGTGAATTTTTTATTCCCGTTTTGTCGATTCGTGTTTTGAAGACCCTTCCCTATGAAGTATCGTTTTCTCTCGCAAATATTTTCTTATAAAAAACCCAAAAAGATTTTCTTTTCAAATTTATTTTCCTTTTTCTTTTGTGTTTTTAAATGTTTCTAAATTTTAAAAATCCAAAAATATTATTCTTATTTCTCTTAATGTTTAATTCTTATCTATCTACCCTCTCATCGTTTAATTCTTCACAATGATCGATTTGTCACCATATCATCCCCATGATCTTCGAACCATGGAGGATTTCTGTCGTCCGTCACTTATCGGTAGAGGAGGACCGATCGCTCCAACATCCGTTCCGGGAACCAATTTTGAATTGAAAAATCATATGGTTCGACTGATCCTGCAAAATTGCCAATTCTAAGGATTTTGAGATGAAGATGCAAATGAGCACCTAAACAAGTTCATATCTATCACTCAATCCATGAAACAGAAAGGAGTTTCTAAAGATAGCATTCGTTTGAATCTTTTTCCATTCTCTTTATCCCACAACGCTGAATCTTGGTTTTATACTCTTAAAACCCACTCAATTCATACTTGGGAAGAGATGTTCCTCAAGTTTCTTTCAAAATACTTTCCACATTCTAAAACGGTGCAGCTTAGGAAAGACATTCTGAATTTCCAGCAATTGCCCATGGAGTCAGTATTTGAAGCTTGGGAACGATTCAAATCTTTGTTACGAAAATGTCCTGATCACAAAATTTTGCTTCTTGATCAAATCCTAACCTTTTATCATGGTATAACTCCGATTGATCGAGACAAAATCATGTTGGCTGCCGGAGGCAATCTCATGCGGAAAACTCCTCAAGAAGCTTATGATTTGATCGAGAATATGACACTTCATCATTATTAGTGGGATGCTGAAGTTCAGCATGACCCTACCACTATGATGAGTGATCATTATTCCGAGAAAATTTCCGTATTGAGTGCACAAATTGGGGTCCTTGGCAATCACAAAAGTTATATAAATCAGGATTGTCAGCAAGGACCAGGTCATCCTAACACTATCCACCTTTCATACTCCGATGAAAGTGATGAGGATGATCCTTTTGATGAAGAGAAATCAGATGAGGACCCTTCAGATACCTTTTTAATGGGGGACAAGGAAGCCGAAATCAATCCTCTTAAGGAAATTGATGACCTTGTTCCAATCCCAAGGGTATCCGAGGAACCTCTCGATCTTCCTGATTCTACTTCTCAAACACTCGATATAACTATCACAAATCCTTTGTCTAATTTTGATTCTGAACTTACTCTAATTTCAAATAATCAAAATTTTGATATTCATAACAAGGAAAGTGATGAGTCAGATACGGAGACAATAATGGACGAGGTACAAACTTCTAGCACATAAAGTACAACACATGTCCCAACTCCGTATATTCTTCCAGAGCCAAAGCTCAAAGACGTATTTCATAAGAGTGATTATCTTCTTGAGGAGTTCACCGATGAATTCACTCGCATCAATCCAATGCCACCGGGGGATGAAGTTAAAAACTTCAATTTTGAATCAGATCTGAGAGAATTGGAATTCTTGATAAGTCATGATCCGTCAACTAACTGTGCCTCTAGTCTGGGGGAGTTCGCTGATGAACTCTCTCACATCATATCTCCGCCAGAGTATGATTACTCTAAGGACTCGGAGGGAGACGTGATCGATAGTGAGAAGTTGCTTATTAAAGATACAATCCCGAATCTCCATTCTGAGGTGCTTTTAGATCATGGCTTTAAAAGCTTAAATGACAAATCTGATAATGATAACGATTATATCATAATTGTTATCGGGATCTTTCTACCTTTCTTCACATATAAGGTAGCTTGTCCCTTCCTTCACTCGTTCAGGAGTGAAGACACCATTTTTGACCCCGGCATCTCAATTTATCATTCTTTTGAGCCGGGTGTATCTCATCGAAGTGGAACTTTCAAGAACTTCAATGTTTATCCAAACATCTTGAATGAAAGTCCGATGGAAATTTTCTCTTCCACATACTTCCCCAAGAACAATTAAATTCGGGGTCGAGTCAAGCTAGTGACTCGGTTAACAAAAGCATAAGCACCACATGGGTGACAACCCATGTTTCTGACTTCTTTCTATTTTCTGACACTAAGTGTGAGGGGATTCCTCTACTGTGCTTTGTTTGTGTGTTGTTTGCTCTTGTTTGCAGGTTTCCCTTAGATCGTGATGATTGATGCGTCTGTTTTCAAACCAGCCGCCCAATATCCGATCTTGTTGCTAACGATTATCTAGGGATATCTTTTTAGTCCTGTTTGGGAAAATAGAGAATTCTTTCACACACTTGGCTATTAGTATTACCTTTTTGAGCTAAGTGTCGGCATAATAGCCGGTACTTTGAATATTTAGGGCAATATTAAATTCTAAGTGTGGGGGGGAATTCTCGCAAATTTTGTCACATATGTACCTTCTAGTGCCCTAGTACCCCCGTTTTGGCCAAAATTTTAATTTTTTTTTTTTCGTTTTTGAATAATAAATTGCATGAAAAATTAGTGCTTTGCAACAAAAAAAAATGTTTAGTCTTGATTAGGTTAGAACAAAGGGAATTCCGACTCTGCCAGAGTGTTGATCTGGCTGCTTCCTTAACGATAAGACTAAGGTTTTACTATTTGTGCAAATGAAAATGCTAAGCGTAGAGTAGTTGGTTCTCTTTAGAGCTTATACAAGTAATCTATGGCTTTTCCTCCCAGGAGCTCTTAATCTGACTAAAATCAGTGCTGTTTTCAAACGTTTTGAACGTTAAAATCATGTTGTTATGCAAAACAAATTTTTATACAATTTTGACATAGAGCCCAAGTTCAACTTTTTATTTTAATTTTTGAGAAAGCATATACGTATATGTATATTAAAAAAAAAAAAAAAAAAAAAAAAAAAAAAAAAAAGTGAGAAAAAAAGAAAAGAAAAAAAAAAGAAAAGAAAGAATGGAATGATATTGCAAAATAAGAAAATGGGATGCTATTGCAAAATGAAATAAGTTTTGATGTTGCAAAAATAAAGATGTATATGTTAATAAATGTAGGAAAATTGTTTTCTCTTAAATTTAAATCGGAAGTTGAACTTGGATTCGTCAATTTTGTCATAAAGGTTAAACGGTAATTTAGTAGATTGTTGATTTCAAAGACCCCGAAAGCTCCGGTACTATTCTCTGTGAGGTGTCAAAAGCCTGGTCACCTAAAACCAACTGGTTTGGGATGTGCCGAGAAGAAAGCCGTTACATGGAGTGATCTCATGTTTGAGTCTCTAATCTCTAAATGATCGTTTGTTGTTTTTTATTTAAGTATTTAATACTAGCTTAGTGGGAATATCCAAAATCTTTGAAATCGAAATTCCGCTGATTCTGGTACTATTCTCTGTGGGGTGTCAAAAGCCTGGTCACCTAAAACCAACTGGTTTGGGATGTGTCGAGAAGAAAGCCGCTACATGGAAAAGGCCCTTTTCGATCCGTAGATTTTCGAGGTTCCCGGTAAATTAGTATTTGACTTAAACAAGTAACAACCATAATAAATGTCGATTTTTGCGGTCAAAATTTTGAAAATGAGCACAGTCACCTAACTTGAATAAATTGTGGGAGTGAAAAGTTAAGTTTCGGCTTACATAGATTATTACTATAAGCAGTGTTAGCATTTTACAAAAACATTTGCACATTGAGTTTAAGCTTAATTGGGAGTATAAAAAAGAGGATGACGATTACAATTCCCTAGAGACACCCATTTTGTGTGAATCCCGTTCCATGATACCATTTTTGGAAATCAAGCATGTTATCTATTTTTGTTCTAATTTAAATTTCTTGCATCAAATAAAAAATCAAAACGGGGTATGCTTGGTATTCTTTTGATCCTTTCATTACTTTATATGATCGGATTGCTAGGGACTAGCAATTGATAGTGTGGGGGGATGATGAGTGCCTATTTACTCATCATTTTATACCCATATAAGACACAAAAATGACCAAAAACACCCAAATAGATCAAATATTGTTGCAAATATTCTTGGTTTGTGTTTTTATGTGTTTCAGGTACAAAAGGATTGAAAACGGGACAAAAATGGACAAAACCGAGCTTGGATGGGAAAAAGAGCAAAAATGGACATTGCCGGATCGACTCGACACCATTTGAGCATTTAATGAAGAAAAGAAAGGTCAAAGTCAATCCCAGGATTGGTCATCGGAATGAGCATGGAAAAATGAACCCGACTCTAAAAATCACATTTTACCTAATTACCCTAAACCTTTTTTACCCTAAACCTAACCCTTTTTAACCAAATCCAAATTCACTAAATCCTAAAACACAAACCCAATCTTAAACCTTTCCCATCCCACTCCACAAACACAAGCCCAACCCAATAATCAACCCATCCAACCCTTTTATTAGATAATCTCAGGGTCAACCAAAAAGTCAACCCACCTCTTTCCCGCTTTTCCCCTTCCACAGAAAAAGATAACCAGACATCTATGTCCCCCCCCCATGCTCCCAAGACATCTTTGTCTCCTCCTTTTTTCTGCCACAACCACTTCCTTTCCCCCATGTGCTACATCACCATAAAAGTCAACTCTGCCTCGCTTAAATCCCACGACTTCTTTTCCCGCCAAAATGAATATGAACGACTGAGATTGACTGGAGCTAATTGGATGGCTGGGATTTGCTCAGAGACACCTTGGAAGACTTTTTGAAGAATATAAAACACCTCACACACACAGAGAAATATAGCTAGTTAATTAGTAGATTTTAGTTCAAAGTAGAATTAGTGTAATTTAGTTATTTAAGTTGAATTTAGATAAGCTGTAAGTTTTAAGCTTAATTTCAGATCAATGTAACTTTAATTTCAATTCTAGTTTAAGTTGAGAAGCATTTGTATTATTTCAATTATAAATCGAGTTCCATTTTAATTCAGTGAGTTAAAGTAGTGGCTGTTGTTTACAGTTTCATAAGCTCCTTTCCTTTTTGGTTAAGCTCAAATAAGCTTTTGAAAGCTTATTTTGAGTTCAAGCCTGGTTAATCAGTTTCAAATTCAAATTATTTCAAATAGTCAACACAAGTCAAAATACTGTTCATCAGCTTATTTTACTGCTTATTTGAATTTTCTCAGCTTATCTGCTATAGTTAGGGATATTTTCTTTTAATTTAATAGGTTGTAGTGGCTGAATATAGTTTTTGCTTAAAAATATTCAAAAATGCTAAAAATAGCTTAAAATAGATAGAGCTTATTTCAGTGCTTATCAGTATTGGAAATATGCTTTTTAGTACTTAATTAGCTTAGTATAATCTTAATTTATCAAAGTGTAGCTTACTTTTTTCTGTTTCTAGTTAAAAAGCCAAACAGACCCTTCTAAAGGGGTGTTTGGTTTAAGCCTTGCAATGGGTCAAAATGGGTTAAAAATGCAATTCACTGTTCATTTGCACATTTAGGAATCTTGATTAAGTTTAATTTAGCCCAGAGATGTAGTTTGTTAGATGTTTTAAGCTATTTTGGAAGTTATGATAGATTTGGATTGGTAAGTAAAAGTCTTGTGGGCTGCACTGTTCTTATAAGCTAGCTTTAAGCTTAAGCCTTTTTAAGCCCTTCATTTGTGGTATTTTAAGTCAATAGTAGTGCATTTAGAAGATCTTCAGTATCTTGTTAGTTCTCATTAAGGTTAAAGCAGTTTTTGGCCAAATTTCCCAACAAGCAGACTGCATTTTTTTTAGTTTTACCTAGTTTAGCCCCTTTGTTTTTGATTTTTAATTTGCTTAATATAAGTCATTTTAAGCTCAAATTTGGCACACAATATATTGGGTTGCTTGTGTACTTATTGCACATTTTTTGGAATTTTTTGAAGTAGCTTATGATAGCTTTTTAATGGCTTGAAAACCCCACTTTTTCCCTGCCCACTGATCTCAGCAGTACCCCCTATAGCTTTTCTTGTTAGTGCTTATTAGCTTAGTTAGTTGCTTATTCTGTGTTACTTTAGCTTATTTAGCTTGTCCTCAGATCATTTAGCTTATTCAAGTTTTCTTTTAACTTAGAAAATAGCTTATTAGTTTAAATTCTTCTAGCTTAATCTCATTTAGTATTAATTCCCCCACTGTCCTGTTTTAAATTGCTTATTTTCTGGCTTATTTGTGAGTTTTCAAAAATATTGCTTTTCAAAAGTTTCATTTTTACAGCTTGTTATCAAGTTCCAATAAGCAAAACCAAAAAAAAAAATAGTTTTCATAAAAAGAGAATCCAGGGATTCGAACCCTGGACCTCTTGCTCATACAGCCACACTCTTACCAACTCTGCCCTTGGGTCTTTTCTGCCCAAGGGACTTTGGTAATTCCTTTTAACACTTATTGCCTCATTTGCTTATTCGAATTACTTAGCTTATTCCCAGCTTATTTAAATAAGCTGGGACCTTTTTAGTATTTTTCCTAGGATTTTCGTATCATAAAGTAATTTCAGTAAAATTTTCAGATTTTTCTAAACAGTTTTATTATTTTTAATAATTTAATTAGTTTAAAATAGTTTTTAATTCGTAGTAAATTTAATAATATTCAAAAAAATATAATTCGTTTTTTCAAAATTTTATTTTATCATTTAGAACTTAGGAAAATTAGTTTTACATTCCTAGGGTTAATATTTCTTAGATTTCACGTTTTAGGCCCAGGTTTTCCCGGTTTAAACGCGTTTTTAGATTTCCGTTACGTTTTTAGTTACACGTTCTTTATATTATCGTTTTCCTTATTTATTAAGTCATTTTTATTTTATGTTCACTTATTTTAGCATAGAAACCCAAAATCTCTCTTTATTCTCACTATTCATCACATGTAATCACGAACAGAATCACGAATTCCATTCAATCCTTCGTTGGGGAAAACGACTCGGGTTTACATATTTCCTTTGTAAATCCTTGATAAAAAAATATGTGTTGATTCAAGCGAATCAATGATGAGGAAGTTGGAGGATGAGGACGTTTCCCTTGAGTCTTTGCTACCCTCTTATCACTTAATGGTACCATGATGTGGTCTACAAGAGAGTAGTCAAGACGTAACCCTTTAGCATTTGGTGGGATTGGTGCAAAGGCTCTATAGATACGGGTGAGAAGCATCCCGTAGGGAAAAGCAGTGGTTCCTAGAGTGGGTATGTCGGCCATCCTTTTGGAAACATAGTAGGCTAAGCTGAAAGGTTGATGAGTTGACGCAGTATAGAGCATGTAACAAAGACAAGCATTGAGATGATCACGGTTCCCAATGGTACACAAGACATTTTCCCTAAGCACCTCTTCCCATTTCTTGAATTGAGGTTTGAGTTCATTGAGTTCCATGCCAAATAGGTCTCGGTTGATTTCATTACCCGAAAGGGTTGTCCTAGTATCTGAAGCTCAAGGAATGAAAAAATGGTCTCGGTTTATTTATTTGTCAACTAAAGGTGTTTCGTATGGAGGAGTACGATCAACGATTGAGTCAAGAATTGAGAGAGACCATTTATCCGAGTAAAGGCATGTACCTTGACAAGGAATTCCAAGGACTTCCGCAAATTGATGGAGAGGTATGTTAAAGTCATTTTGGTTTGCTTTGAATTGAATTGATATGAGTCCATCATCATTACTTACGAGAATTACGCTAGCATAGAACTCGAGGACAAATCTAGGACAAATTTGTCCGTTAATATTTAAGAGACAATAAAAGTTGATGGTTGCAAGTTCTTGACGAATGTTTGTGGCTTCAAGAAAGGATGGGTCAATGGTTCTACCCTCATGAAAGTAACGTTTTTCTAGAGCTTTGAAGATTTTGACTTGTGCGGGAGTAAGTCCCTTAGTCCTATGATGTTTGGGAATGTAGTTGAGAGTGTCTTTGTGGTCACAGTGAGTTGCAGGAGGCATGTTTGATCCTAGATACAAAAATTTCACACTTTTGTCGAAACTAATGAGAATTTTGATATAATGTTCTAGTGTGTGCCTATATGAGGAAAATGTGGTGGTGCGGTTATCTCGACTCTTTTAATGCATAAAAAGAAAATTTTTTTAGCAATTTTATAACAAAACGAGAGATAACCCAAACACTCCTAGTTCAATGTAGCTTCGATTGAATGTACCCAAAAATACATATTAATTATGTACTTCCATTAGTATTCAAGAGATATTATGCAAGTGATGTTTTAAACATAACATTTTTATTTGTGTGAACAATGTGAAAAATTATTTGTCCTAATTGTGATAAGCATTTTACAAAAATTTGACATGGGGTTTTTAGTAAATAATGATAATGTCTTACAAGATGCAATTCCTAACTAAGGAAAACATGATTAGTTATGTAATTTACAAATGTACTTCATGATCTACCTAAGAGAATGCATAATCCCCAAGTTTGGTTTTGTGCATAAATTAGAAACCCTAGACTCAGAATTAAGAGAAGAAAAGTAGTAAGGAAGCTTAAAATGTTGATTTGAGATGAGATTAGTTGAAGGAGATGCCTTAATTGTGAGAATGATATGTTATGGAATGAGTTTGAGTCATTGTGTGTTTTTAATTTGTGAAAAGGAGTGCTTGTTTAATGTATTTAAAATCTGACCTAGGAACCCACGGATTGGGCGGAACCAAATATTTGGTTCCGTCCTTGTTGTCGAAGGGTTCCTTGGAACCAGAACTTGATTTGGTCAGTTTTGTCATTTTGTTTAAATGAAGGTCTAAGCTAAGATTAAAACTACAAATTAGGTTCCATTAGTCCTAGTCCAAGTCTAAGGACATTGAATGGCTCTCGTTTAAGAGGTTTAGTTAGGATATCGACAATGTTATCTTTTGAGGATACTTTCTCAATTGAGATGGTTCCTTTTTGAGCATTGTCACAAAGGAAATGATGACGGATTTCAATGTGTTTAGTTCGAGCATGTTAAACTGGATTTTTACTGAGGTCGATAGCTCCTTTGTTGTCGCAAAGGATAGAGATGTCGTTAAGTTAAATTCCGTAGTCGACAAGAGCTTGCTTCAATCACAGAGCTTGTTGACATGCT
This sequence comes from Artemisia tridentata subsp. tridentata, assembly GCA_021014915.2. Classification (NCBI taxonomy): domain Eukaryota; kingdom Viridiplantae; phylum Streptophyta; class Magnoliopsida; order Asterales; family Asteraceae; genus Artemisia; species Artemisia tridentata. The sequence continues at coordinate 78,392,084 of CP139503.1, read as the reverse complement.
TTTCCTGCTGATACGTATTCGGCTTCGGTTGTTGAGATGGCAAGAGCCGTTTGTTTCTTTGAAAACCATGAGGTGAGACAATGTCCAACAAAAGTACAAATACCACTTATACTTTTTCTATCAACATAGTCATCGGCATGATCTGAGTCGGCATACAATATGGTTTCAACTCCCGTTCCTTTGGGATTCCATAATCCTAGGTGTGTGGTGCCTTTTATGTATCTAAAGATTCATTTTACGGCTTCAAGATGTGATGTTTTAGGATCTTCTTGAAAGCGAGCACATAGAAAAACACTAAACATAATGTCGGGTCTACTAGCCGTGAGATAGAATAGACTACCAATCATTCCTCTATATTTAGTGTTATCTACAGATTCACCTTCTTCATCCTTGGTGAGTTTGGTTTCCGAAGACATAGGCGTTTTAATAGGTTTAGAGTATTCAAGACCAAATTTCTTAAGCATGTCTTTTATGTATTTAGATTGGTTTAAGAATATCACATCTTCTAATTGTTTGATTTGTAGTCCTAAGAAAAAGTTTAGTTCTCCCATCATACTCATCTCAAACTCGTCATGCATGATTTTTGAGAAATCATCACATACCTCTTGACAAGTTGATCCGAATATGATGTCATCCACATATATTTGGACAATGATAATATGTGAATCCTTTTTCTTGGTGAAGAGAGTGTTATCTACTAAACCCATGGTGTACTTATGTTCAACTAAGAATGTTTTAAGTCGATCATACCATGCTTTTGGTGCTTGCTTAAGTCCGTATAAAGCCTTTTTAAGTTTATAAACATGATTAGGTTTTTCAAAATCGATGAAACCCAGAGGTTGAGCGACATATACTTCTTCATTTATAAATCCATTTAGAAATGCACTTTTGACATCCATTTGAATAAGTTTCAAATCATTTGCACATGCATATGCAAGTAAAATTCTAATAGACTCGAGCCTAGCAACTGGAGCAAAAGTTTCATCGTAGTCAATGCCTTCTTGATGATTATAACCTTGTGCTACTAGCCTAACTTTGTTTCTTGACACTACACCATTTTCATCCATTTTATTTCGAAAGACCCATTTTGTTCCAATTATTGCTTGACTTTTTGGTTGAGGTACTAATGTCTAAACATCATTTCTAACGAATTGATTTAATTCTTCTTGCATTGCTATGACCCAAGATTCATCTTTTATAGCTTTATTTATATTTTTGGGTTCAATGGTTGATACAAATCAAAAGAAGTTGCTTTGATTTTGGACTTTTGATCTTAAGGTTCTTTCATTTATTTTTCCTATAACACTATCTAATGGATGTCCTTTAGGTTCTTTGATATTGACAATTTCTTTGTTTAATAGTTCATCTTCCTTGTCATTATCTATATTTTCTTCGTTTTCAACAAGTTGACTTTCAACTAAGTCATCATTTACCAAAGGTGATGTCTTAGAGAGAGGCGGACTTTCATCAAAAGTTACATTAACGATTCTCGACTTCAAGGTTTCTTGTTTAAAATAATATAAGCTTTGCTATTTTGAGAATATCCAAGAAATACACCTTCATAAGACTTTGGGTCAAATTTGGTGAGGTAATCCTTAGTGTTTAAAATAAAACATTTACTTCCAAAAACTTTAAAGTGTCCTAGCATAGGCTTTTTACCTATATATAGTTCATATGATGTTTTGTTCAAAAATGGTCGAATTAATACTCTATTTAAAATGTAGGTTAAAGTGTCAACGGCGTTACACCAAAAATTTTGTGGCATGTTTTGTTCATTAAGCATTGTTCTACTCATCTCTTGAAGAGTCTGGTTTTTACGTTCTACTACACCATTTGACTGAGGAGTGCAAGGAGCCGAAAAATTATGTGTTATGTCGTTGGCGTCACAAAAGTTTCCAAATTGTATATCATTATCAAATTCACGACCATGATCCGTTCTTATTGACACAATACGACTATCTAGTTGGTTTTGAATTTTCTTACTAAGAATTTGAAATTGATCAAAAGCTTCGTTTTTACTTTTCAAAAACTTTGTCCAAGTGTATCTTGAATAATCATCTACTAGGACCAAAGTGTAGAAGTTGCCTCCATAACTTTGTATAGCGGATGGACCAAATAAATCATATGCAAAAGTTCTAGACACCTAGATGTAGACACCATATTTTTTAGCCTTATGGCTACTATGAACTTGTTTTCTAATTTTGCAAGCATCACAAAAGTGTTGGTCATATTTCAACTTGGGTAAGTTCCTAACGAGATCTTTTGAGGATAGAGATTGGATAAGTCTCATATTAGCGTGGCCTAAGCGTCTATGCCAAAGATTTAAGGAATCATCTTACGAAGTTAAGCAAAGTTTATCTCTAGAAGTTTTATCAATTTTCATGATGTATACGTTGTTTTTCAAAACACCTTTTGCTACGGTTATTCCATCTTTTAGTATTTTACTTTCGTTTTCACTAAACAGAACATTATACTTTTTACGGCATAGTTGACTAATACTAAGTAGGTTGAATCCTAGATTATCAACATGAGCAACATTATCAATAGAGAGAGAGAGAGTCATGAGAGATAGTACCATTTCCAATGATTTTGCTTTTCAATTTGCTACCAAAAGTGATATTACTTCCATCATATTCTTGGTAGGTTGAGGAGAGGCTCTTGTTTCCCGTCATATGCCTTGAACAACCGCTATCTTTTATTCACTCGTCTGGTTCCAATCCGACTTTCAAGCATACCTAAGTTATATAAAAACTCAAGAATTTGGTCCCCAATATCTCATGGGTCCATTTTGGTTAAACATCTCGTTAACTTGATTCATGTATGGGAATGGTGGATATAAGTTCCATGGCATGTAGTTAGGAGCTTGATTTTGTCTAGGGAAGTTTCGATTCCAACCATTATGTTGATAGTTGGTATGGTTGTATTGCTTTGGAAAGGGGTGTTTGTGAGTAGGTGTCTTAGGCCTCTGTGACTAATTTTGGATCTATACTCATTTTTAGCAAGTCCTTATCCTATGTAACGGCTGTTTTTGTTTAGTTTCTTTGTAATAAGTTAGGTTTCTTTGTGACTTTAACAAACTCAGTGCGAGCCGACTTACAAGTTTTATGTTCTGCTGAGGTACCCACGGAACCAATCTTTTCCTCAGGTTGAACCAAACTTTTGGTTCCGTTTGATCCGTGGGTTCCTGAGACAGTTGGAACAGTTTCTTGTACTTTTTTGGCTTGTTTCTTTAGACTACTTAAATCTCCTAATTTTATAAATCCTAGTCCAGTTTTATCATATGATAATTTCTGGATTTTCATTATTTCATCCACACGACAAATACTCTTATCAAAGCTTTTGAACTTTGAAATTTGTTTGATTAGATCATTCTGTGTGATTTTAAGTTTTCAATTTCAAGTCCAAGCTCTTGACATGATGTACATACCGTGTCAATGGCTTACTCTTTTCTAAACGTTTTGCTTTTTCTTTTAATTCATAAACTTCATTTCCCAAAAATTCCTTTTTAGTTTTTAAAAACTTATTTTTGTTTATGATTTTTAAGCTAAGTTCACACAGCTTGTTATGTTCTTTTTGTAATGTGTCATCATTAATAGAAGAGTAAGATGAGTCAGAGTGTACCTCATTGGAGTCTTGAGAAATGAGAGCAATTTCATCATTCTTTGGTTCCTCGTCATCATCTTCTTTTTCACTCCAAGCACCACTCACAAAAGCTCTTTGAGTTTTGCTTTTAGGTGGCTTTGGACAATCTCCTATGAGATGGCTTGTGTCTCCACATCTGAAGCATTTTATTTCACCTTTCCCTTACTTATCATCACGATCTTTTCGGAAAGGTTTCTTGTCATCTCTAGGTTGTCTTACAAACTTTCCTCGTCTTCGAAAGAACTTTTTGAAATCTCTTACGGCCATGGTATATTCTTCATCTTCACTTCCCGAGCTAGATTCTTCATCACCACTTGACTCCGTTCTTGCTTTTAAGGAAATGGACTTGACTTTTTCCTTTTTGCCTTTAACAATCTCTAAGTCATTCACCATTACTATTTCATGAACTATGAGGTTCCAAATTAGCTCGTCAAGTGATAACTTTGAGTGATCTATTAGATTCTTCAATAGCGTCACCTTTGCTCTTTATTTTAGATGAAGTGCTCTATGGAATTTCCTGACAAAGTTCTTACTACAAAAGGATTCATCAAGTGCTTTGAGAGAGGTAATAATAGTATTAAAACGAGGAAATGAACTATCAAAGATTTCATCTTCAGGAATACTAAATTGTTCTTATTGTTGAACAAGAATAACAATTTTGTTATTCTTGACTTGTGAATTTCCTTGATGAGTGATTATTAAAGATTGCCAAATTTCTTTAGCGGTTTTGTATATAAAGACTCTTTCAAATTCCTTTTTAGTTAGAGCGTTGTAAAGCATCATTTTTGCTTCATTATTTATTGCAATTAACTTCTTTTGCTCATCACTATGACGAGTATGTGAAGTATCCTCATCCCGACCACTTGCGATATCTTTTATAATAGCTTTATGATTACCTTCTATAATTATATACCATTAATCTATATCTTTTGATTTCACATATGTTTCAAAACGGCTTTTCCATTAAATAAATCCATTTGGTTCAAATAGTGGTGGTCTTTGCATAGATTGCCCTACTTTAAAGTTTTCAAAATTCATAGATCGTTTCAAGTTTTAAAATACAATAAATTTTAAAAATCTTGAGTAACGTCGCTCTGATACCAATTGTAGAAAACTAGAAGGGGGGTTGAATAGTTTTGCCATTTTTAAATTCTTTTTCTTAGTTATCTTTGTGTGTGAAATGACTTAACATATTTAAACAAAATAACAATAAGTAAAGTGCAAGAAAGATAGAAACGATCAAATCACAACACGAGTGTTTATAGTGGTTCGGTCTACAAGGACTCTTTTTCCTTGCCCTACTCCACTCCCCGAGTATCCAACTCGAGAGTTTTCTTCACTAGTCAACAAGCTCCTTTATCCGGCGGAGAAAACCTTTACACGTCGCTTACACAATATTTCTGACACAAAGCTAGATGTCGAGTTCTTTTACAAGGGCACAACCACTCCCGTCACACTATGTATTTTGAGGACTAAAATACTAACCGATCACTATCAGAGGTTTATGATGGTTTGGTACAAACAATGATGTATGAATTAATACAATTCACACAATGACAAACAAACAAGTCTTGCAACGTTTTGTTGAAGCTTGTAAGTCCTTAAATGATGCTTTGATCTTCTTGCTACAAACGAAGGTCACTAAAATGAAATAAGAATGAGTTAGTTATAGAGAATGAATGAGAGAATATATGTTGTTTTTATGTATGTGAGTGATGATTAAACAACATGGTGTGGCTTGCTATTTATAGGCAACAAGTGCCAGCAAGCTACGGATCAGGCGGAACCATTAATTTAGTTCCGTCCTTGTAGTCGTTTGGTTCCGCCGGGACCTGACATGAGATTATCAAAATCTTTATCAAATCTAACCAAAATATTTACCATATCTTTCAAGGATTCTAGAGTGACAATCTAACCAAGATATTTACCATATCTTCCAAGGATCCTAAAGAGATATGCAATCTTAGATTAAAGTAGGCTGATCCATGGAATGATGTAAAAATGCATTTTCATTTTGATTAAAATGTTTAGGAATGTAAAATTATAAAATGTATATACTAGCTAGCTAAATGATGTTGATTAAGAAGTAATTAGTTAGTTTATGAGTTATTAAAAATGTTTGATTACTTATTTTATCATAAGACACATTTTTATTGATTGTAAAATATACTAATTTTACTTTGACACCTAATGTGGCACTTTATTTGTTTTTAACACCTAATGTGGCACTTTTCTTAAATGACTAAAATGCTATATGTGAACAAACAATTTGTAACTTATGTTAAAATCTATTTGTGTTTTAAGAAAGACTTGTAACTATATATACAAAAGACTTAACTAGATTTATGTTTTGCTAAAATAAAGTTTATAATTGTCGTTAACAAAATATAGCAAAGATCGTAAAATATAAATAACATTTTTCAGACGATATTTGTATTAATCGAATTAGTTTAAAAATGAAAAAAATGGTTATCGGTCACTAACCATCCACATGCCCAAGCCCACTAAATACACGCTCGAATCAAGCCCATTACGAAGGCCCATCAATAAACACTTGATAGCGGCCCAACTATTCTCTCAAGCCACAACGGGCCTGGATAAACTCATCAGGCCATACTGAGCTCTGCTGCTCCCCAACTTTCACTAACAGTTAAGATGTACCATCTGACACTGTACAGTGGGGATGCACGACAAGCACCAATATGTACGAGCCAATGAGGAGAGCCCACCTATCCTCCTTGTCTTCTCTCTAGATAATCAACACCTAGCTCCTTCGCAGCCGTTGATCATCTCTCAAGGGTTTTCTCTAAACCCTACTTGTCTCTCTATAAATAGAAGGCACCACACATAACTTCAACAAATTTTTACACACTTGGGCAAATACTGTTTCACAGCAGTCTCGTATGGTTCTGGTTTAAGTGTTACCTGAACTTTTTAATCTCAATCAATTCATCGGGTCCTTACCGTTCAACATGGGAAACCAAACAATAAAACCATTCCCATCTAATCTCTTAAACTGATTTACATACCATACGTAAACAGTAATCCTTATAAAAACGTACCTCAAATCTCCTAAAAGGTTTTTTTATTAGTGTTTTTGCAATTTAACCACGAAAAATGATCAAACCAAAGATTTTAGGACACAAAATTGTTTCTATAGAGGGAGTAACGAGTTTTGGACTAAAAAAACGTAAAAGATTTACCCTAATGACGATGTAAGATAAAAACAAACACAACTAAACACAAAAAAGTATCGTTTATAGCTCTTGATACCATTTGTTGGTCACAAATAATCCTAATACGTCTACTAATCTAGAGAGAGAATGGGTGTAGACACTCCTAATCTAGAGAGGGATTAACGAGTTTTGGACTAAAAAACGTAAAAGATTTACCCTAATGACGATTTAAGATAAAAGCAAACACAAATAAACACAAAAAAGTATCATATATGGCTCTTGATACCATTTGTTGTTCACAAATAATCCTACTACGTCTACTAATCTAGAAAGAGAATGGGTGTGGACACTCCTAATCTAGAGAGAGAAATGAAAGATAGGGTGAGCGAAAAGTCTCGCAAGACTTGCATTTGACACACACTTCAATACCATTAAGGTAGGGGGTATTTATACCCTTACAACCAAACGATGACCGACCGCTCAACTCTAAGCTTCCCCTCGCAACTATATAAGTGTTGCGAGGGTACTTGCTCTCTAAACAATAAAGCAATACAACGTGCCCTATCTATTATACATATAATTACATAGATGACCCTACACTATTATTGATACTATTTATGCTCTAATGATGATGATCTAGGCTATTGAGTTTTTACATTGATAATAAATAAAAAAAGAATAATAATATATATTGTAATTATAAAACTTTCTTTCATTTAATGGGTTTGTTGAAAATGAATCTTTAGATTATGACAGTGACTGATGATTTTAGGATTTTTCATTTTTGATTTTAACATTGTAACACCCCCGAATTATCGCAGCGGAACGATAGTGTCAATGGGGTAATTACTTCATAATATAGATCAAGGTATAGAAAACGACCTCTAAATGAGACGTTTTGAAATGTTACCATTCAAATTATTTAAATCAGAGTTAATACAAAAGGTTCCAAAGTAAAAGGTTACATAAATGTTTTCAAGATGTATCGAATGGTAAAAGATAAAGGCATAAGTCTCCAAAGTATGCAAATGACTCTAAGATCCATGCATCCACTATCGCCTTATTAACCTGAGATAAACATGCTAAAAAGTGTCAACCAAAGGTTGGTGAGTTCATAGAGTTTAGTTTAATTATAGAGCATTTGAATAGAGTTTCCACAGCAAAGGCATTGTAAATCCACTCAGTCCCAAGCCCCGCCCATAAAAGACTTGTAACATGTGTGTTTACAACCCACTGCTAAAGTTTGAGTAGGGCATGTGTGTAAATTGTAAAGCCCTTGAATAAAGTTTCCACAGCAAAGGCATTGTAAATCCACTCAGTCCCAAGTCCCGCCCATACAAGACTTGCAACCTGTGTGTTTACAACACACTGGTAAAGTATGAGTTGGACAGATGTATATACGATATACAAGAGCACTTAATATAATGAATAGCAGCAAACTGAACCTCTTGACTATGTATATATGTATCATGTGTACTCCGGATTATATTCACCCAAGGTCACGTCATTTTGGAACACAAGGGTGGGGGCGTCAGCCCGATAGTCACTATCAATACCTCTCCAACGGCTCCTACCCATAGGAGTTAAATAGTTGCTATGAATAGTTTAACCCATTAAGACATATATCATAATAAAACTTCACATCATGTCCAAAAAGTATAAAAGTGTAGCGTATTGTAAAAGTATAAATGTTTTGAGTACTTGCATCACAATGCCAATCATGTATTTGATAAACGAGTAAGGTATTTCTAAGCATGCATGTAAAACCCTAAAATTCCCATAATCTGAAATGACCAAAATACCCCTCTAATTTTGAAATTTTAAGAGTATATAAAATCATACAAATGAATATTATTTGAATCTAACCTAAGGTAATTAAAAAAAATCCTAAGTTACCTAATAAATTAAACTAAATAAACTTTACACTATAATTAAAAGATACAAAACTAATGGTTTCCTAAATTTAAGCCTATAATAAATGACTTTATATTGTGTCCTATAGATGCAAATGGAATTATTTTCAATATATTTTAAGATTACCAAAAAAATTATAGCAAATCAAAATTAATGGTTATTGATAGTCAATGTGAGCCAGTCCCTCGTGACCCCTAACAAACTAATTCAATAAATTAATAAATTGATGGACTTTCCTATTTGTGGGATTCTCTCTTATCTCCCTTAACTTAAACGCCTCACACATGCACCCCTTTCTCCTATTATATTTCACACGGCAGCCTCCAACTTTTCTCTCCATATATCGATTTCAACCATAAACCCTAATACAAAGTGAAATCGACAGCCTCTCTATTATCTTCTCAAGAGGAATCAAGGTACGATGCAAAGGAAAAAGGTGGTGATCAGATTGATGGGTAAACAAGCGTTAGTGATCGTTGGTGTTTATTAATGTTTTGATCATGGGATGGTTCGAGTGGGATTAAAGTTTTAGTTATTACACCTTAGGCACTCAACTTTATTAAAATGACAAGTATAGACCCAAATTATTAAAAGTGTCATGTAAACCCTAAATTATAACACTAATTATATTAGATCCAAAAGTTATTAAATTGACACTAATAACCCTAAAAGTCACTAAATCGGGAAACTACTAATTTTGGAAAGTTACTATATTTGGGAAGCTGCTATAAAAGGGAAGTTACTAAAAATGGAAAGTCGACTAAAATGAGTAATCTGACTTAAAATAAGTTATTAATAAGACGGTCATGTATTCGTGTAGATTCGCTGAAGATGGAGTTTGCTTCCGATCTTATGTTTCTATTGTGTTTTCACTTGCGGTCTAAGGTACAGATATTCTACCCTTTTTCAGTAAGGGTGTTTTCATCCCCATGACTCTTTGATTCATGATCTTTGATTCGTTATAAGATTCCCTTAAGCCATTGCTATGATCCCCTGTACTTTGATTCATTCGTTTGATATGCTTCGTTGATATTATGATTCATTTGACATAAGTACTCGAATCACTTGATGCTTAGAAGGTTCATTTGATTTTGTAATTGGATGTGAAAACCTTTCTTAATTTTATCATGGAACTGTTTTGAGAAAAACTAATTTTAAAATGATGTTTATGAACGATGCGATACCACTTTTATATGAAATTTTACTAAACTTTTATGAAAACTACTTTTAAAGACTACCTTTATGAAAACCATTCTTAAAGATCATTTTTAGGAAAACCATTATTAAAAGATTTCTTTAAATTAACATTTGATAGAAACCTTTGAATTGAACCTTGCTATGAACCATTTGATTTCGAAACTTTGAGATCCTATGCCTGATATAATTCCCTCATTGATTCATGACATTCATTTTATGATTGTCATTCTTATTTATTAATTCTGACATTTATTTAAATGTCTCTGCTATGCTATGCTTATGTTTGCCATGCTTATTTGAGTTACTATCTTGTTTCTCTTGCCATGCTAGATTATATTTGTTGTATGCTATGATAGATCTGTGCCTGAGCTTACCTAGTTGTAGAGGTACCATGACCATGTCTTTGATGGCACCTTAGGCATGACACTCCCGTAGAGGTGTGATAGAGCTACGGCGTTCCCCCTTATGTTTATGTATTATATTGTGATCACTATTGGCCATTAATGCGTCTGTGTGCTTAGTCTAGTACTGACATACATACTTATGTTAGGGAGCGTATGGATGCATCCTAGGTTTTATGTTTTATGTGATTATGGTGACCAGGTGGTGTGTACCTTGCACTTCTTCTCACACTTTTATTTACTTAGAGGTCTCCCCTCTTCGTATACTTGTTATGCTTTAGTATGATTTGACGATTTATGTATGGAGTTCTTATGGTACATCCTTATACGAACCTTTTCATTATTTCATTCTTTCTCTCAATTCAATTATTATTCAGTTCTCAGGCATTCTTGATTTTTAGTTCTCTTTAAATTCGTTTGACTTTCATAATTATACTTTCGTTTTGTATTCTTATTCCTTCGTTGCTTATGCTTATTTACCGTCCTGTTATGTTATATATATATATCTGTTCACTGGGCTTTTTAAGCTCAGCCGCATTTCTTTCCATGCAGCAGGTTTTATATGGAAGCTGGGTTATGAGTGGAGAGCACTTGGGACTTAGAGGACATTTACTTTCATAGCTATCCTGGATTAGAGATGACTTGAAGTAATTACGATTGTAGACTTAGAATTTATTATTGTTCCCTTTGTAACCTTGTATTTCAGATTTTCCTTTGTAACCTTTGAAATTCATTTTGTATTATTTAGTCATATGCTTGTGTTTGCTTTGATATGTCACCATAACGTAATACTTCTACCCTTATCGGGTTGGGGTGTTACAATTATGGTATCAGAGAGACAGGCTACGACTTGTAATACATTTACCCTTGACCTGTGAAGTTTGGACCATTAAGTTTCCGCTGTAGGCGCTCATAAGACAACCTTTGAAAATTTGCTTTAGGATTTCCCTATAGGAACTTAAGTTATTACCGGAGAGGAATGGGTAGACTAGGACATCTATGTAAGTAGCATTGCTTCCGCATCACTCTGATTCGTGCCTTTGCCTTTAGCTATGCCTTATAAGAACACTTGTTTCAGAAGCTAGAAAGTTTTGCAACCTAAGTTTAGAAACCAAGTAAGATTGAGATACCTCGGGAACTTCATGTATACCTTGCACCACTTAAGTTTCACTTCCTGATTTTGATCTCCACTTCCGATCTGTTTGATAAACAGTTGATACTTTTCCGACCACCCCGAAGGTCATTCGACCGTAATGTGTTTGACACATTCTATAAATTCATTACCTATGCCGGATATAAATATATCATCTGATACTACTCAGTCCTGCAAAATCCATTACTACCCTATGAGAACTCTGGTAATTATTAACCATGGATATAGGAAGTTTTATTCCCTCCCTTTGAATGATGAATCTTGCCTGACAACCAGTTTCCTTTGGAAGGATATGATGTAAATACTATCTCAGTACGGAATTGTTAACTGAGCATGATGATGCTGATAACTAATATTCTATACATCTCACTTTTGACGATTATACGATGTTCGTATTACCAATGATGCATACCCTACCTGCCCCTTATGCTAAAAAGCTAAACAAAATCCCAATACCTTGAACTGTTCGTTTATCTATCTCAACACAATGATGAACCGTGTACTTGATCTTGATATATGAACTACCCTTCTGGTTTAACGACCGTATTCGTTCTACGGATCTGTTACTTTTGATATAGTCAACTTTGAGGTCTTTTAGTTATGGATTGGATGGCTCTTCGTAAAGCTACCATAGACTACCGTATCTGAAATGTAACCTTTAACAATCTGCTTCACCCTACTTTTGTCATAATGACTCTCAACCGCTTAAATTGTTAAGATTAATGTAACTATGAAAGCACATATTCCGATCTCATTTGATTGTCAAATTTCTCCTGACATCTATTGGTATCCACCCTTAGAAAGCTCTGACATTGGAAGTAGTTTGTTGTACGAAAATTTTCCGATGTTCTCGGATGAACCTCTTGGGATTACCTCTTGCTTGGGAAGTAGAGTTGGCATTGAACTGATCTCGGTTGGCGAACCATGATGCCATAGAAGTTGAGAGATTAAAGGAACTGATGAAATATGATTTTCTTCACCCTAGTGTTTATCCTGGGATTTTCCTGTTGGTTCATGAAGAAGAAAGAGAGAAGTATGCGGCGGCGCATCGACTATCGTGAACTTAACCGTATCACTATCTGAAATCATTATCCATTTCCGCGTATCAATGATTGATTTGGCCTACCTTTGAAAACTCCGTATCAGACGGCCTCATTTAAGTTTGAAGGACTGAAGAAGCAACCACAAGAACTTCCAAGAAGGGAGTTGACTAACTGAGAGTAACCCCGCTAAGCATTTCAGTTTTATTCGTGAAGAGAAAGATTGGTGATGTGAAGTAGATATGAAGTTTCCCTAAGACGATTCCTGAAGCTGCTTTCGTACTCGTTGTAATCATTATGAGTTTTAAATGATGCCAATCGTATTGGCTAATAGAATCATGTTTTCGCGAGTATTTGGACAATTGTCATAGTATGACGGTGTGTTTGTGCTCAGAGACGAACGAGGAACATGTAGATCATCTTCGTATTAAGTAGAATGACCCTTTCTTCTGGAAGAGTAGATGTGATTGGCGTTCAGAATTGTAGCAGACAGTACAAGAGAGAAACTGAGAAAGGTCTAGATTATATTTCATGCAGTACGTGGAGATTTCAGTTCGGGCATCAAGACAACCAGACCGTAGGAGACGAACTATTCAGCACATAACCTGGAGTTGACAGCAGCTGGAGCTGGCGAATTTCGAACTGTGCTAGAAGACCTATCGAAGACACGCAGTTTTGTTTCTCTATTCATTTTAGTTGTACTAAGATGAATTGAGAGCAGAAGCAGACTCGCGAATGGAAGAATGCACAGCGATCATGCCAGAGATTCACGTTACCACCCCACGGTGTCTAGAAAAGGTGTCGAAGGCTTGAGGGACCAGACTCAAGTTTGTAATTCCTTTCCACCCTATGATCATATGAACAGACGTAGACAAATTACTTGAAATTTTAAAGAGATTTGAGATCATGTATTTGAATGGATGAAATTTGAAGCAAACGTTTCGGTTTAGAAGAGTTGATTCTGTGAAGGATGAAGCTATTGATGGCGTAATTCACTCCCTCTCAACCTACTTAAGTTTCCGTTACCCGATAATAAGGTACTTTGAATGATTTAGGTTCTCTGTTAGTAATTCCGTCCTGTGTTCACTCTGCGTTTATTGAATATCGAGTGTGGTATGAGAATTTTGACGAATTATGGAAGGAACTTTGAGATTTATGTGCATGAATGGGCGAATGTTGAAGCAACCACTTATTTTGGCTAAGTTAATTTTGGTGAGTGATGAAGGATTGACGCTATTAATGACGTACCTTAACTCTGATAGACATTCTAGGATTTCCGTCACTCTTTCGAGTAGTTTCGTTCTCCTCTTAGTTATGGTGTTGATTTTGGTGACCTCTGAGACTGTAGAAGGACTAGGTGGATTAAGATAGGTTGTTCTGTTCACGACTTAAGATAAAGTATGACCATCATGAGGGCATATTTATATGATGCTAGTATTATGACGCCTGATCAACGTGATAATACTTACATTATATAGCGTGCACTTATTGTGATCATAGGATATTTCGAGGAGTGCCTTAGGAGCCTTAGAATTTCTGATAGCTGTTTGAGATTGTCCGCGTTTAGTGAGACTTTAGGATTCATTCTACCTATACGCGTAATCTGCCTCCACCGTTATACGATTTGATACGTTTCTGGACACGCGTTTTTCTGACCTCTGCACTTCCAATAAGAATCTTAGGTACCGTTGTAGAGCTTTCTGCCGGTTGATGTTATCGACAATCTGTTTTCTGTACGTTCTCATCTGATTTGTCCAATCAAATTCTATGGACGGCATATCCGTCAAATACAACGTATTCCCTGTATCTCTTCCGAGAGAATACGATTATCATCTATTACGTTTGGTACATTATTCTTTTGTTCTGGATTCAGTATGGTATGTCTCTTCCGGAAGAACCCGAAGCTATTTTGGATAGACAAGATCGAGTCATGAGAAACAAGTCATTCACATTTCCGTTCATGGTCCGCTGTGCTTTCCGTTTCGTTTCACTTCAATTTTCGAGGACGAAAATTTTCTTTTAGAGGGGAAGAGTTGTAAAACCCTAAAATTCCCATAATCATAAATGACCAAAATACCCCTCTAATTTTTAAATTTTAAGAGTATATAAAATCATACAAATGAATATTATTTGAATCTAACCTAAGGTAATTAAAAAAATCCTAAGTTACCTAATAAATTAAACTAAATAAACTTTACATTATAATTAAAAGATACAAAACTAATGGTTTCCTAAATTTAAGCCTATAATAAACGACTTTATATTGTGTCCTATAGATGCAGATGGAATTATTTTCAATATAATTTAAGATTACCAAAAAAATTATAGCAAATCAAAATTAATGGTTATTGATAGTCAATGTGAGCCAGTCCCTCGTGACCCCTAACAAACTAATTCAATAAATTAATAAATTGATGGACTTTCCTATTTGTGGGATTCTCTCTTATCTCCCTTAACTTAAACGCCTCACACATGCACCCCTTTCTCCTATTATATTTCACATGGCAGCCTCTAATTTTTCTCTCCATATATCGATTTCAACCATAAACCCTAATACAAAGTGAAATCGACAGCCACTCTATTATCTTCTCAAGTGGAATCAAGGTACGATGCAAAGGAAAAAGGTGGTGATCAGATTGATGGGTAAACAAGCGTTAGTGATCATTGGTGTTTATTAATGTTTTGATCATGGGATGGTTCGAGTGGGATTAAAGTTTTAGTTTTGTTAGCGGTTCGCGAGTTGGCAGAGTTTTGGGTTACGTTCGGCTGTCCATGTTCGATTGGGTTTTGGGTTCCATCGCGTCCCGTTAAATTCTGGTGTTAATATTCGTGTTCATTTTCGATATCGATCTATCTCCTCTTAGCTTTGAGGTATATCTTTAACATTTGTTTACAACTTATAAAGTCACAAGAATACACATCAGTATATATATATAAGAATACACATCAGTACATATAAAATCACAAGAATGCACATCATATTAGTTAACTAATCTTGGTTCGTAATATAATGAGATATATATATGATGGATACAGTATATATATAAGTAGAATTCACCATATGAGGAATTTCATGCAAATACGTGAGTACTAAATATGAAATGGCAATGTATGTGTATCGAGAGTGTGTCTCGGGTATGATTTTATGTGACGAGAATGGTCGTGTCATTGTGTTTGTGTA
Organism: Artemisia tridentata subsp. tridentata; assembly: GCA_021014915.2. Lineage (NCBI taxonomy): Eukaryota > Viridiplantae > Streptophyta > Magnoliopsida > Asterales > Asteraceae > Artemisia > Artemisia tridentata. Next base: position 78,376,380 of record CP139503.1, on the reverse strand, counting down.
TGTGTCGAGTTGTGTGGTCGACTAGGGCTAAAACATGGGTCGATGCATAGTAATCTTGGGGCTGTTTTAATGAGATTTTTATACCGGTTTAAATGGGTTGCAGTATGCAAGACAAAAACGTGGGTGTGTGGGTATGAAATGAGACCTGATGTGTGTGGTTCATTCTTGCATATGCGTGTATATTAGTTGTTTGTTTGATGTGTTGTTGGGGCTGGAAAAACAAGAGGGTCGAATGTGTTCAAAGATGAGTGGTGTTAGAGTGGTTTTGGGTCACGTAAAATGGGTCGTTGTGGCTGTTGAGCGTGTGGTTCATAGGTGTGATTTTGTGTCGAGTTTAGTGGTGTTAGAATGGGAGAGTCAAGAAGGGTTCGAGTAGGTCGTATATGGGTTATTATGGCTTGGGTAGTGGCGTTAGAATGGTTCAAATAAAGGGAGCTTTTGGGTTCATGTGGCTACTGTGAAGTTGCATGAGTAAAATTTGCTACGTATGAAATATTAAAAATAGGTAAATTACACCTTAGGCACTCAACTTTAATAAAATGACAAGTATAGACCCAAATTATTAAAAGTGTCATGTAAACCCTAAGCTATAACACTAATTATATTAGATCCAAAAGTTATTAAATTGACACTAATAACCCTAAAAGTCACTAAATCGGGAAACTACTAATTATGGAAAGTTACTATATTTGGGAAGCTGCTATAAAAGGGAAGTTACTAAAAATGGAAATCCGAATAAAATGAGTAATCTAACTTAAAATAAGTTATTAATAAGACGGTCATGAATTCGTGTAGATTCACTGAAGATGGAGTTTGCTTCCGATCTTATGTTTCTATTGTGTTTTCACTTGCGGTCTAAGGTACAGATATTCTACCCTTTTTCAGTAAGGGTGTTTTCATCCCCATGACTCTTTGATTCATGATCTTTGATTCGTTATAAGATTCCCTTAAGCCATTGCTATGATCCCCTGTACTTTGATTCATTCGTTTGATATGCTTCATTGATATTATGATTCATTTGACATAAGTATTCGAATCACTTGATGCTTAGAAGGTTCATTTGATTTTGTAATTGGATGTGAAAACCTTTCTTAATTTTATCTTGGAAATGTTTTGAGAAAAACTAATTTTAAAATGATGTTTATGAACGATGCGATACCACTTTTATATGAAATTTTACTAAACTTTTATGAAAACTACTTTTAAAGACTACCTTTATGAAAACCATTCTTAAAGATCATTTTTAGGAAATTACTTTTAAAAGATTTCTTTAAATGAACATTTGATAGAAACCTTTGAATTGAACCTTGCTATGAACCATTTGATTTCGAACCTTTGAGATCCTATGCCTGATATAATTCCCTCATTGACTCATGACATTCATTTTATGATTGTCATTCTTATTTATTCATTCTGACATTTATTTAAATGTCTCTGCTATGCTATGCTTATGTTTGCCATGCTTATTTGAGTTACTATCTTGTTTCTCTTACCATGCTAGATTATATTTGTTATATGCTATGATAGATCTGTGCCTGAGCTTACCTAGTTGTGGAGGTACCATGACCATGTCTTTGATGGCACCTTAGGCATGACACTCCCGTAGAGGTGTGATAGATCTACGGCGTTCCCCCTTATGTTTATGTATTATATTGTGATCACTATTGGCCATTAATGCGTGTGTGTGCTTAGTCTACTACTGACATACATACTTATGTTAGGGAGCGTATGGATGCATCCTAGGTTTTATGTTTTATGTGATTATGGTGGCCAGGTGTGTGTGCCTTGCACTCCTTCTCACACTTTTATTTACTTAGAGGTCTCCCCTCTTCGTATACTTGTTATGCTTTAGTATGATTTGACGATTTATGTATGGAGTTCTTATGGCACATCCTTATATGAACCTTTTCATTATTTTATTCTTTCTCTCAATTCAATTATTATTCAGTTCTCATGCCTTCCTGATTTTTAGTTCTCTTTAAATTCGTATGACTTTCATAATTATACTTTCGTTTTGTATTCTTATTCCTTCGTTGCTTATGCTTATTTACCGTCCTGTTATGTTATATATATCTGTTAACTGGGCTTTTTAAGCTCAGCCGCATTTCTTTCCATGCGGCAGGTTTTAGATGGAAGCTGGGTTATGAGTGGAGAGCACTTGGGACTTAGAGGACATTTACTTTCATAGCTATCCTGGATTAGAGATGACTAGAAGTAATTACGATTGTAGACTTAGAATTTATTATTGTTCCTTTTGTAACCTTGTATTTCAGATTTTCCTTTGTAAACTTTGAAATTAATTTTGTATTATTTGGTCATATGCTTGTGTTTGCTTTGATATGTCACCATAACGTAATACTTCTACCCTTATCGGGTTGGGGTGTTACAATGTATCTCCCCCAAGTAGTTTAAAATGAATATAAAAGAGTAAGAGTGGGGCTATGACTCACCTTAGCTGTAAAAGTCAAGGAAAGTGATGTCAAATGTAATACGGGAATGGCTCCAACACTCAACCTGAATAATAGGGAAGTATGAGATTTCGATGGTTTAAGATTGGCTTGATGTGAATGATGATTTGTGAAAAAGTATCGGATAACGAATTGGTTCGTGATGAGAATGGATGATATGCTTAAAATGCTTAAATTTCAAAAATAATATTGTATATAATATTATCCTGTTTTTATGTTTATTAAATCCGTAAGTATCGTTTCCTCGAAAGTTGGTGGATGATATGTTATGTCCATTCGTTAAAAATCACGTTATATAAATATAAACGTAACGTTTGTTTAAATAACTATTACGAATTGTAAAAAGGACTGTTAAGAATGAATATGCATAAAACATTAGTGGATTATAAATATAGAATAAAGTTTCTGAATGACCCTCCAATTTGTATGAAATTTACACTTTTAACCCTTACGGTGAAACTTTTGCACCGTTAGTCCCTGGTTATGTTTTAATTACATTATTAGTCCAAAACATTCAAATATGACATTTTAATACTTCTTGTTACTGTATACACCTTTTCTACCCTTAAGTTATAAAAATGACAGGTTGGCACTTATTTATTCGAAAGTTACAATTTTAACCCAAATAGTAACATAATTTGCATTTTAAGTCCAAAAATCACAAAACTTATTGATTAAGTTTTCCGAAAGTTTTATAAGTTTCAAACAGCTTAATCAAGTTTATAAAAAATGCTTATTACTCAAAAGAACGTATTTATAGTTTAATGGGCTTTTAAAGAATTATATACAGGCCTAATAAGCGTTTATGATCCATTGGGTTTTAAAAGGATTTGGGCTTGGTCTTGGGTTTATTTTATTGTCCTAAAAACATAATCAAACTGCTTGTAAAGACTGCTTATCAGATTTGCTTATTTTGTGCTTAATGGGCTAAAAAGCCCACTCGATATGTTTATTGTTTTTGGAAACTGTCTCGATAGGGGTTTACTTGTATGATTTAAAAGGTGTCATATGAGCTTATTAAAAGAGCTTATGATTACAGCTTATTAGATTGGCTTATGGACAAACAAGTTGTGCCATTTATTCGATATGGTACTCGATCAAAAATGATTTAATAGGGCGTGTTCTAGTCGAACAAACAAGAGGTTCAAAAATATAAAAAAGACATATATACTTTCGATATTCAACTTAGGTTCAAAACAAGTCTTGTTAACTATTAATATGATGTTATATGTGTCGAATGATTATAGAACTTAATTTCTTAGCCATCCGTTGAATAGGAGGTCATATATAAATGAAATATGAATAACTAGAACACGAAATAAATAAAAGAAAGCTAGGATGAATCATATGGAATAAATAAAAATGCATGAACTATTTAAAATCATAAGTATGGAAATGGATTCGGATGACTTACAACACCAAGAATGGTGGTGATATCACGTCGAAATGGACTAGTAATCGATGGTTTATGCACAAACTCGATAGAACTATAACAAAAGAATCGAGATCAACCTTGTATGTGTGGAAAATGATTCGAACGACTAGGAATGAGGCCCTTGTTCTTCGAATGAAATTAGCATGAGAGAATACTTAGAAAAATATTTGAGTGTGAATGGGAGAATGAGTGAATGAATATGTATGTGTTGTATACGTATATGTATGTGCATGTACTTGAGTTATAATGTATTTTATGTGCAAGTTGGGATTGTCTACACATCGAATGGATGAGATAGGGGAACATAGGGAATAAACATAGCTAGGCAAACTTGAGTGAATTAGTCAAGTGGTGTGAGTTTCGGTTGGGTCGAGTGGCATATATAAATGTATATTCAATATACATTTGGTCCAAATGAATATTTAACGTGACCAATTGGTCTAGGAACAATGTAATAAGGTTTGTGGAACTTGTTTAGGCTAGGAACAATGTATAATACATTGGAAAAGTAAGTTGTGTCGAAATTGGCTATACTTGAATGAGTTAGTACTTGTGTCAAGTCGAGTTAGCTTTGGGGCTCGTTTAAGTACCAAATATTATTCGAACTAGAAAGTAAGGTTGGTCAATCCTGAATAATTGAAGTTTGAAGATTCGAATTGTGTAAAACAAAGAGTAGGTTATGTGTCAAAATATTGAAATATAGGAGCCAAGTAAATGGATGTTGGTTCGATAAGTATAAAAGAGAAAATAAAAATTTGGGCTTGAATTTAGATGGACTTGAATAGTAACAGGCCTAAAATAAGAAATAAGGATTCGTTTGGTGTTTAATTGTATACTGGACTGTCGTGGTGCGTATGTGAGCTCGTTCCAAAATATTGTGAATCACGTAACAACGTGTTTGAATATGGTAAATGTAATAAACAAAATTTTCAAATTTTGCTCGTAAAAAAAGGTTAAGTGAACTGTAATGATGGGGTAATACTAGATTAACGTTGACTAATGACTAGGGAATTCTACAGGTTGCTACAGCACCTACCCCTTAACTTGAATCTCGTCCCGAGATTCAGTCTATGTTATTTGTTAAAAGATGCTAACGAATAGCCGATGTATAAAGGTTAGAGTAATTAGGCCAAACTTACATATCTAGGGTAGAATACTACTTGTCTAGGGAAAACGTACCCATTCTTGTTGGATCTAGGCCTCCTTGATAGATCTTTGAGCCTTTGTGGATCGGTAGAATGCATATGTAATCACAAGCACGCTACAAGAGGATCTCTGAATATAAACTAATAAAGAAGAAGAAGTAACTAATAAACTTTGATCCTCTATGGATCTATTATTGACTAATAATGTTTTCAATCGATTGATTGATTACAAAACTCATAGCCGCATGTTTCTTTTATACTACAAGAAACCCTAATGCAGCATTACTAAGAAAACGTGTAAAGAGATATACACTATATCTTCCTAAATTAACTCTAACAAACTTTCTAAACATACGGTATTACCCGCAGCAATGACAACTAACAGCAGAAACAAAATGTACTACCAGCAGGAACTACATACCTGCCAGCATGAACCACTAATACTAACAGCAGCAATGAAATAAATATTATTCTAATAATTCCTAACAATCCTCCCCTAAACTTGAATTTGATGTGGTTAACTTGAAGTTTCCAGATAGATCTTTGACGTCCAGGGATAGAGGATTGAATCAGCAGCATCAGAAAGTAACCAGCAGCAACATCATTTTTAAGCACAAACTTCCAGCAACAAGCTTAATGTATCAGCAGCAACAGGAAAACACATCATCTTAAGCTGGTCACCATCTGAAAGGCAATGTACTTGATCTTCACAGAAAACATGACTTATTGTACATCAAATCGTTTAAGTTTCATACTATTCTCATCATTTCCAGGTGTGTTAACTCCTGTGAGAGGTGAATCATTGAAAATTAATGGATTTGATGTCTCTTTACCAATAGCCATCACTACTGGAGTAGCCAATGTTTTGGTGTGTAAGACCAGGTTACATTGATAACCATATGATTTTTAGTAAATCATCAACTATCAACGGATTTAAGTTGTCTTTACCTGTAGCCGTTTGCTCAGGACTAGCCAATTCTTAGGTTCAAGATAACCTTTGGTGAATTGATTACCAAATAAGGTTTTCCACTGCCTTTACCACAAGCCATACACTTGTGGGCTAGCCAATTCTTTGGAAACTCCAAAGCGTAAAATCCATGGCGAATTGAAAACCATTCAACTCTCAGTAATGAAACATGGGTGAATTGAATACCCTATAGTTTTGAGCAAACTATTACAGTTGTCAACGAATTTGATTATCACACCAGAGCCGTACCCTCATGGTGAGTCAACTCTTTCTTGTCTGTGAGACATGGTGAGTTGATTACCATTTGTTGTGTTGTAAGAAACCAACACTGTACCTGCACCTGATGTTACTCAAATATACAAGTTAGTAGACAATATACAATTTTTTTTTATAACTAATAAAGAAACAAAATAAAAGAAACATAAAGAAAAGAAAGAAAGAAAATGAAAAAGATGAAAAATGTACAACAATAAGCCTAAAGAGTACCATGATCAAGCAGAAGATGCTTTGGCTGCAGCAAGTTGATTCCGGATAAACCTGACCAATTGCCCAGCTGTGGTCAAGTCATTTCCCACTGCCATTTTGCCAATCTTCAACTTATGCTTTAGCATCCTTTCCATAAGTTCTACTGATAAAGGATATGGAACATCTACAAACATACAGAAAACCTGCCCAGAAATAGTCTCTAAGACATGAACATTTGAAGAAGTATATAACCTCCAACTGTGTACTCTCCATGACTGTTGATTAGCCCACACATTATAAGCATCTCCTCCCTCGAAAGAATCCATCAACACTTTCAAATCCCCCCAGAGAATAAGACCAATCCCAGTAGCCTTATGGGTTTCATAATACTTCACCACCATACCATATAGGTTTATCAAGTCTTGCTTGTCCACCCGATTCAAAATCTCCCTAAGAAATATAAAATATTTGGTTTTCCCATCAAGTCTGTACAAGGCATGGATTTCTCCTTGAGGAATAGGAAGAACCTCCCAAGCAGCAATATAAGACCAAGGGTGAGGAGAATCATCTTCAAAGTCACTTTCAGAATCAAATTGAAGTAATTCCTGATCATCCATGTATGCAAGAGGCTTTGATGAGGACTTCTTAGCGTGACTCTTCTTCCTGATTCTTGGAGTGGAAGAAGATGAGTGAACTGTAGAAGGTGTCACCTCAGGAATAGAAACCTCTTTTGTTACACCAGGAGCAACAACAGTAGAGGTTGGAGAAGGTGGGACTTCAGTAGAAATGGATGTTGTTCCCTGAGCAGCTTCAGAAGGAATGGAAGTTGGTGGATCAGCAGGAATAGAGGACTCCTTGGGTGATTGTGGGGAAGTATCAAGAGCAGAGGCATCACCAGAATGCTCAGCAGAATCAGTAAGCTTAACCCTCTTAGAAAAAGGATCTTCTAATGCAGGTTTAGTTCGGGCTAAAATTTGTTTCATGATCCTGTCATAGTGCATCTTGAGTTCTTCATCTGACAATTTCTTCACTTGAGCCATGCTCCACCCAATAGTATAGAGTGTAGAACTCTGGTTCTTGACAACATTCATCATATAATTTCTTTGTTGTGCCTGTGTAGGAGGTTTATCTCTGTTCTCCTTTGCTTTCTTTTCTGCAGCAGCCTGACTCCTCTTTCGCACCAAAGACATAAAATCCCCCAAAGTATCTTCATCTCTTCTAGCATTTAAGAATTCTAATAGTTGGTCTGCTCTCTCTGCTGCAGCCAAACCTGGAATGGTCTTAATTTCCTCAAACTTTGCTCTCAGCTCAGAATCAGCATTAATGAATGACATAACTGGATCATCAGACTCTTCTGCTAAGCCCCTTGCATATAGCTCATCTTGTCGTTCCTGTTTCTCTTTCCTTTCTATCTCAGCCTTTTCCTGTGCTTGTAACCTTGCTATCTCAGCCAAGGATGCTTCCTCTTGTCTTTGTTGTTTCTTTGACTTCTTTGATTGAGGAGTTTCAATAAGAATCTCCTTTCCTTGTCTCTTTGCTGCAGTAGAATGAACTCCTTCACCAGAACTAACATGCTCATCAGACTGAACTTGACCATCATTACCATAGGGAATAGCAGCAGGATTAGAAACAGCAGGAACAGCTATACTAGCAGAGGGAACAGATGGAGTAGCACCATCTTGATCTGCAGATATATCAATACCAGAAGAAATGCCAGTAGAATGATGTTCAGCAGGAACTTCTTGAGTAGGTGCAGTAGCATCCATGATATCAGCAGGAACCTCTTTGGCCCCATCATTAGCAGCTACACTATCCATATCAGCAGGAATGGAGTCACTAGCAGCAGCATTCACAGAAATACCAGCAGAAACAGAAGGTCAAGCAGAAGGAACAAACTGTTGTTTGACCAAAACTCACAATTAACTCCAGAAAGTCAAACCCTTAATTAACGCCATTCCTGAAAGAAATTTATTTCAAAACCAACCCAACATTTAATTGCCTTTACCTTCCATAAGTTTATAAAGGGCCTTGAAAAATCAACATTACACAACACATACTACAAATCCTAAATCAAATTATTCACACCCAATGAGCTCCTCCAAGCCAACGATTGTAGAAATTTCCTCTAATTCATCTTCCGAGTCATCAGGATGGGCAAACTATTTCCCACCCAACCACTCCAATCAGATCAGCAGAAATGAAAAGGGCAAAGCAAAGGCTGAAGAAGTTTCGTCTGAAGATCTTCCAGCTTCCCCCTCCTCTTTGGATGACTCAAGCTCAGATGATGAGCTCTCTTCATGGCCAAAGTCTTTGACCTATTATAATGGTTCTTGGGAAGCATATCCGTCGCATACTCCACTTTCAGTCATGCTCACAAGAGAAATGGAGAAAGCTGTGACAGCCATAAGCAAGATTCCAGTTCCAGAGAAAAGTTAACCTCTTCCAAAGCCAAGGCAACAAGTATTGGGACTTGCTTCCCCAAAGGTGTATAATTTGATCAGTGGCTTAGGAGTTCGCAAGGTCATGCCTGATAACAAGGGCAAAGGAAAAAAGAAGATGGAGTAGTTGGCTGGGTTGTTGTTGTGGTTCTGAGGACTAGGTGTTTGTTCTTTTTGTTTGTTGTTGTTTTCTAGTGTCTGGGTTCATCTGAAGTTTGGGTGTTGTTATTTCATGTTGCTTGATCGATCTGTAACCTCACTATAACTAATGAATAAACTTTGTTTTTCTTGTTTACATAAGATTGAAGACTTATTATTTGAACTTGAGTTAACTACCTGTAAAATGGTTAGAAAACACAATATACAAAGAAAACACAAGCAAATACTATCTGCAAGACAAAGTTAGTGAAATGAAATAATTAGATAATACACAATATACAAGCATAAGCCTCCCCTTAGGCTTATGCCTCCCCTCAAACACAGCAATGATGGGATCCACCATTTCTCTTGGATCCCTTTCTCAAATAATGACCATTGTGTCTCCAAGAACAACCTTTTGAGTACTGAAGATCAGTTTCCCATCTTGTCCCTCCCATATACATTGGGTCATAACAAACAGGCCAATAATCATTTTGAAGGTAACTGCTTGTAGGTCTGATGTAGGGTCTTGCAGCATTCCTTTTCCAACCAGCAGAATTAGATGTACCAGCTGGAACTGGCTTACTAGCAGGAATAGCTGCAGGTCTGAAATGCCTACCAGCAACAACAGGTGCTGGTTGTTTTGCATTACCAGCAGGAAATGCATTTGCTCTAGGGACAAATGGGGGTATATTCTCTACATTTTTCCACACTGATCTAGGCTGCTGTTGTTCAACACAAACACGCATTTTACTCTCATAATAATTACAATCTTTAATGAAGTGAGAGTAACTACCACAAACAAAACATGATTTCCTTTTAAAAACTTTGTTCTTTTCATGTCTTCTTTTATTACACACAAAAGTATCACAACCAATACTTGAAGGAGAATTGATTTTAACAGAATTAAGAGAACTATTGTCAAAAGAAGCTGTTTTAGAAATAGATTCATCATCAGCCACTCTTGAGGATAAAACATCAGCCCTGTGTGTGACAGACTTATCACTTAAATCACATGAGGTATAGTCATCAGACTTGGGTTCAGAGGACTTGTCACTGTTAACACAAGAGACAAAGCCATTAGATTCATTCTCTGAAGTAGGCAAGTCATTGGACTTCTTCCCATAGGACAGGTGTGATTCATCTAAGTCTATGTCAAGGTCTGAGTGGATAGGGACAGGCTTAAAAACTCCTCTGATAGGTGGAGGAACTGCATTCATTCCTCCTTCTTTTACAAACTTAACAGGGATTTGGTAATTAACCTCCTTAGGGGTAGGGTCAAACCATTTTGGCTCAATAGTTTCATCAATTTTATGATACCCCAAACCTTTCTTTGACCTCCCAGACTGAGTGTTCTCATTTATTTTTTCTACATCTGTAGATGATTTCTGCCAAGAATTAACCCTAGCCACTTCACTATCTAACTTAGCCTGCACATTCTGTTTTTCTAAATTTACCTTTGCATTTTCACTTTCAGAATATTTTAGCAAGTTAGTAGTGTTTTCTAGATCTCTTTCCAAAACTCTAATTTTTTTTCTTCATATGGTATATGATTTGCTTGGTACCAAGCTTTTTATTTTTCTAAAGTTTTAAGAGCTTTTTCATAAGCTTGAACTTTAACAAACAATTCTTTATATTGAGGCTCTATGTCATCAAACTCTTTCTTAAGGATAGAGTACATTTCATGCCAGCCAAAAGGACAATTTTGTACCTGAGATGAACATCCCATTAAGGCAAATTCTTCTACATCATCCTTTGCTTCATCAACCATACTGACTGTTTGATTGACACTTTCTTTATCAGCTTCATCATGTCCTGTCCAATTTACCATAGAATCAAAAGGTAGCAAGGCTTTAATCTTCATGGCCCACATTTCATATTTATCTTTTGATGAAGACATTGTGTAAGGGTTCAAGAGATTTGTTTAGAGAAGTTTTCTTCTTCGACAGAGATCCTCACCAGTCTCTGATACCACTTGTTGGATCTAGGCCTCCTTGATAGATCTTTGAGCCTTTATAGATCGGTAGAATGCCTATGTAATCACAAGCACGCTACAAGAGGATCTCTGAATATAAACTAATAAAGAAGAAGAAGTAACTAATAAACTTTGATCCTCTATGGATCTATTATTGACTAATAATGTTTTCAATCGATTGATTGTTTACAAAACTCCTAGCCGCATGTTTCTTTTATACTACAAGAAACCCTAATGCAGCATTACTAAGAAAACGTTTAAAGAGATATACAGTATCTCTTCCTAAATTAACTCTAACAAACTTTCTAAACATACGGTAGTACCCGCAGCAATGACAACTAACAGAAGAAACAAAATGTACTACTAGCAGGAACCACTACCAGTAGGAACTACATACCTGCCAGCAGGAACCACTAATACTAACAGCAGCAATGAAATAAATATTATTCTAATAATTCCTAACAATTTGTTAGCTGCATCTAAATGACCCAAATAGAAAGCTCGACCACGAGGTGAACTGATATGGACTCCAGGGTTTGGGTTATTTCCTTCAATTGCTAAAGCTAGATTTCCCTGTCTTTATCTAGGTGCTCTATTCAACCTAGGACACGCATACCTGAGGTGATCCGGGTTGTTGCACTCATAGCATGCCCTTTGGTTATTCTTCATGTTGTCTGCATTCCCTGGTGCTTTACACTGATTCGTAAAATGATCCAACTGATTGCAGTTTGTACACACCCGACAGGGCACAAACCCTGTGTGATGATAAGCACATTTAGTACACTTAGGATGTGGACCTACATATCCTTTCTAACCAGAGCCAGTGGCCATAAAGGTTCTTGTCTTCTTGTTGTCAATCATGGGGACCGTTTTCTTGTCTGACTCATTCGCCCCATTCCTTTTATTGTCGTTCCTCAAAAATCCATTCCTAACCATCTCATCTGTTAGAGTTCCTGCTCTCAATATTACACTCTGAATTGTAGACGGCTCAGTTGCTTTCACAGTTCCACGAATCTTAGGGACAAGACCATAGATGTACCTCTCGATCCTCTTTGATTCAGGGGTAACCAGATGAGGAACTAGTTTGGCTAACTCATGAAATCGATCTGTGTAGGCTGCATGACCAACCCCTATCATAGTGTGATGCCAGATTTTACCTTCCAGCTTCTGCATTTCATTGTCCGGACAGTATTCCTCTTTTAGTAGTGCCTTAAAGTCGTCCCACGTCATACTTACAGCTGCTTCTCTACCCCTAGCTTGAATCTACGTGTTCCACCATGTTAATGTCTTTCCTGACAACGAGCATGCAGAATACATCACCTTCTGATGTGTTCCACAGCTACTAATGTCGATCACTGACTCCATCTTTTCAATCCATCGGGTATACTCCAATGCGCCTCCTTTACCATCGAACTCTATTGGTTTGCATGCCGTAAATTCCTTATACGAGCATCCAGTTGTGTTGTTGTTATTACCATTTCCTCCTACATCATTGGTGTCATCATTTCTGCTTCTGTGGTTTCCCGAGTTGTTGATATAATTGCCAACCTGGTTGATAATAGTAGGAAGCAAGTTTTGGAGCTGTTGAGCGATGATGGCGGCAAAATCAGGATTTCCACCATCGTTTTTGTTGTTGTTACTAATGCCGCAACCACCTCCTCTACCTCCACGTTCAATAGTCCTTCCACCCCTTAGTGTCGCACCTCCTCGGTTAGTGTTGCGGGTTGATCTCCTTGATGCCATTGTCTCTACATGAAAGGACATTTAGCGAACGTCAGAGATAAGGAAAACCGTTGACTATCCAATCTATACTTAACGTTCTCACAAAACCATGTCACAAGCTGTTTCCTAAAGGGTGGTCAATGCAAATCAACGTAAGCATGGTCACATAATTATAATTGCCTCCTTTCACACGTGTACACATTACCAAACACACATATCTCGGCGATCGACGTAGTGATCTTTCTTAGGTGTTTGAGTCACGGAAAGTTTAGCTTCTAATGATTCCTCCAAAGTATCCTCCAGAGAAATCCCATCCTCGAGCAAAATCATCAAATTTCTACAGCTAAGTAATAACCTTTATTTAACTTAATCTCATGTCTCATTAAACAAGAACTGTCACAAGATCAAGTTAAATAACTAGTTATTACTAAGCTCCACACTTTTGATGACTCGACTCAATTCTGAGATTTCCCTATCAGTACAAATACTATAACATCCAACAGCGTGGATATAAGTGGAAAAGTTCTAAGTATGCAAGGCGATAGGGAGGAGAGTCTCAACGTATATAGTAGTTATAGTCTAGGCACTAAATGCAACCTAGTTCTCTATAACCAAGTCTCTGATACCAATCTGTAACACCCCCAAATTACCGCAGCGGAACGATAGTGTCAATGGGGTAAGTACTTCATAATATAGATCAAGGTATAGAAAACGACCTCTAAATGAGACGTTTTGAAATGTTACCATTCAAATTATTTAAATCAGAGTTAATACAAAAGGTTCCAAAGTAAAAGGTTACATAAATGTTTTCAAGATGTATCGAATGGTAAAAGATAAAGGCATAAGTCTCCAAAGTATGCAAATGACTCTAAGATCCATGCATCCACTATCGCCTTATTAACCTGAGATAAACATGCTAAAAAGTGTCAACCAAAGGTTGGTGAGTTCATAGAGTTTAGTTTAATTGTAGAGCATTTGAATAGAGTTTCCACAGCAAAGGCATTGTAAATCCACTCAGTCCCAAGCCCCGCCCATAAAAGACTTGTAACATGTGTGTTTACAACCCACTGCTAAAGTTTGAGTAGGGCATGTGTGTAAATTGTAAAGCCCTTGAATAAAGTTTCCACAGCAAAGGCATTGTAAATCCACTCAGTCCCAAGTCCCGCCCATACAAGACTTGCAACCTGTGTGTTTACAACCCACTGCTAAAGTATGAGTAGGACAGATGTGTATACGATATACAAGAGCACTTAATGTAATGAATAGCAGCAAACTGAACCTCCTGACTGTGTATATATGTATCATGTGTACTCCGGATTATATTCACCCAAGGTCGCGTCATTTTGGAATACAAGGGTGGGGGCGTCAGCCCGATAGTCACTATCAATACCTCTCCAACGGTTCCTACCCATAGGAGTTAATAGTTGCTATGAATAGTGTGTATATGAATAGATTAACCCATTAAGGCATATATCATAATAAAACTACACATCATGTCCAGAAAGTATAAAAGCATAGCGTATTGTAAAAGTATAAATGTTTTGAGTACTTGCATCACAATGCAAATCATGTATTTGATAAACGAGTAAGGTATTTCTAAGCATGTATCTCCCCCAAGTAGTTTAAAATGAATATAAAAGAGTAAGAGTGGGGCTATGACTCACCTTAGCTGTAAAAGTCAGGGAAAGTGATGTCAAATGTAATACGGGAATGGCTCCAACACACAACCTGAATAATAGGGAAGTCTGAGATTTCGATGGTTTAAGATTGGCTTGATGTGAATGATGATTTGTGAAAAAGTATCGGATAACGAATTGGTTCGTGATGAGAATGGATGATATACTTAAAATGCTTAAATTTCAAAAATAATATTGTATATAATATTATCCTGTTTTTATGTTTATTAAATCCGTAAATATCATTTCCTCAAAAGTTGGTGGATGATATGCTATTTCCATTCGTTAAAAATCACGTTATATAAATATAAACGTAATGTTTGTTTAAATAACTATTACGAATTGTAAAAAGGACTGTTAAGAATGAATATGCATAAAACATTAGTGGATTATAAATATAGAATAAAGTTTCTGAATGGCCCTCCAATTTGTATGAAATTTACTCTTTTAACCCTAACGGTGAAACTTTTGCACCGTTAGTCCCTGGTTATGTTTTAATTACAATTAGTCCAAAACATTCAAATATGACATTTTAAGACTTCTGGTTACTGTATACACCTTTTCTACCCTTAAGTTATAAAAATGACAGGTTGGCACTTATTTATTCAAATGTTACAATTTTAACCCAAATAGTAACATAATTTGCATTTTAAGTCCAAAAACCACAAAACTTATTGATTAAGTTTTCCGAAAGTTTTATAAGTTTCAAACAGTTTAATCAAGTTTATAAAAACTGCTTATTACTCAAAAATGCTTATTTATAGCTTGATGGGCTTTTAACGAATTATAGACAGGCCCAATAAGCGTTTATGATCCATTGGGTTTTAAAAGGATTTGGGCTTGGTCTTGGGTTTATTTTATTGTCCTAAAAACATAATGAAACTGCTTATAAAGACTGCTTATCAAATTTTTCTTATTTTATGCTTAATGGGCAAAAAAGCCCACTCGATATGTTTATAGTTTTTGGAAACTGTCTCGATAGGGGTTTACTTGTATGATTTAAAAGGTTTCATATGAGCTTATTAGAAGAGCTTATGATTACAGCTTATTAGATTGACTTATGGACAAACAAGTTGTGCCATTTATTCGATATGGTACTCGATCAAAAATGATTTAATAGGGCGTGTTCTAGTCCAACAAACAAGAGGTTCAAAAATATAAAAAAGACATATATACTTTTGATATTCAACTTAGGTTCAAAACAAGTCTCGTTAATTATTAATATGATGTTATATGTGTCGAATGATTATAGAACTTAATTTCTTAGCCATCCATTGAATAGGAGGTCATATATAAATGAAATTTGAATAACTAGAACACGAAATAAATAAAAGAATGCTAGGATGAATCGTATGGAATAAATAAAAATTCATGAACTATTTAAAATCATAAGTAAGTATGGAAATGGATTCGGAGGACTTACAACACCAAGAATGGTGGTGATATCACGTTGAAATGGACTAGTATTTGATGTTTTATGCATGAACTCGATAGAACTATAACAAAAGAATCAAGATCAACCTTGTATGTGTGGAAAATGATTCGAACGACTAGGAATGAGGCCCTTGTTCTTAGAATGAAATTAGCATGAGAGAATACTTAGAAAAATATTTGAGTGTGAATGGGAGAATGAGTGAATGAATATGTATGTGTTGTATACGTATATGTATGTGCATGTACTTGAGTTATAATGTATTTTATGTGCAAGTTGGGATTGTCTACACATCGAATAGATGAGCTAGGGGAACATAGGGAATAAACATAGCTAGGCAAACTTGAGTGAATTAGTCAAGTGGTGTGAGTTTTGGTTTAGGGAAAATAAGGGGTCGACTGGCATATATAAATGTATATTCGATATACATTTGGTCCAAATGAATATTTAACATGACCAATTGGTCTAGGAACAATGTAATAAGGTTTGTGTAATTTGTTTAGGCTAGGAACAATGTATAATACATAGGAAGAGTAAGTTGTGTCAAAATTGGCTATACTTATTACACCCGAACCCCGGAACGGTAACGTACCATGCCATATAGTATGAGAAATATAATGATATATAATCCTTAGTGCATGTATTCATTAAGTAATAAGTGTTAAGGGTTTAAATTAGTAAAATGAAACTTAGATGGACTACCTTTGCCAATGTAACCAAACTAATAACTACACATGGTTAAATACCTAGCCTTAGAAAAATCTGGAATATTGGAGGGTTCCTCATTGTGTCGACACATATAGAGGAGCAAAGGAGGGAATGCTAAAATCTTCATCTTAGCTCATCTTGGGTATCTATAAGTGATCAAGAAGCCTTAGAGACTCTTTAATTTCAATATTTCCATCAAGTAAGTATTTTCCCCAAATTAAGAAATTAGGGTTCATGAGATGGGATTTGGGTATGTAGGTAGTATATATCTCGAACACACACACGTAACAAAGGTAACAAACACTAACTACTACTTATTAATAAGCTACGAATAAGAGATAAGCTAATAAGGTGAGATAGAGAATAAGAGAAGAAGAGAAAGATGGAAGGATTTCATTTCATACGATTGAGAGACAAGGCTTACGCACAATACATGAAAAACCAACACAAAATGAGAGCACCCATGCCTTCTATTTATAGGCAACAATTAGGGCGCCTCTTACATGATTGTTTCTAGAAGGTTTTTTACATGGATGGTCGGCCCATGGGCTACTAATGAACCGGTCATGAATTACAAACAATATAACCCATAATAAGCAACATTCTATCGCAAATGGTCAAGACTTGAAATATTACAAAACGTGTTCCCAACAATCTCCCCCTAAGTCTTGATCATCAATGTTGCATGACGTCATCTTTGCTTCTTTGGCTTCCGATGTCTTCATAATCTTTGTTCTTTTGTTCTTGTTTTGAAATGTTATGATGTTGTCTCAATCTGCCAATCTTCATTGGTCTTTGGTAATGGTGTCTTCACGTCATTTCCATCATGCTCATATGATCTTTGACTTTTGCTCTTCATACATTACGTAGTTCTCTCTTCATAAGCTTGAACTTAGACTTGTGAAAGATTAACATACTTGATCTTTGACTTTTCTTTAATAACTTTGAACTTTTGTTGTCATGAGTCTTTGTGAGAACTAATCTTCAGGATATGAGCATGATGGAGTCTTGATGGTGGTAGAACTCCAGGTCTTCATGATCCTCCGCAGTAGCAACAGCAGCATCAGCACGAACCAGCCGGTACTTACAGGCTTAGACTTCGAGATCATCAACAGCATAGTGTGAAGACTCTCTTAATCCTTGCCCAGACCGTTCTGAACCGGATACCCCCGAAAGGGCTTACATGGACACACCGAAGTGCACCCACGATTCAGTGAGTCGCTGGAGATCACCCCACGACTGTAGACCGTTTGGAGCATACACTAAGCATAACCCACAAGGAGTTACCGAAGTGACCTGCTATCAGGGCTGTTTGATGTTGACCCTGGCAGGATTTCCATTCAATCATTGATAATCACAAATGTGACTTTTCTCATGAATGTTCTCGGCAGATTGCTAAGATCTGCGAGGGACACTTTCTTAATTTTACATCTGCTGCCCATGATGTAGAACAGAAGAGTAATACTAAGTGTTCCTAAGAGATCTTTGATGAATCTCATGGCGCTAGACTCAATTAGTGCATATTTGTTTGGTCGTCGGAGGCTGGAGCAGAGTGCCTCCTTTTCAATACCAACACCCTCGTAGTGAGAGGTCGATAGATGATGAAGGGTTCTCCTTGAGAATGAAACAAGTGTATTTTGAGAGACACTTGAGTTGCTTGGAAGGTTTAGTGCAGTGCGTCACTGGGTCCATGACGTCTTTATTCTTCAATACCGGTGATGCTCATCAACCAGTAGATTATGAATTGAACCCGGTGTCTGCCCTAAGGTTGAACAAATGGAGGGCTATTTCTTTTCACCCTTTTTCATTGCTTTTCTTTATAATTCTTCAACCCCTTCTTTCTCCTTTCATTCCATTTCTCCTTTTTTGTATCATACCTAGGACTTTCTAGTTCTAAACTATGGGAATTGTCCTTGGGTAGATCCCTCCGGCTCTGGCGGATCATAGGACGGTTTTTCCTAAACCTTAGTCACCTTATAACTCCATGACTATCCTATTGATGATGCCACAAACCAAACCTTTGAAAATCTCTCAAAGTGTCGATGATAATAAAGATATTTTGTTGACACCTTGAGAGTTTGATGATTTTCAGAAAGACTCCCCCTTAACATGTGCGCATAAGTAATAAATTTGAAATTTGCACATGCCGGAAAGAGTTGGCACTTTTGAATTGATTGATTTTCAATGAACATGATCATCGCGAGACACGCTTACATCACTAGTAGAACTAGCTTGAAATTATTACCCGTCCAGATCACATTCAAGGAAAATCGCTCAAAATTGGTACATTCTACTCAGACACGTCTTTTGCGAGACACGCTTACATCACCAGATAAACTGGCTTGAAATTATTACCCGTCTGGGACATGTCCTTTCGACTACTGACTTTTCCTACCGTCAATTCGAGGGTCAATTCTGAGTTTGAGCACTAGTGAGATTCCAGCAATGAGACACCATATTTTAATCATATTTTCCTTCTCCCCCTCAAAAATAGCATACTCATGATGTTTTTGAAAAACTTTTATGATTAAAATATGTTGTTTTTGAGTTTTAGGGAAGAATTTCAAGAACTTTTATATTTCATAACAAAGATTATATTTTCAAATACTCCCCCTTGACGAGGGAATACTTGTTCTTATGAGCAGAATGTTTGGAAAAACTTAGAAAACATTCTGGTTTAATTCTGCTCCGTAAGAAAGAAGCTTTCGCTCCTTGGATCAGGATTGAGGCACTGAAGCGTACCTCAGGGTCCTTTCTTTAGGGTCCGGGTTGTGCACTGTTATGTGTACACAAGCCGTAATGTCACAGGCCAATGGTAAGAATAATGATATAAGAATTATGAAATATGAATTCAAATGCTCACATCAAGCCCTGTTGCCAAACGTTGAGAATTCCTGGTCTGTCCCTTGAAATAGTCTGATGGCAAAGGATGGACGACCCCCAACGTAACTCTCTAGTCTCCTCATCTGGTCCCTATGATACAATCTCCTCTCAAGCTTCCATATGAACTCCTTTACTTGTCTGACCTCATCAGAATTCCATCTTCTTGATTTCCTCAACTCTTTATCTCGAACTCGATTAACCAACCCATCACGAACATTCTTCAAGGTATCGTCACAGAACTTATGGATCTCATTGAAAGACATGAAGTGGTTGAAGTTTGTTGTGCTTCTGTAGACGAACCCGAAGGTCGGATGTCGTTTCATAGTGTATTGAGGGTCACGGTTGTTGTCAAGAAGAAATACCGGTTCAACAAGGTTCAACTTCGTCTGATAACTCTCCACTCCCAGCTGAAGATCCTCTACCCGTTCTCTTACGATTGTTCTCCTGATGAAGTGACAGAGTGCGGTACTGAATGCATATCGAAGTTCGTTGGACAGATGCTGTAATTTGCCTTGTACTTTCATCAAGTACATATCTTCAATATCATTCAGGTTCAGATCTGGAAAGTCTACCTCAGAGAACGTGTAGATGTTGTTGTCATGTCTTCTGACTATGATTTCTTCAAGAAAGGTGTAATCACACTTCCTGGATCCACTGACACTAACTACTACCATGATTCGGAGGTCACTGTAGACTAATTCCCAAGACTTTAGGCAAAGTTTGTATTTGTACCAGGTCTTTCGTTTGTCATACCAGTGGTGGATTCCCAACTCAGCATCACGATCATATACCATGAATTCCTTAACAAAGAGATGTCGGTGAAAGGCTTCTTCCTCAATGGCTGATTGTGTGTAGTGAGCGGCTGGAGTGAAGGTGATAGAAGTTGCATACTTTGTTTTCCCTGATGCTCCATGCTTGAGAAGTTTCAGATCTTTGTTGAAGAAGAATTGAAACGGAATTTTGAGTGGTGATGTTTGCGTATCACGGGAAGTGGCTTGGTCCAATCGGTGATGTAAGGACGGTTTTGGCTATCTTGGCCATTTCCCCTGACTACGCCTGGGTTAGCCCAGTCGAAGGCACTTGACATTGCTCTTGCAATGTTCTCAAGGTGATACTCAAGTTCAGCAGCACTGTTGGATTTGTCTTTAAGGAGATTGAAAGCATCATTCTTAATCCGACGAAGTTCCCGTTTTGTCATCCTTTTGATGTTGAGACTGCTTTTGATCTGCTGAGCAACAGCAAATGTGCTGTCTTCAACCTTGGAAGCTTCATCATTTTGGATTTGAGCACTTGCAAGCTGATCGAACCAATCGTTTCCTTGCTCATCTTTGTCTTCATCAAGCCATGTAACGACAGCTGGTTCTTGGGAAGATTTCTTGCTGCTAGACGGCTTTGATTTGGAAGGCTTAGATTTTGGTGGAGATGGTGGTGGTGATTGTGGTTGATCGTCTTGTGTTTGAAATTCCACATTTTCTTCATGAATGTGCTCAAAATGATGTTCAGTTGCTATAGGACCAGATTCCGGATTCGGTTGAGGTGGAGAAGAAGTTGTGGTTCCTTTGGGCTCTGCAATGTGAATTCCAGATCCGCTACCAGTCTTTTGCTTCTTTGTAGTGGTGTCTGGATCTTGGTCATCATCATCATGTTGACGCTTGCCTTTATTAGCTGCAGTCTTACATGATTCCATGTTGGCTCGAATAGCATCCAGGATGGGCATTTCAGTGTAGTTGAGGGTGGATTTTGCAAGCAATTTGGTGAAGAGGGCGTCTTGAAGTTCTTCAACAGAGTATTCAAGAAGATGTTTCTATTGGAGTGCTAGATCTTTGACCTTCTCATCTACTTTTGTGTTGATATAGGCTTCAATATTTTCCTGAATATCTGGCAGAAACTTCTTGACATAATGTCTCGTGTTGGCTTTGACTTTATCGCCTACATCATAAGCTAGAAACTCATCCATTTTCATCTTTGTCTCCTGCATCTCTCCCATTTGTTGAGACAACTTCTGGACTAAGGTTTGCATCTCAGCCAGTTGTGCACTCGTTTGGTTAACTTTCTTAGCTTGGGTAAGTTTAACTGCTTTCTTGAGTTTCTTTTCAGCAGGTGAGACAACCTCCACTCTAGTTACTCGAGCTATTCTTCTCATATTCTTACCTTTTATGGCAGATTTGATTTGTTCCGAAAGAGTTTCTTTGGCTTTTGGTGATGGAGATCTTGTAGGTGATGGAGTAAGTGAAGGAATTGATTATTGTGAATTGAGAGGAGCAGAGTCCTTAGGAGATGAGGGTGGTGGTGTTGGATTCTCGGGAGCTGACCCAGGAGGTGTTGTAGGATTTGGTGATGATATGAGAGAAGACTTATCCGGATTAGATTTCTGCTCTTGTTGAGGTACATGAGCTACCATAGCAAGGTCAGATGAATAGACTGATGGGGGGACTGATGGTGAGCGAATGTAGCTATCGGCTTCTTTATTTGCTTTTTCGTCTTCTTCCTTTTTCTTTAATGCTGCTTCATGCTCAGCCTCAAGTTTCTTTGCATCATCATTAGTTTTCTCTCCAAATATCTCCCGTTCATCTTCTACATTCCAGTCCATATCATCATTATAGTGTTGTTCCCCCTCCTGGTCATTATCAAACATGGAGTCTGAAATTTCTTTATCAGTTAAGACGATATTGCTCTCCTGATCTTTCACCTTCTCATTCTGAGCTTGTACTTCTAAGTCGGGTTGATTAACCGAACTTGGTTCCTGAGGAATGACAGATTCAGCCTTATCGGGTTGAATAACTGTATCAGGTTGAATCGTGGATGTAGCTACTCTAGACCCTCCGGGTTGATTAACCGGATTAGTGTGGGTCGAAGCTGCTTCTTGCACGGTTCCTGATCCTCCTGCTCCTTTCTTCATTTCATACTCCCTTTGTTTCTCAAGTGTCAATTTTGCTCTTCTGTCTTCATCCTCTTTAACTGACTTCAAACTGAATTTTTGTGCATATTCCAAGTTGAGCTGAGTTTGAAATTTAGCCTCTGCTTCAGTCATTCTAACAGGGATCTCTGGTTCTAATTCTGTTGCCTCAGAATCAGAATCTTCATCAATTATTCCAACTGGTTCAACTTTTGGCTTGGGTTTACTAGGAACTTTTCTCTTGAGATTTGGTTGTTTCTGTGGGTATTTTGATGCACTAGACGCACTTCCAGTCTTACTCTTGCTTCTAGAACGGGTCTTGGTTGATCCTGACCCTTCTTTAAGTTTAGAACGTCCCACACTACCTTCTTTGAATGCCTCATCATATTCAAGATAGGCTTGTGTTTCTTTTACTTCTTTAGTCATCAAAAATTCAGGCAGTCTAGCTCCTTGTTTATGCGTGCTCCCTGTGGGAAAGTAGACATTGTGGAAACTTGTATCCATCTTGTACAGATGCATCTCTCGATCGGTAGGACGTCGATCAATGTCCACATGTACGTCTAGCAAATAACTGATGAGAACTTTGGTGTAACGTACGAAAGGGATCTGTTTGAAAGCTTTCCGCATTTGGAATACTATATCTTCCCAAATAAGAGCAGCAAAGTCAATCTTTTCCTGATGCACGAACCCCCAGAAGACTTGAAGATGAGGCAGTCTTGGGTGTTCAAAGCCACTATCTCTACCGGATATTGAACGTGTTACGATGTAGAAGATAGTTCTCCATGGCTATGGAATGTATTTAGCATTGACTTTAGAGATTTTGGTTAACGGTGTATCGGGTTGAACATCATAACCAATATCTTCAAGGAACTGCATAACTTCAGATTCTGATGGAGTCGGGTAGTATCGGTTGGTAGGTTCAGGTGCACTTGGAAGGCCTAATGCTTTGCGGAGGTGACTTGGTGTAACTCTGACCTTCTTACGATCCAGGGTGCATGTGAAAAACTTGTCATCACTGCTCAGCTTTAAGGTGTCCCAGAGTTGATGTATGTAGAGTTCTGGAATGCTATCTGAGCTGTCAAGAAGATCTCTGCACTCTTGTTGTTTGAGAATTTCCACAGCAATTTGGCAGCTTGGTTCAGAGCACTTAATCTTGTCAAGTTCTACCCGCGCATTGTTTTTCCCAATCTCAAAAGAATACCCATGAGGAAAAACTTCTTCTTTAGTGAGTGTTGGAAGAGGTTGTTGTTGAGGTGCAACCATTGATGTTTTTCTGAAATAACAATCAAGTACAAATATGCAGGATACATGATTGTTAGTTGATATTAAAACTTGTATTCTACACATGTGATCCTTTTTTTTTTCTTTTCTTTTTTTTTTTGTAGTTATGATTGGTATTTACATGCTTGAGCACAGAATTTATCAAGATATGACCAATTTCTATAAAATTTGATCCATTTTGATAAATATTGAAGAGATATTTGAGGAAATTGATCAAAGTCTATAAACATCACATTTGCGATAATTATGGCATTTGCGATAATTATGGCATTTGCGATAATTAGGCAATAGCGATAATTATGCATTCGCGATAATTAGGTATTTGCAATAATTATGCATTCGCGATAATTTTGGCAATCTCGATAAACTCTTATACAAGAGTTTCCGATAACTTTTGAAGATGAACCGTCTCACAGATTTTTATCGAAATTCATTATAACTTAGATTTTGCAACCACAGATTATCTCAAATAGTTTATATGATTAATTTAAATAATCTGACCAAGTTATAACGTTTTTCATCCACGAAAACTCAATAATCAATCTGCTAGTGTTCTTCGTTCTTCATAAACCCTCAAACTCAATTAACGCACTTAAGGTGTTTCTGGGTTCAATCAAAGCATGCAAACATTCAATTCAACACACAATAACAACATCCCAACACATAGATTACACAATAACACTCATATATAGTTTTCCCCAAATTTGACGCTTAAACCCTAAAACGAGTTAATAACAATTTGATGTTTCTGGGAACAATTAAGCATGCAATCTTGGTTTATTAACGATATCTAAGCATAATTGTACAATCATTCACAACTAAAACACTCTCAATTGAATATCCCTAATTATGCGTAAACCCTAGAACTATAAATCACAATTGCGATAATTCTAGTTGTTGGATCATGATATGATTCAAAACCATCTGTTATATTGACATGTTAAACACAAAAGTACTCACAAAATTTGATGATCGTTATCGGATATGCAGATTGAATGATGGTCGTTGATGATGGTGGGTGGTTGTATTTAATATGGTTGGTGAATGTGTCAGTTAACTTGCAGCGTATTAACTGCGGTGAAATTTTGATTTTTTATATCTATTAACTTTGCATGATTGACACATATAGTCCCCAAACCTTGAAACATTTTAATCTTAGTCCTAACCCACCATTTCACTACCTATAAGTCTCAATCTTAGCAAACTAGACACACTACTTTTCCATCTTTTGATCTTATCACCAAAAACTATGTGAAGCAACAAGTTTTTGAAATCATGCATGTACAAGTTTTGGAAAATTTCAGAAAGATTTATGTCTCCCCCTCAACATTTGTTCAAAAATAATTTGAGACATTTTAAAAATGAACAAAGTGTTGTAAAAGGGGTTTGTACTTGCAATTTTTTTTTAATATATTTACAAAGATAGTTTGTAGATGTTTGACTTGGTTAATTGTTTTTAAGAAATTTGTCCAAATCATTTGGCGTCAAACATCTCATACCAATCCGGTGAACCAGATCCACAAATCTTGCATGAGGCAAGGCTTTTGTGAACAGATCCGCCAATTGGTGTTCAGTTCCCACAAAATACAATTCAACAGTACCCTTCTCCACGTGTTCCTTGATGAAATGGTATCGAAGATCAATATGCTTGGACTTGGAATGCTGCACGGTGATGCATGAAATAGCGATGGCACTCTTGGAATCACAGTACATAGGAATCTTGTTGAATACGTATCCGTAGTCCATTAGTTGTGATCGCATCTAGATGACTTGAGCACAGCAGGCAGACATGGCCACATATTTAGATTCTGTTGACGACAGTGAAGTGCAGTCTTGTTTCTTTGATTGCCAAGAGACGAGCTTGTCACCCAAGAATTGTACTCCCCCTGATGTACTTTTGCGTGTGTCTAAGCACCCTGCATGGTCAGCGTCTGAAAATGCAACAAGTTCAAACCCAGAATCTTTTGGATACCAGATCGTCAAATTAATGGTTCCCTTTATGTATCTAAGGATTCTTTTAACGGCTGAAAAATGCCGTTTAGTCGGTCTAGACTGATATCGGGAGCAAAGGTATGTGGCAAATACAACATCCGGTCTGCTAGCTGTGAGATACATGATCGACCCAATCATACTACGATACTTCGTAGGATCACTGGGTGTCCTATGTATGTCAACATCTAACTTCGGGGATGAGGAGGACATGGGGGTGTTAGAGGTGTCACAGCTGGTCATACCATGCTTTCTCAGGATTTCCTGAGCATACTTTGACTGACTTAGAAATATACCACGGGGCGACTGATGAACTTGCAGTCCTAGAAAGAATTTAAGTTCACCCATCATAGACATCTCAAAGTTTTGTTTCGTCAGTTTAGAAAAAGCGTTTGAATATTTTTTATTGGTTGAACCAAAAATAATATCATCCACATAAATTTGAATAATAAGAATGTCTTCCCCGTGTGTTTGTATAAATAAAGTCGGATCAACAGTTCCAATGGTAAAATGATTAGCAAGGAGAAATGCAGACAGTTTATCGTACCACGCCCTCGGGGCTTGTTTAAGGCCGTATAGGGCTTTCTTAAGCCGATATACACGGTTTGGATGATCTGGGTCCACGAAGCCTTCTGGTTGTGACACGTACACCTCTTCTCGGAGTTGTCCATTGAGAAATGCCGTCTTCACATCCATCTGATAGACTGTGATGTTCTTGTGGGCTGCGTATGCCAGAAACATTCGAACTGCCTCAATCCGAGCCACTGGAGCAAACGATTCCTCGAAGTCAATACCCTCTTCTTGGCTATACCCTTTTGCTACTAGTCGGTACTTGTTATGAATCACTTTACCATCTGCATCCAGCTTGTTCTTCCAAATCCATTTCAATCCAACAACATAAACTCCATCTGGTCTTTTCACTAATTCCCAAACTTCCAAACGTTTGAATTGTTCCAGCTCTTCTTGCATGGATTCAATCCAGTTGTCATATGTAAGGGCTTCTTTGATTTTTTAGGTTCAGATTGACAGACAGTGAGTGCATATATGTAGTGTTCACCATCTGAGTGAAGTTTTTGTCTTGTCATGACTGGATTGTCAGGATTTCCAATTATATTTACCAAGGGATGATCTCTTGTCCATTTGTGGGTGGATGGAAAATGTTGAATGTTGTGATGGTGATATGACGGGTCCATATTGCTCGAGGATGATTCTTCTATTTCTGGAATGGTTGATGGTGGAGCAAATGGATTAAAAAATGCATTCCCGTCATACCCTGAAGGTGTGGGAACTTGGTGAGAAGTGGGGGAAGAATCTTCAACTGCAGGTGGAGGTGTTTGATCCATGGGTGATGAGGGTTCAGTTTGAGGCGCATCGTTATCAACTGCTGTAGAAGTAGTTGCAGATTGATCCGATGCTTGATTTGGGACATGTTGAGCAGTGGAACTTGTAGAAGCATCTGATGCACTACTAACACAAACTTCATCAAACATTGGTGCAAACAAATCTTCCAGATCCTTCCTGTTAAAGGGTAGGGGTGCAGCCGAAGATTCAGGGAAGTTTAGACGGTTATGTTCGGGTT
Organism: Artemisia tridentata subsp. tridentata; assembly: GCA_021014915.2. Lineage (NCBI taxonomy): Eukaryota > Viridiplantae > Streptophyta > Magnoliopsida > Asterales > Asteraceae > Artemisia > Artemisia tridentata. The sequence continues at coordinate 78,349,183 of CP139503.1, read as the reverse complement.
CTAAGCGGTCTTGCTCAGAAGCCATTTCCGTGAGTTCATCAAAATTGGCGTGTATAGTTTCTTGAATTTCCCCGGTCCGACGTTTCCAAATTCTATATCCCTTAGAATTCTCACAGTAGCCAACAAATATCCCAATGTCTGCTTTAGCCTTTAATTTACCAAGATCATCTCTATCATTTTTCGGGTAACACAGTGCTCCAAAAACATAAAAGTAGTTGATGTTTGGTTTTCTGCCTTGAATAAGCTCATATGGAGTTTTTTTGTGTCGTCTGTTGATCATGTCGCGGTTATGGGTATAACATGCAGTATTAACAGCTTCAGCCCAAAGGTAGTCTGGTAATTGGGCATTGATCAACATTGTTCTAGCTGCTTCCACAAGCGTACGGTTTCGTCTTTCAACTACACCATTCTGTTCGGGAGTGCGAGCAATTGAATATTGATGAACAATCCCATTCTTCTCAGTGTATTCCCGATGGGTTTGATTCTTAAATTCAGTGTCGTTGTCTGTTCGAATAATCCTGACGGTGTTACGGACTTGAACTTGAATCTTTGTGAGAAACGTGATGACCATTGAAGGAACTTGCTCTTTTGTCCAAAGAAAGTAGACCCATGTCCATCGTGAGTAATCATCTACTGTTACCAAAATGTATCTTTTCCCGTTTATAGTTTGAACCCGCATTGGACCACACAAATCCATATGTAGCAGCTGTAGGACATGATCTGTGCTGTGTTCTGTTTTGGGAGGAAAGTGAGCACGGTGACTTTTCCCTTGTTCACATGCAGAACACAAATGATCTTTGGCATATCTGAATTTGGGTAATCCGTCAACCAATTTATTCCTTGCAAGGTCAGTCATGGTTTTGAAATTGAGATGAGACAATCTTTTATGCTATAACCAAGCCTTAGTGGGATTAGCCTTGGAGAGTAAACATATAGGAGATGAAGCTGTCATGCCTTCAAAGGATATGGTGTATAGACTGGTTCCCCGTTTTTCTTTCATCAAATCATTTCCTTGAAGATCACGAATGAAGCAAGTTTTCTACCGAAATGCTACTTCTAATTCTCCGTCACATAATTGTCCCACTGAGAATAGATTGTGACCAAGGCCTTTAACATAATATACACGACTGATCTCGATGTTCCCATTAACATAATCTCCATAGCCCATTATTGTTGCGAAGTGATCATTCCCGAACCTGACCGTTTCGATGAACTTTGCAATAAAGTTTGTGAGAAGCTTGAGGTTGCCGGTCATGTGTCGGGAACACCCGCTATCAACAATCTAGAGGACAATTTGTATCACTTGCATCACAAATATTGGAAACAGGTGGAGAATTGGTAACGGTTGGACCCGTTGGGTTAGTAACACAAGAGTTAATTATCTTTGGGACCCATTTAAAGCTTGCTGTGTTTTGTAACCAACGTTGCCATGTCCAACTAGTCTCAGCCTTTTTCCTAATAAATGCACTAGGTGATTTGGTTGTCTTAGGTGTGGCTATGGGTGCATCTATGGTTTGCTTAGAAACTACTAGTGGTGGTTTTCCTAAAATGGACTTGGCAACAATTTTGAGCCTAGAGGAAGAGCCACTAGTTCGTTTCTTTTTGCGTTTCAACAGAGTTTTAGCAATGCAGTTTTGATGATCACCAGATAATATACTAGCACGACACACAATACAACTAGCATCAAGCATAACATCATCATTAACATTCATAGATTTAACGTCTGTTACATCATTAGTAGAATTAGACTTAGATAAGTTTGATCCTGTGGAAATTGAAGTAGTTGCATTAGTGGTTAAGTCTGATGCTTGGGTAAGTGCCTTGTCTACTGCATACATCCCTGGGGCAATCTCATAAACTTTTGCTTTGCCTTTGTCTAAAACTCTGAGTTTCTTTTTCAGATCAACAATGATGTGTTGGTATTCTTGATTTTTTGAATCTAAAATTCTGTTGAGGCGGACTGTGTCATTTCTGTTTTGAATAATTTCATCCAGTTCCTTTTCATATTCAAACAGTTTATGTCTTAAGACATCATTTTCATTTTGATTCTCACTTTCAGAAGTATGACTGTTTTGAAATGACAAAGATGTTTTTAGATGTTGGTAATTTAACTCAAATATGACACTTTGATGTTGACACCAGTCAATCCTCTTTTGAAGGTTGAAAACTTTGTTTTCCACATCATGGTTGATTTGACGAAGATCCTCAGTTTCTTATACCAAATTATCTATCGCCATTTGCAACATCTCAACATTTACAGCATGATCATTCACAAGTAACTCATTGCATGACTCATAAAGCGAATTCATTATCACAGAAACAACGTCATAACACATAACTTTTTCTAAGAGTCGATCATTTTCTTTTGCTAAAGTTTTCTTTTGAAGTTTTTATCTTTGAACTTTGTCGTCTTTAGCTTTGAAAATGCTCTTCATAGATGCTACTTCCGTGTGTAATTCTTTTTCCCATTGTGTTGCACATTTCTTCAGATGTTTGACATGAGGCAGAATTTTCTTTTGAAGAATATCTCGCTTTTCTTTCGCGACTGGAGAAAGAAAAGTAGAGACTGTGATTTGAGAACCAAACTCAATTTCATTCTCCAAAAGAAATATGTCTTCCATAAATGTCTTAAAATATTGAAGAATTCTACATTCTTGAGGCATTTGTGGATCAACTTCATCCTCTGTCAAAGCATCCTTGAGATGTGTAACAGTTTTGGACACAGGAATTACTGAAGAGGAAGCATGTATGTAGGTGTTTAACAACGTTTGTTCTGGTTTGTCCTTTGGAGGGACACATGATTTACTGATATGAGGTCTTGCGTTATAATCATAACGAACTCTGGAAAAATCTTTGTCTGTTTTTGGTCGACTCTCAAGTTCTTTTTGACGTTCAAGACTTTCAAGTTCTTCATCATTACTAAGCACAACAACTCTTTGAAAGGTATCATCAAGTAATAATTCTGCATTGTATAACTTGGGATTTTTGCTGAGTGCTTTAGAAAGAAAATGTGGTTGGTCACAGCCAATAGCAAATCCAAATCCTTTCGGAAATTGTTTTACCGTTAGCCTTTGAATTTGAGTTATTGCTTCACCATTTTTGTTTACAATAGTTTGAAACTCTTTAAGTTTGGATTCCAAAGTGACAATTTCTTCAAGATATGAGTTGACGCGTTTACTTGTGGCTTGCTTTTCTTCAAGAAGATTATTTTGAGATGTTGAAAGCTCAGATTGAGTTTTTAACAGCTCAGAATTTAAAGTATCAATTTGTTTTTTTGAATTCAAATTGATCCTTTTCTTTTTTAGAGAGGAGCTCAGCCTTGGAAACGGTTAGCTCACGAACTTGACTTTCTAAATCTTGAACTTTTACATACTCTTTTTGGAAAGCAATCTCAAAACCTTTTTCACGTTTTTCTTGATTTGATATCCTGAAAGTTGTAGTTTATAGCACTCATTGTCCTTCGTTAACAATGCAATTTTTGCTTTTCGATTTTGATTGATTTCATTGCATTTCTCAATTTGTGATTGGGTGGTTGTTAGGAATACGTTTCATTAAATATTGCAAGTCTTGTTCATTTCATCTAAAATGTTGCACCGATTAGGACTTTAAGTTTGTTATAGTGGTCCGGTCCAATAGAAGTCCTTGGGTCGGCCCTTTTAGTAAGATTGTTCTAGAATCTATTTTGTATATGTTGCCCTAACACAAAGCCTATAAATAGAAGGCATGGGGTATCATATTTTTTGTTGGTTATTCATGTATTGTACGCAAGCCTTGTTATTAAGTCTATCGAATATGAAAGCCTTCCATTCTATCTTATTCTCTTCTCTTATTGCTTAATAGCTTATCTTCTATCATTCGTAGCTTATTAGATAAGTAGTTGTACGTTCTTATTAGTCTTTACGTGTGTGTGTGTGTTGTTTAGATAAAGGTGACCTACAAGTGGTATCATACGCCAAAGGTAGTTAAGTTTAGTGTTTTAGAGTAGAACTAATCATTATTTTATTTGGTTTACCTAGTTTACGTAAGTTTTTTGTGGTTCGTTGCTTTAAAAAGTGTGAAAAACGCAAGTTTGGCAAATCGTTGCTTACTCCTTTTCATCAAATCTTCGTGTTTTAAGGATAAAGTTGTAAACTTTGGTGCAAATTCGGTGTGTTAATCGCTAATATTCATTAGTTTTACGATTTTCATCATCCTACAACATTTTGGTTTGAAATTCGAAGGAAAAGGGTTTCTCGCAATTGGTCTGCAAAAATACAAGGGTTTCTCGCATTTGGTAAAAAGGGTTTCTCGGAATTGCTGGTTTAAGGGTTTCTCGCAATTGGACTGAACAAGGGTTTCTCGCAATTCATCAGCTTCTTCGGATTTGGTACTCGGTGTTTCCTTACTTGTATAAGTTTGTGAAACTACCTCGAATTGGAATTATTCTCATCTTTTGTATAAAAGTTTGAGAACGTGATCGAAATTGTAATTTTGAAAATCTTTCGAAATTGCTTGATCTTTCGAAATTCAGAGTTATCTCTCGCAATTGCTAAGTTCTCTCGCAATTAAGATTGTTTCTCGCAATTACAATTCTCTTTCGCATTTGGTGAATCTCTCGAAATTACTCAGCTCTTTCGCAATTGGACAACCTCTTTCGCAATTCAGAATCTCTCGCAAATCAAACAGTGTTTCTCGCAATTGGACTAAGAACCTTAAGTAAACTTAAAAATCAAACATCATAACTCTTAAAACACATCTTAATTATCTAAAGATCCAACAAAAAATGTCTCAACCACCTCACTTCAATTACTATTATCAGCTACAGCAATATCCACAACAACAGCAATTTCATCCTCAGTATCAACAACAACAAGCATTCGTGCAACAGCATCAATTTCTCTCTCCACCACAAGTATCCCCACAACAAATCATGCAACAGAATCAACAACTGCAGAATTATCCATCTTACTCCAGAGAACCTCATTGGTTTAACAAGATGTGTGAGGCAATCAGCAGTCAGCAATCACGTCATGAGGCTGGAAATCAGGATACTCCACCTATGCTGACACCTGGTAACTATGTGCAATGGGCTAGTAGATTTCTCAGATTCATTGAACTCCGTAAACCCCATGGGAAATATCTTAAGCAAGACATTAAAGAAGGACCCTTTCCACTTCCAGTAAATGTTGTTCCAGGAACTACAGAAAGAGAAGAAACATCAACTCCCATTGCTGTTGCTAACTACACAACTGAACAAACACTGCAACAAGAGTCAAATCAGTTGGCATTGTCTTACATACTTCAGGGGATTCCCAATCCTATTTACCGAAGTATTGATGCTCAAAAGACTGCCAAAGACATATGGAAACATGTGCATCTTCTAATGGAAGGGACTGAGTTAAATCAAGAAGATCTTGAGTCAAAGATTTACATGGAATACAATAATTTCATCATGGAACCAGAGGAGACAATTGAAACATACTACCAGCATTTCACAAATGTTGTAAATGACCTCGATCGTCATGACATCAAGTTACCTAAGATTGCTATCAATTCAAAAAATTTGGGTTGCCTTGGACCAGAATGGCAGAAATATGCAACATTTGTTAGGCAAACTAAGAAGATTGGTGAAGTCAAGTATGGACTAATGTATGACTTTCTGAAACAACATCAATATGAGGTAGATAAGGAAGTTGCAGCACGAGGCGGTTTCATATCAGCACCAACACCTAACTCACTTTCTCTTGTTGCTCAATCCAACTTTCCACTACCAAACCAGGAATATGGTCAATCATCTTTCCAACCGAGTTTTCAACCACAACCTTCTAACCAAATCATCCCATATGAAGCACCATCACAATACTCTGACAACCAAATGGTTCCATATAACAACTCAGATTCCATGTTGTACTCAAACGCTGATTATGATGAAGAAGAGGATGCCTTCAACTCTCTTAATGAAGCATTTGGATTAATTGCTAAGGCATTTGGCAAGTTCACCAAATCCAACAATCGTCTTCGTTCATCTTCCAATACCAGGAATCAAGCTGTTATTAACGATGGCAGAGTGGAAATTCAGAATCGGTCTTCGGGCAGATATGGTTCAGGAAACAGTGGAAACTATGGGTCTCAGAGGTTTCAGTCAGGAGGGAACAGGTTCAATTCTGCAGGGGGTAACAGGAACAGTATGGGAACGACTCAGAGTAGAAATCCGATGGCTGGGAATGCACAGAAAGGCATTGCAAATACTTCAATCACATACTATGGGCAGTGCATATCACAAGGAAGCTCTTCTGATGGCTCTCAAAGATGAAAAAGCTGCAGGAATGTTGACTCAGAATGAGCAAAGCTTCATGGCCAATGCTGCATCTGATGATGAGATGGAAGATCTTGAAGCAAATGCTGCAGTAATGCTCATGGCAAACATGCAAGAGATGAACATGTCCGAGACAGGCCCGGTCTATGACACCGATGGTCTATCTCAGGTACCTGATCCACAATGTCTTATACATGAAATTGCTTCACCATCTGCATCTTCATCTACAAATGACAATTCTGTTCAACATGATTCATCATTCTCATCTCCATTAGATGATCAAATAAACACTGTTGTATCATTTGATGATGATAAAACCGTCGTTTCATTTGATGATTCTATTGACGATGAAAGTTATGATCATCTTGAACAAAATGATCCTTTGCCTGATCAAGATTCAGAGCTTCAGGCCTTGTTAATGACCACCCAATCACAAATTGAAAAATGCAATGAAATCAATAAAAATCTGAAAGAAAAAATTGCATTGTTAACGAAGGACAATGAGTGCTATAACCTACAGCTTTCAGGATATCAAAAACAAGAAAAACGTGAAAAAGGTTTTGAGATTGCTTTCCAAAAGGAGTACGTCAAAGTTCAAAATTTAGAAAGTCAAGTTCGTGAGCTAACCGTTTCTAAGGCTGAGCTTCTCTCTCAAAAAGAAAAGGATCAATTTGAATTCAAAAAACAAATTAATACTTTAAATTCTGAGCTGTTAAAAACTCAATCTGAGCTTTCAACATCTCAAAATAATCTTCTTGAAGAAAAGCAAGCCTCAAGTAAACGCGTCAACTCATATCTTGAAGAAATTGTCACTTTGGAATCCAAACTTAAAGAGTTTCAAACTATTGTATACAAAAATGGTGAATCTATAACTCAAATTCAAAGGCTATCAGTAAAACCAGTTCCGAAAGGAGTTGCATTTGCTATTGGCAGTGACCAACCACGTTTTCTTTCTAAAGCATTCAGCAAAAATCCCAAGTTGTACAATGCAGAATTATTACTTGATGATACCTTTCAAAGAGTTGTTGTGTTTGGTAATGATGAAGAACTTGAAATTCTTGAACGTCAAAAAGAACTTGAGAGTCGACCAAAAACTGACAAAGATTTTTCTAGAACTCATCATGATTATAATGCAAGATGTCAAATCAAATTTGTCCCCTCAAAGGACGAAACAGTACAAACGTTTGTTAACACAAACATACATGCTTCTCCTACAATACTTCCTGTTTCCAAACATGTTGCACAAATCAAAGATTCTTTGACTAAGGATGATGTTGATCCAAAATTACCAGAAAGTAAATTATTTCGATATTTTGATATAATTATGGAAGACATATTTTTCTTGGAAAATGAAATTGAGTTTAATTCTCAAATCGAAGTCTCTACTTTTCTTTCCCCAGTCGCGAAAGAAAAGCGAGATATTCTTCAAAAGAAAATTCTGCCTCATGTCAAACATCTGAAGAAATATGCAACACAATAGGAACAAGAATTATTCACGGAAGTTGCATCTATGAAGGGCATTTTCAAAGAACAGGACGACAAACTACAAAAACAAAAACATCAAAAGAAAACTTTGAAAAACGAGAATGATCGACTCTTAGAAAAAGTTCTGTGTTATGACGTTGTTTCTGTGATTATGAATTCGCTTTATGAGTCATGCAATGAATTACTTGTAAATGATCATGTTGTAAATGTTGAGATGTTGCAAATGGAGATAGAAAATTTGGTCAAAGAGAATGAGGATCTTCAACAAATCAACAATGATGTGGAAAACAAAGTTTTGCCACTTCAAAAAAGGCTTGATTGGTGTCAAAATCAAAGTGCTGAATTTGAACTAAAATTTCAAAATCTCATAGGATCTTTATCATTTCAAAACAGTCATGTTCCTGAAAATCATAAGGAAACAAAGGCTTTCTTAAGACTTAAACTGTTTCAAAATGAAAAGGAATTGGATGAAATTCTTCAAATCAGAAATGACACAGTCCGCCTCAACAGAAAATTAGATTCTCAAAATCAAGAATTCCAACACATCATTGTTGATCTAAAGAAGAAAATCAGAGTTTTAGACAAAGGCAAAGCAAACGTTCATAAGATTGCCCCAGGGATGTATGTAGTAGACAAAGCAATTACCCAAGCATCAGACTCAACCACTAATGCAAACACTTCTACTTCCACAGGACTAGACACTATATCTAAGGCTAGCAGTTCCAAGACTCCCAAGAAACAACAGAAGCACAGAGTCAGGAAGTCTAGGAATGGATCATCTAAGTCTTCAGAAGTTAAAGCAAGTAGTTTGAATAACACAGATGTAATGTCAGGAATAGAATCGACCTTATCTAAGTCCAATTCTAGGAATGATGTAACAAATGTTTAATCTATGAATGATAATGTTGATGTTATAGTTGATGCTAGTTGTATTGTTTGTCGTGCTAGTATATTATCTGGTGATCATCAAAACTGCATTGCTAAAACTCTGTTAAAACGAAAATAGAAACGAACTAGTGGCTCTTTCTCTAGGCTCAAAACTGTTGCCAAGTCCATTTTAGGGAAACCACCACTAGTTGTTTCTGAGCAAACCATTGAAACACCCATAGCCAAACCCAAGACAACTAAAACACCTAGTGCATTCATTAAGAAAAAGGCTGAGACTAGTTGGACATGGCAACGTTGGTTACAAAACACTGCAAGCTTTAAATGGGTTCCTAAAATAATTAAATCTTGTGTTTTTAACCCAACGGGTCCAACCGTTATCAATTCTCCACCTGTTTCCAATATTTGTGATGCAGGTGATTCAAATTGTACTCTGGATTGTTGATAGCGGGTGCTCCCGACACATGACCGGCAACAGCAAGCTTCTCACAAACTTTATCGCAAAGTTCATTGGAAAGGTCAGGTTCGGGAATGATCACTTCGCAGCAATTATGGGCCATGGAGATTATGTTAATGGGAACATCGAGATCAGTCGTGTATATTATGTTGAAGGCCTTGGTCACAATCTATTCTCAGTGGGACAATTATGTGACGGACAATTAGAAGTAGCATTTCGGGAGAAAACTTGCTTCATTCGTGATCTTCAAGGAAATGATTTGATGAAAGAAAAACGGGGAACCAGTCTATACACCATATCCTTTGAAGGCATGACAGCTTCATCTCCTATCTGTTTACTCTCCAAAGCTAATCCCACAAAGGCTTGGTTATGGCATAAAAGATTGTCTCATCTCAATTTCAAAACCATGACTGACCTTGCAAGACATAAATTGGTTGACGGATTACCCAAATTCAGATATGCCAAAGATCATTTGTGTTCTGCGTGTGAATAAGGGAAAAGTCACCGTGCTCACTTTCCTCCCAAAACATAACACAGCACAGATCATGTCCTCCAGCTGCTACATATGGATTTGTGTGGTCCAATGCGGGTTCAAACTATAAACGGGAAAAGGTACATTTTGGTGATAGTAGATGACTACTCACGATGGACATGGGTCTACTTTCTTCGGACAAAAGATCAAGTTCCTTCAATGGTCATCACTTTTCTCACAAAGATTCAAGTTCAAGTCCGTAACACCGTCAGGATTATTCGTACAGACAACGGAACTGAATTTAAGAATCAAACCCTTCGGGAATACACTGAGAAGCATGGGATTGTTCATCAATATTCAATTGCTCGCACTCCCGAACAGAATGGTGTAGTTGAAAGACGAAACCGTACGCTTGTGGAAGCAGCTAGAACAATGTTGATCAATGCTCAATTTCCAGATTACCTTTGGGCTGAAGCTGTTAATACTGCATGTTATACCCAGAACCGCGGCATGATCAACAGACGACACAACAAAACTCCATATGAGCTTATTCAAGGCAGAAAACCAAATATCAACTACTTTCATGTCTTTGGAGCACTTTGTTACCCGAAGAATGATAGAGATGATCTTGGTAAACTTAAGGCTAAAGCAGATATTGGGATATTCGTTGGCTACTGTGAGAATTCTAAGGGATATAAAATTTGGAATCGTCGAACCAGGGAAATTCAAGAGACTATACACGCAAATTTTGATGAACTCACGGAGATGGCTTCTGAGCAAGACCGCTTAGAACCCGAACATAACCGTCTAAACTTCCCTGAATCTTCAGCTGCACCTTTACCTTTTAACAAGAAAGATCTGGAAGATTTGTTTGCACCAATGTTTGATGAAGTTCGTGTTAATAGTGCATCAGATGCTTCCACCAGTTTCGCTGCTCAACATGTCACAAATCAAGCACCTAATCAATCTGCAACTACTTCTACAGCAGTTGATAACGATGCACCTCAACCTGATCCCTCATCACCCATGGTTCAAACACCTCCACCTGCAGTTGAAGATTCTTCCCTCACTTCTAACCAAGTTCCCACACCTTCAGATTATGACGGGAATGCATTCTTCAATCCATTTGCTCCACCACCAACCATTCCAGAACCAGGAGAATCATCCTCGAGCAATATGGACCCGTCATATCACCAAAACAACATTCAACATTTTCCATCCACCCACAAATGGACAAGAGATCATACCTTGGTAAATATAATTGGAAATCCTAACAATCCAGTCATCACAAGACAAAAACTTCACTCAGATAGTGAACACTGCATGTATGCACTCACTGTCTGTCATACTGAACCTAAAAACATCAAAGAAGCGCTTACATATGACAACTGGATTGAATCCATGCAAGAAGAGCTGGAACAATTCAAACGTTTGGAAGTTTGGGAATTAGTTGAAAGACCAGATGGAGTTTATGTTGTTGGATTGAAATGGATTTGGAAGAACAAGCTGGATGCAGATGGTACAGTGATTCGTAACAAGTCCCGACTGGTAGCAAAAGGGTATAGCCAAGAAGAGGGTATTGACTTCGAGGAATCGTTTGCTCCAGTGGCTCGGATTGAGGCAGTTCGAATGTTTCTGGCATATGCAGCCCACAAGAACATCACAGTCTATCAGATGGATGTGAAAACGGCATTTCTCAATGGACAACTCCGAGAAGAGGTTACGTGTCACAACCAGAAGGCTTCGTGGACCCAGATCATCCAAACCGTGTATATCGGCTTAAGAAAGCCCTATACGACCTTAAACAAGCCCCGAGGGTGTGGTACGATAAACTGTCTGCATTTCTCCTTGCTAATCATTTTACCATTGGAACTGTTGATCCGACTTTATTTATACAAACACACGGGGAAGATATTCTCATTGTTCAAATTTATGTGGATGATATTATTTTTGGTTCAACCAATAAAAAATATTCAAACGCTTTTTCTAAACTGATGAAACAAAACTTTGAGATGTCTATGATGGGTGAACTTAAATTCTTTCTAGGATTGCAAGTTCATCAATCACCCCGTGGTATATTTCTAAGTCAGTCAAAATATGCTCAGGAAATCCTGAAAAAGCATGGTATGACCAGTTGTGACACCTATAATACCCCAATGTTCTCCTCATCCCCAAAGCTAGATGCTGACATACATGGGACACCCATTGATCCTACGAAGTATCGTAGTATGATTGGCTCGATCATGTATCTCACAGCTAGCAGACCGGATGTTGTATTTGCCACATATCTTTGCTCCCGATATCAGTCTAGACCGACTGAACGGCATTTTTCAGCCGTTAAAAGAATCCTTAGATACATAAAGGGAACCATTAATTTAGGAATCTGGCATCCAAAGGATTCTGGGTTTGAACTTGTTGCATTTTCAGATGCTGACCATGCAGGATGCTTAGACACACGCAAGAGTACATCAGGGGGAGTACAATTCTTAGTTGATAAGCTCGTCTCTTGGCAATCAAAGAAACAAGACTGCACATCACTGTCGTCAACAGAATCTGAATATGTAGCCATGTCTGCCTGCTGTGCTCAAGTCATCTGGATGCGATCACAACTGATGGACTACGGATACATATTCAACAAGATTTCTATGTACTGTGATTCCAAGAGTGCCATCGCTATTTCATGCAACACCGTGCAGCATTCCAAATCGAAGCATATTGATCTCCGGTACCATTTCATCAAGGAACACGTGGAAAAGGGTACTATTGAATTATATTTTGTGGGAACTGAACACCAACTAGCAGATCTGTTCACAAAAGCCTTGCCTCATGCAAGATTTGTGGATCTGGTTCACTGGATTGGTATGAGATGTTTGACGCCAAATGATTTGGAAAAGTTTCTCAAAAACAATTACCAAGTCAAACATCTATAACATCTTTGTAAATACTTAAAAAAAAAAAAAAAAAAAAAAAATGTGTGTGCAAGCAAACCCTTATTCAACATTTTGTTCTTATTAAACCGTCTTTATTTATTTCTGAACAAATATTGAAGGGGGAGACACACAATTTCACAAATTTTTTTAAAATTTGTACTTGCATGTTTTCTGCAACATTGTTGCTTCAAAATTGGTTATTATGGTGATTCTTGAGCTTGTCTAATTGCAAAATGATTAGGATTTGGATTGATAAAGGACCATAAGTGAAATAAATTGAAACTTGTTTTGTTTGGAGTAATAGAGTATACGCATAAAAGGTTAAGGGACTAATTGTGACAAAGGTTAAAAAATAGAATTAGGAGTTAATGCTTCTGACTGATTGACCGTGATTCACATTTACTCTTACTGCAAAAGTTGTCTCTCGCATTTACTCTCACTCACCAAACTAATCTACGGCCTACAATCATTCGTCCAATCTAGTCAAGATCAAGCAATTTTGTGAGTGATTTTTTTTTTTATGATTATAACATGTTTTTAACGAATGGATCTTAAGGATTTAAAGATCCAACGGTGGATTTAATGGGTAATAATTATTCGCAATTCTAGGGTTCACGATGATTTGGGGATTTTTAATCCTATGTGTTATGTATGATTATGATTGTACTTTTGTGCTTAGAACATGATTGTATAACATATATGCATGCTTAATCGTACCAGAAATCCATATGAATGTTTATTCTTGTTTTTAGGGTTTATGTTCATAATTTGGGGAAAATCGTATGCGAATGTTTTGGTGTGATTAGATTGTTGTTATGTTGTTGTTATGATATGAATTGAACTTAGGATGCCTCAGATTAAGCCCAGAAACATCAATTAGCCGTTAATTGAAATTTAGGGTTTATGAAGAACACGTTGCACAAGCAGGTTGATTCAAGAGATTTTGTGGTTAATTCTTGTTATAACTTGGACAAAATGCGAAGAATAGCTATGTGAATCCATTGCAATTAGCGTGATATCATTAATTTGTGTTAAAATGAAATGCGAAGAAAAATCTAGGTGAAAAATCGTCGTCAAACGGGTTTCGGAATTGCTTGTATAAGATATTCTCGAATTTGCAATTGCTTTCACAATTGTCATTTGCTCTCGCATTTGCCATTGCTCTCGCAATTGGTGGTTGCTCTCGTAAATGGTAATTGCTCTCGCAATTGAAAAACTTCTCTCGCAATTGGACTTTCTCTCGCATTTGACAATTTTTCTCGCAATTGGTATTTTCTCTCGCAATTAGTAATTTCTTTCGCATTTGTCAAAGTCTCTCGCATTTGACAACTGCCTTCGAAATTACAAATTTCCTTAAGTCTTGTCAAATTAAAGAGAAGGTTTCTTATACAAATTAAAATGATCAATTCATAAACTAAAGATTGCAAAGTCATGTTAATAAAGGATGTTATATGCAAACACTTAGTCTCATCTAATGCTAACACACATATATCCTGCAAATTGGTTTCATAATGCTGTTTCAGATTATCCACAATGTCTTCACAACAACAACAACAACCACTTCCAATGATCACCAAAGCTGAATTATTCCCACAAGGGTTCACGGCAAAGTATGGCAAGAACAATTCAAGAGTTGTCTTTGACAACATCAAGTGTGCTGAACCAAGTTTTCGCATTGTTATTGAAATCCTCAAAAGACATGATTGCCGTAGTATTTTAGAGAATTCAGATAGTATTCCTGAGTTATACATCCATCAGATGTGGAGCACTATCAACCCTGATGACAGTGACAAATTCTTCACATGCACTCTTGACAGAAAATGAGTCAAAGTCACACCAGCACATCTACGTGAAGCTTTATCTCTACCTAATCCACCTGATACCTCACGACAATACTGGCCTTCACCCACTGAACAAGACATTCTCAACTTTCTCACTGGCATTGGATATGATGTAGATCCCAAACTTCCACTCAACATCATCTCAAATATCAATGCTAAGTCCATTCATCAACCATGGAGAACAATGTACTACATTCTGATTTGATCAGTGTCTGGAAGAGACAGTGGTCACGAACATCCCAGACTTTCTCATGCTCAACTCTTCTGGGGAATAGTTACCAAAAACAACCTTGATTTTGCTGCCATCATCTGGGAGGATCTTATGTTTCAAATCCGGGCTCAATATAACAAACCATTGACTAAAATTCCATTTGTTTGTTACACTAAGTTGTTGATCAGTCTTATCCTTGATAAGAATCCTGATATTTCTAATCGACCCGAAGACAGAGAAAGACATGTGATAAAGATGGACACGGATTTCAAATCCGTATACTTTCCAAAGGATAGCACTTACAAACAAGGTCTTAAATTGTTTGAGGTTCTACTTACTGATGAGGTCAAGGAAACTCCTGCTTACAAAGATTACATTCAAGCTTATGAAAAGAAGCTTGTTGGCATAACTAAACTAACTGAGGGAACAGGTTCTTCCAAGACTCGTTCCAAAAATAGTAGAGCTAGTAAAGCTGGAAGTGCATCGAGTGCCTCAAAGAGACAACCCCAAAGCAAGAGTAGAATTGTAAAGACTGCTCCAAAACTAAAAGTTGAAGACACTGGTATTCGTAATGAATCTTCTGAATCTTCTGAGGACACTGAACCTGAATTGGAAATACTAAATGAGAATGAAGCTGAGTTTCAAACACAGCTTGACATGGAGAATGTAGCTAAGGCAAGTATTATACAAAAGAAGATTGATGAAGAGAAAAGAGCAGCTCTACATGTTAAAATGATGAGGGAACTGGAAGAAAAGAAGAAGAAGGAAATTGCTAAGGGAGCAGGAGGATCAGGAGTCTCTCCAGTACCAGTTTCAACCCCTAACCCGGTTACTCAACTCGGTGATTCTAAAACTTCCACAGTTCAGTCAGATACGGTTAATCAACCCGATATGGCTACATCTACGGTTCCTCCTCCTCAACCAAGCTTGGTTAATCAACCCGACTTGGAGAATCAAACACAATCTGAATCAGAAAAGATAGTCTTCACAGAAAAAAGAAATTTCAGATTCAATGTTTGATGACATCCCACATCAAGAGGAGGTACATCACCAAGATGACACTGGTGAATGGGGAGATTCTGAGGAAGAAAAGGAAATTACTGGATCAAAGACTACTGAAGCTGCAAATGAGCTGGAGGCACTTGCTGAAGCAGAAAGGAAAAGGAAGGAAGAAGTGGAAAGGAAACAAAAGGAGGATGATGAAGCCGATAATTACATTATCTCTCCACTTCGTGATCCTATGGATATTAATGAGTCTCCTCAACAACAACCACGAGATCAGAATCCTCCCATTCCTTCTCCCAAACCTACCACACCTCCTAATTCACCTCCCAAGCATCCAACTCCTCCAGAATCACCTAGAAACTCTCCAAAACCTCCACCTTCATCTCACAAGGATCCTACACCTCCTAATTCTTCATCATCTATACCTTCACTCACTCCATCACCATCAAAATCACCATCACCCAAAGCCAAAGCAACAGTGGCAGATAGTATTAGAACAGTCATGAAAGGCAAACATGTCAGAAAAATCGCCAAAGTCACAAGAGTTGAAGTCCTCTCACCCATATCCAGGCAAATAAAGAAAGCAGCCAAACTTGCTCAAGCAAGAAAAGAGAGCAAGTTGCAAGAACAAATGACAGAGATGAAAAACCTTATCAAGGATCTGTCTGATCAAGTCAAGGAGATGCAGCAAACAAAGCAGAATATGGATGAGTTTCTTGCTTTTGATGTCGAAGAAAATATCAAAACTAAGACAAGACCTTATGTCAAACACTACACTGCTGATCTTCAAAAAAATATTAACGAGCATGTCGATGCTCAACTTGATTTCAAGATCAAAGAAGCAATCATCTCTAATTCTGGGTTCAAGCAACTCAAAGACTTCACCACTGCAGAACTCGAACTTGAGCTTCTCAACAGATTCCATGCTATGACATCTCCTTCTCCTGAAGAAATCAGTCTCATAAAGTCTATTGAAGCACACATTGAGAAGGATTCTTGCAAAGTTGCTGCTGATAAGGGTAAAAGGATTCGTGATGACGACAATGAGGACCAAGATCCAAATCCCACACAGAAGAAACACAAGACTGGGAGTGGATCTGGTATTCACATTCAGGAACCAACAGAACAGAAAACTTCTTCACCACCTCCAAAACATCAAGAATCTGGTCCTGAGGCAACCGAGCATCACTTTGAACATTTCATAAATGAAGACATTGAGTTTCAACCTCAAGATGATCCACCCCAACCACCTCCAAAACCAACAAAGTCTAAACCTTCCAGCAGTAAGAAACCTTCTGAAGAACCAGCTGTGTTAACATGGTTGGATACTGATGAAGATTTACAAGGAAATGACTGGTTCGACCATCTTGCAAGTGCTCAGATCAACAACGACGAAGCTTCCAAAATAGAAGATAGCACGTTTGAATACACTCAGAAAGTCAAACATGCATTCAACATTAAGAAGATAACGAAAAGAGAGCTTCGTAGAATAAAAAATGATGCCTTCATTCTTTTAAAAGATAAATCTGCAAATTCCGCTGAGTTGGAATATCATCTGGAGAACATTGCTCGGGCACTGTCCAAAGACTTCGATTGGACAAATCCAGATGTATTCAGGGAAGGTGGTCTTGACAGTAAGAAACGTCCATACATCACTGACTGGACGAAACCACTTCCTGTGATCCGACCATACCATGGAATGTCACACATCCCATTCGAATTCTTCTTCAATCAAGATCTGGAACTACTCGTACATGGGGCTTACAGTAAAGTCAAATATGCTACCTCAATCAAATTCACTCCTGCTGCGAACTACATCAATCCTGCCATTAAGGAAGATGCTAGATACCGTAACCTCTTCATCAACAAACTTGCAAAATATGATCGTGACGCTGAACTTGGAATTCACCACTGGTTTGACAAACGTAAGTCGTGGTACAAGTACAAGCTTGGCCTCATGGCATCCTGTGAAAAGGTGTTCAATGATCTTCGTATCAAGGCGGTGATTGATGCTAAGGGATCACAAAAACTTGGCTACACATTCATTTTTGAGATCACTGTTCGCAGACAAGATGATTTACTTTAAACGTTCAATGAAGCAGATTTTCCCGCACTCAATTTCAATGACATTAAAGATTTGTATTTGATGAAAGTACAAGGGAAGCTGAATCATCTTAATCCTACTCTTCTGTATGCGTTTATCACGGCTATCTGTCACTTCATCAGAAGAACGGTTATCAAAGAACGTGTCTAGGATCTTCAGCTTGGAGTTGAAAGTTATCAGAAGAAGTTGAATCTTGAGGAACCCATGTTTACTCTTACTGACAACAAAGAGCATCAGTACTTGCTCAAGAACAACCCTGTCTTCGGATTCGTCTACAGAAGTGCTACAAACACAAACCATTTCATGCCACATAAAGAGATTCACAAGTTCTGTGATGACACTCTGAAGAATGTTCGAGATGGGTTAGTTTCACGAGTTCAGGATCAAGTATTGAAGAAGCACAAGAAATGGAATCATCCTCAGCTTAGGCAAGTCAAGAATTTTATCTGGTCGATCGAAGAAAGGCTCTACCGAAGGGATCAGATGAGGAGGTTGGAAACATATGTTGGTGGTCGTCCTCCATTTGCCATCAGATTATTTCAGAGGACAGATCCACAATTCACCACTTTTGGCAAAGGCAGTTAATTGTAAGAATTTGATTTCAATATTCATTATTCATTCATAATTCTTACTTATATATGACTGTGTTATGACAGCTTGTGCATACATAGCAGCGTACAACCCGGACCCCAAAGAAAGGACCCTGAGGTACGCTTCAGTGCCTCAATCCTGAAAAAGGAGCGAAAGCTTCTTACTTATGAGCAGAATTAAAACCAGAATGTTTTCCAAAGTTTTTCAAACATTCTGCTCATAAGGACAAGTATTCCCTTGTTAAGGGGGAGTATTTGAAAACATAATCTTTGTTCTGAGAAATATAAATGTTCTTGAAATTCTTCCCTAAAAACTCAAAAACAGCATATTTTAATCATAAACGTTTTCCAAAAACATCATGGGTACGCTATTTTTGAGGGGGAGAAGTAAAAGATGATTAAAATATGTGTCTCATTGCTGGAATCTCACTAGTGCTCGACTCAGAATTGACCCTCGAATTGACGATATGAAAAGTCAGTAGTCGAAAGGACATGTCCCGGACGGGTAATAATTTCAAGCCAGTTTATCTGGTGATGTAAGCGTGTCTCGCAAAGGACGTGTCTGAGTAGAATGTACCGATTCGAGCGATAATCTTTGAATCTGATCTGGACGGGTAATAATTTCAAGCCAGTTTAACTGGTGATGTAAGCGTGTCTCGCAACGATCAGGTTCATTGAAAGTCAATCAATTCAAAAGTGCCAACTCTTTCCGGCATGTGCAAATTTCAAATTTATTACTTATGCGCACATGTTAAGGGGGAGTATTTCTGAAAATCATCAAACTCTCAAGGTGTCAACAAAATGTCTTTACAATTATCGACACTTTGAGAGATTTTCAATGGTTTGGTTATGGCATCATCAATAGGATAGTCATGGTGTTATAAGGTGACTAAGGTTAGGGAAAACCGTCATATGATCCGCCAGAGCCGGAGGGATCTACCCAAGGACAATACCAATAGTTTAGAACTAGAAAGTCCTAGGTATGATATAAAAAAGGAGAAATGAAATGAAAGGAGAAAGAAGGGGTTGAAGAATTAAAAAGAAAAGCAAAGAAAAGGGTGAAAAGAAATAGCCCTCCATTTGTTCAACCTTAGGGCAGACACCGGGTTCAATTCATAATCTACTGGTTGATGAGCATCACCGGTATTGAAGAATAAAGACGTCATAGACCCAGTGACGCACTACACTAAACCTTCTAGCCACTCAAGTGTCTCTCAATAGATACTTGTTTCATTCTCTCGGAGAACCCTTCATCATCTATCGACCTCTCACTACGAGGGTGTTGATATTGAAAAGGAGGCAATCTGCTCCAGCCTCCGACGACCAAACAAATGAGCACTAATTGAGTCTAGAGCCATGAGATTCATCAAAGATCTCTTAGGAACACTTAGTATTACTCTGATGTTCTACATCATGAGCAGCAGATGTAAAATTAAGAAAGTGTCCTTCGCAGATCTTAGCAATCTGCCTAGAACATTCATGAGAAAAGTCACTAATGTGATTATCAATGATTGAATGGAAATCCTGCCAGGGTCAACATCAAACAGCCCTGACAGCAGGTCACTTCGGTAACTCCTTGTGGGTTACGCTTAGTGTTTGCTCCAAACGGTCTACAGTCGTGGGGTGATCTCCAGCGACTCACTGAATCGTGGGTGCACTTCGGTGTGTCCGTGCAAGCCCTCTCGGGGGTATCTGGTTCAGAACGGTCTGGGCAAGGATTAAAGAAAGTTTTCACACTATGCTGTTGACGATCTCAAAGTCTGAGCCTGTAAGTACCGGTTGGTTCGTGCTGATGCTGCTGCTGCTGTTGCTGTTGCTGTTGCTGCTGAGGATCTGGAGGTCGACCATCAAGACTCCATCATGCTCATATCTTGAAGAAATGTTCTCTCAAAGACTCAATGACAACAAAATTTCAACATATAATTCAGTAAAGTCAAAAGTTCAAGCACCTTAACCTTTCTTAAGTCAAAGATTGAAAAGTGAGAACATGTTGCAGAAAACAAGTCAAAGACACATGAGTATGATGGAGAAGACATGAAGACGTTGGAGAATGGCAGATCGAGACCACATCATATCATCTTAGAACAAGAACAAAGAAACAAAGATTATAAAGACGTCTGAAGCCTAAGAAGCAAAGATGACGTCGTGCAACATTGATGACCAAGACTTAGGGGGAGATTGTTAGGAATACGTTTCACTAAATATTGCAAGTCTTGTTCATTTCATCTAAAATGTTGCACCGATTAGGACTTTAAGTTTGTTATAGTGGTCCGGTCCAATAGAAGTCCTTGGGCCGGCCCTTTTAGTAAGATTGTTCTAGAATCTATTTTGTATATGTTGCCCTAACACAAAGCCTATAAATAGAAGGCATGGGGTATCACATTTGTTGTTGGTTATTCATGTATTGTGCGCAAGCCTTGTTACTAAGTCTATCGAATATGAAAGCCTTCCATTCTATCTTATTCTCTTCTCTTATTGCTTAATAGCTTATCTTCTATCATTCGTAGCTTATTAGATAAGTAGTTGTACGTTCTTATTAGTCTTTACGTGTGTGTGTGTTGTTTAGATAAAGGTGACCTACAGTGGTCATTAACAAGGCCTGAAGCTCTGAATCTTGATCAGGCAAAGGATCATTTTGTTCAAGATGATCATAATTTTCATCGTCAATAGGATCATCAAATGAAACGACGGTTTGATCATCATCAAATGATACAACAGTGTTTATTTGATCATCTGATGGAGATGAGAATGATGAATTATGTTGAACAAAATTTTCATTTGTAGATGAAGATGCAGATGGTGAAGCAATTTCATGTATAAGACATTTTGGATCAGGTACCTAAGAAAGACCATCGGTATCATAAACCGGGCCTGTCTCGGACATGTTCAGTTCCTGCATGTTTGCCATGAGCATCACTGCAGCATTTGCTTCGAGATCTTCCATCTCATCATCAGAATCAGCACTTTCCATGAAACTTTGTTCTTTCACATTCATTGTGCTCCTTGCTTCATCTTTCATTGCCATCAAAAGAGCTTCCTTGTGATATGCACTGCCCATAGTACGAGGCTTTGGACAAGCATTTTCCATATGACCACTCCCACCACAGTTGTAGCACGTGATTGAAGTATTTGCAATGCCTTTCTGTGCATTCCCAGCCATCTGATTTCTTCTCTGAGTAGTTCCCATACTATTCCTATTACCCCCTGCAGAATTGAACTTGTTCCCTCCTGACTGAAACCTCTGAGACCCATAGTTGCCATTGTTTCCTGAACCATATCTGCCCGAAGACCGATTCTGAATTTCCACTCTACCATCGTTAATAACAACTTGATTCCTGGTATTTAATGATGAACGAAGACGGTTGTTGGATTTGTTGGTGAACTTTCCAAATGCCTTAGCAATTAATCCAAATGCTTCATTGAGAGAGTTGAATGCATCCTATTCTTCATCATAATCAACATTTGAGTACATCATGGAATCTGAGTTGTTATAAGGGACCATTTGGTTGTCAAAGTATTGTGATGGTGCTTCATATGGAACGATTTGGTTAGGAGGTTGTGGTTGAAAACTTGGTTGGAAAGATGATTGACCAAATTCCTGGTTTGGTAGTGGAAAGTTGGATTGAGCAACAAGAGCAAGCGAGTTAGGTGTTGGTGCTGATATGAGACCGCCTCGTGCTGCAACTTCCTTATCTACCTCAAATTGATGTTGTCTCAGATAGTCATACATTAGTCCATACTTGACTTCACCAATCTTCTTTGTTTGCCTGACAAATGTTGCATATTTCTGCCATTCTGGTCCAAGGCATCCTAGGAATTTGGAATTGATAGCAATCCTTGGTAACTTGATATCATGACGATCGAGGTCATTGACAATGTTTGTGAAACGGTGGTAGTATGATTCAATAGTTTCCCCTGGTTCCATGATAAAGTGAGTGTACTCCATGTACAAATTTGACTCAAGATCTTCTTGATTTAACTATGTCCCTTCCATTAGAAGATGCACATGTTCCCACATGTCTTTGGCAGTCTTTTGAGCATCAATACTTTGGTAAATAGGATTGGGAATTCCCTGAAGTATGTAAGACATTGC
The DNA here is from genome assembly GCA_021014915.2 of Artemisia tridentata subsp. tridentata. Classification (NCBI taxonomy): domain Eukaryota; kingdom Viridiplantae; phylum Streptophyta; class Magnoliopsida; order Asterales; family Asteraceae; genus Artemisia; species Artemisia tridentata. The sequence goes on along the minus strand of CP139503.1, from coordinate 78,326,815 downwards.
CAATTGATTTGCCTCTTGTTGCAGTGTTTGTTCAGTTGTGTAGTTAGCGACATCAATGGGAGTTGATGTCTCTTCTCTTTCTGAAGTTCCTGGAACAACAGTTACTGGAAGTGGAAAGGGTCCTTCTTCAATGGCTTGCTTAAGATATTTCCCATGGGGTTTTCGAGTTCAATGAATCTGAGGAATCTACTTGCCCATTGCACATAGTTACCAGGTGTCAGCATAGGTGGAGTTTTCTGATTCCCAGCCTCATGACGGGATTGCTGACTGCTGATTGCCTCACACATCTTATTAAACCAATGTGGTTCTCTGGAGTAGGATGGATAGTTCTGCATTTGATTCTGTTGCATGATTTGTTGTGGAGATACTTGTGGTGGAGAGAGAAATTGATGCTGTTGCACGAATGCTTGTTGTTGTTGATACTGAGGATGAAATTGCTGTTGTTGTGGATATTGCTGTAGCTGATAGTAGTAATTGAAGTGTGGTGGTTGAGACATGTCTGGATCTTGAAGATAATTAAGATTTGTGTGATGAGTTATGTTAAGTTGGTTTTGGTTAACTGAAGATTTTTGTCCAATTGCGATAATTACTATTCAACCAATTGCGATAAGTACTGTTCACCCAATTGCGATAAGGAAATAGAAATTGCGATAAAAACGTAAAATTGCGATAAAAGATAACAATTTGAATAAGTTATCTTAAATTGCGATAGAAAAGGCAATTTGCGATAATTTATCAGAATTGTGATATTTTATGGCAATTTCGATAATTTTATCTAAATTCCAATTTCGATAATTCTCAACTCTTATACAAGAGAAGAGAAGCAACCAAGTCGAAGTATTTTCACTTTCTTATACAAGGAAGTAAAATACTGAGTCCCAATGCCGATAATTTGAAGATTTGCCAATTGCAATAAACCCTAACTCGTTGGTATTGAATCGCGATAAACCCTAACTTGTCGGAATTCACCCAGATGCCAAAAACTCACTTTTCACCAGCTTTCCCAACACGCTAATTATCCGAATTTCACTAAATCATCTAGAAAATCAATGAAAACGGATTGTTTTTGATTTCTAACGATTAGTAATCACAAAATATGAAGAAGTTTAAGATCTATAACGTAAGAAATGGAAATTTGATGAGATTTTGGAGCTTTTCCACGAGATGAAAGATACGTTCCAACAAAAGAGATTAATGATCGAACGAGAACAAAAACCTTACGTAATCTATAAAACCAACCTAGAAAACTATTAATTCTACTCAAAACACGATCCTAACTATCCTTTAGGCGAATGATACCACTTCTAGGTCGTATATATCTCGAACACACACACGTAACAAAGGTAACAAACACTAACTACTACTTATTAATAAGCTATGAATAAGAGATAAGCTAATAAGGTGAGATAGAGAATAAGAGAAGAAGAGAAAGATGGAAGGATTTCATTTCATACGATTGAGAGACAAGGCTTACGCACAATACATGAAAAACCAACACAAAATGAGAGCACCCTTGCCTTCTATTTATAGGCAACAATTAGGGCGCTTCTTACATGATTCTTTCTAGAAGGTTTTTTACATGGATGGCCGGCCCATGGGCTACTAATGGACCGGTCATGAATTACAAACAATATAACCCATAATAAGCAACATTCTATCGCAAATGGTCAAGACTTGAAATATTACAAAACGTGTTCCCAAAAGGTATAGAGGATAAAGATTGTGAATTAATGATCTCCCTAGCTTGTTAGTTACTAATTGAATTTAATCTTGTGATAGGAAGCATTTGTAGAGCCAATATCAAGTCCAAGTAGGGAGCTAGTAGGGATTAAGGTAAGTATATAGGCATAACTTGTTTAATGTTATTTATGCTAATGTTATAATGTGTTAATGTGCCTTGTTATGGAGCTTGTTAATGGTAGATTAGCTTGGATCCAATGCTAGTTATGATAATGTTATGTATTGCTTGCTTGATCAAGGTAAGTAATTATGTTATATTATGCTCCATGTTAATGTTATGATTGGTGTTAATCACTAATCTTATGAATGTAATGATAGTTATGCTTAATAGACTTACTAAGCGTTTTCGCTTACTGTTGTAGTTAATGATGGTTTTGTAGGTACAAGTGGAGGAAGTAAAGGTAAGGACCTAGCCTAGCTTGTAGTCTTGGAAGGAAGAAGTAGTGTAGTTAGAAGGTAGACTAGAAGACCATAACCTTTTGGACCAAGTGTGTTGAAGTTGGAAGCCCCCGAAGTGTCCCTTCGTGTTTTGGTATACTTCAATTCATATGGTCGTTTTGTTATTTAATGGTCTTGTCATCATTCAAGGTCTTTTGTTCATGTTTAGGTCTTGGGTTAAATATGTGTAAGTGTTATGAAGTCGTCATGGTATATAGTTATGGTTGTAGTCAACTTTATTGGGGTGTTTGGCACATAGCCGTTTTCACCCATTTTGATATGTAAATGGGTTAAATGGTTATTGGACAAGTTTGGTATGTTAAGTTAATGGTTGTGGTCAAGTTTGATGTAATATTGAAGTGGTATATGTAACACCCCCAGAAATCGGGTCCAGCGGAAGCATGCATGTCACTGGGGTGCTACTCAATTAGTATCACAACACAAGTACAAAGAACGGTTTTTACCTTCTTCATTTAGAATAAAATTATTTAACAAAAGTGTTAAATTTACATTGTTAAAAGTAGTACGGAAATAGGCCCTTAAGTAAGTTAAACGGTCCCCAAATGAATATCAGAGTCGTCTATGACCATGCCATGCCCTGCCAAATGCCTCCTGTAGCGTGCTATTGCTTAATACCTGAAAATACATGCTAAAGTGTCAACACGAGGTTGGTGAGTTCATAGAATTTAGTGTAAAATGTATGGCATTGAATGAAGATTTCCCAGCAAAGGCGTTATAAATCCACCCAGTTCCAAGCCCCGCCCATACAAGACTTGCAACCTGTGTGTTTACAACCCACTGCCAAATATGATTTGGTTTAAGTGAACGTCAAATGATTTATGGACCACAAAATTTAATGTTAAGTGTGACAATGTCGCTATATAAAGGTAAGTGTGATAATGTCTCCATATAAAGGTAAGTGTGATAATGTCTCCATATAACTAAATCTAACAAAGTCGCCATATAAATAATTCTAACAATGTCGCCATATAAATAAACTTGACAATGTCGCCATGACAATGTCGTCATAAGATAAATTCTGACAATGTCACCATATAATCTAATCTAGCAGTGTCGCCATGACAATGTCGCCATATATATATATATCTGACAATGTCGTCATATAACTAAAATAATACGAAATTAACAGTCCATAACATAGGCAATATGAAATAGCTTAATGTACTAGTGTCCATAATGAAATGATCAAGGGTGAACAATGTAAACACAAAATACTTCCGAGCAACGACTCAAGTATTTTAACCAATCAATAATGTTTGAAAGACAACTCATGTCTCAAGCAAAACAAGCATGGAGTTTAAATGTAAAACGAGCATAGAGTTTAATGAAAAACGAGCATAGAGTTTAATGAAAACCGAGCATAGAGTTTAATGAAAAACGAGCATGTATTCTCCCCCAAAACAGTTACAAAACAAGTAAAAGGAGGGGCTATGAAACTCACCTGGTGCAATAGCTACGATGACAAAAATGGATACACTGAAATGAGTCACGATCTCTAACCTCAACCTAATATGAGTGATAGGATCTAATGTAAGCAATGAAATGATGCTACACATGCAAATACGTATGTTAACGATACCACTCGTTAGTTTTGAAAATAACATTTATCGTCGAAAAATACATTTTTGACGTCTCGCTAAGTTAATAAACATTTCCCGTGCAATTATGTTGAAACGGTACTCCACGATCCTCGTTTGGTGTTCTATCGGCAAATATAATGATTTCGTCGCAATTTATTATTTTCCACAACTTGAAAAATATGCCTAAATGGCCTCGCAAAAACTAGTCGCGAAATGATGAACGTTATGTGTTAGAAATTAAGCTTGGCGTTTTTAGAAACCTTATAACTTTATCTTGAATTCATATGTTTGTCATTTTGATCATACGCGTCACGATCAATGAGAAAATTGGCTATCAATATAGTGCCTTGTAAAAACAATTTCTATACTTAAAATTATTTTCATATAGTGGCTGTCAAAATAGTTTGTAAATTGTCGGGCTTCAAACACGCGTATCTTGGTCGTTATAAGCTCGTTTTCTACGTTCTTTATATCCACGGCCTGGTATTAGTATGAACTAACATATTTCCAGTAGGTCGGGTCGTCTAGATCACGTCAAACGCCTCGTTTTGTCCGTTGAAATTCGGCAAACAGCACGCAATTTTCAGAAATTTAGTTTTCGTCGTCCAACTTTGAAAAATCATAACTTTCTCATCGTAAGTCAGTTTTTACTCATTCTTGCGGCCACGGTTTCGTTTTTGAAATAAATTTCTAAATATGAAGGCCAAAATGTCTCAATGTTTACTGATTTTTCCAGTTTTCACGTTTTTGGACAGTAGGTTTATACACTTGTTAAAAACACATTTTTCTAGTTCAAGTCTAGTTTATACCATTTCCAATCAACACCACAAGTACTCTGATCCTACCATACACCTTCTTAGGGTGTCATGGGGTCCTAAACCTCACCAACCTTGGTGGATTTTATGAGATCACTAGTGAAACTTATAGATCTAGTGTTAAAGATAGTTTGTGTGCAAAGTGGTATCTAAAACATAAATATGTTGCATGAATAACTAATATAACTTGAAAATACATAATCATACGGATCAAATAAAAGTATAAGATGATCAAAATGTGTTCTTGAAACTTACTTGAATATTTGATGAGTTTTGATGAGAAATGTGTAAGAAACTTTGAGGTTTAACCACAAAACCTTAACAAGGAAGGTAAATGGAGCTTGATTATGACTTTAACTTGGAAAATTTATGGATTTGTGGTGGTGTTCTTGTCTTGGCCGAATGGGGAAGAAGAAAAAGAGAGAATATGTGTTTTGTTTTGATAGTGAAATTGTAAGAATGAGATGTTATAGAAATTAAATCAAGTTAATTCACTAAATGCAAGTGTACTAGTGATCAAGTGCTAATGAGAAATGTGAGAGTAGGGGGTGGCACATGTGGGCTTATGGAAGAGGATTTGATGTAAATTAATGCACTTGTCTCCATTTAATTAGAGTTTGGCTAGTTTAAGGTGTACATTAGGTGTTATCGGGTACCGAGTTAACTAGAAATGAATCATGACGAGGTGAAATGAAATACGACGAAGTTGTAAAAATTGTAAAACCATATTCCTTGCAAGAATCGGGTGTTAGAATGATTATCGGATTGAAATTTCGTAAACCGACGGAGTTATAAGCGTCAAACGAAAAATATAGCGATTGATTTAAAAACACCAGGTAAAGTAATAATATAATCTCTTTATCATTATAATTAGTTTGAAAATGTGTTAGGATCATAGTCGGGAGTATTGGGTATTATGTTAGTAGAAATGACTGAGTGGTAACATTAATTAAACAATTAAGCATACGTTAATGAAAATCACACAAACCCGTGCATGACTTAATATGATAATGATGATACTGATGTTATGTAGACTACTCTAGTCTATATGAAGTGTCCTTACTGATGATGCATGAATACGCAGCTAAACCTTACTGGTTATGCGAATTTGAATACCCGTAAACCTAGTTTACGAGATGATGAATGATGACAATGAATAGTGATTTTTCTCCGGGGATGAATAGTGTCACGTGAATAGTAAATTTTTTGAAAACTTCTCAAAGTCTCAAACTAACTTCAAAAATTATGAATAGTGGAATGATGAATAGTAACCCATGAATAGTAATTTCCCAAGATGAATAGTGAAATTTTTAAGCTTGAAAAGGACCTGAAATTACGAGTTGTGATAGTCTCCACCCATTAAAGGAATTCAGTCCCTGAATTCAGTTAGCGTTGGTCTCTGGAGTGGATTCGGTAAAAATATGTGGATATTGGAGTCACATTGCGGTGATAAAAGATAAAACATCCATTAGATAGGGATTCGTAATAGTACATGAAGTTCATACGATAGAACTTAAAGTGAAACACAAAAGAAATACAACACTAGAGAGTTTAGGTTTTCCTTTATTTTTAAGGCAGAAGTTCTTGGTCCTTGAACATTGTTGTCGTCCTCCACGTCGTTGATGTGCTGACAATTCCCTCCTCTGATGACCTAGGCTCTACCACGAGCTATTCCGCCTTGGTTCCCATTCCCTTGATTTCCTTGTTTTGGACATTCATTCCTGTAATGTCCTACCTCTCCACAGCCAAAATATGTCACTGGAGGTTTCTGATTTCCGGCAATGATTGGAAACTGGCATTCCCTAGTCGCATGACCAATCTTCTTACAGTTGCCACATGGATTAAGACAATGTCCAGGGTTATGATGATTTTGACACTTGTTGCATTTGGGTAGGGTACCTTGGTAACCTTTCTTTTCAGTGAACCTGCAGCATAGGCCTTGGCGACTTCTTGCCTCTTTGGTTGTGGTTGAGTAGCATCGCCACTCTGATTATTGTCCCAACTCCTCTTGTTGTTGTTGTTTCGGTAGTTGTTGGAGTTGTTGCTGTTGTTGTTGTTGTTTGAAGTAGTCCCTTTCTTCACTATCTGAGCCATAAGTTTCTGAGACATCCTGATTGCCACATCCAATGTTTGCGGGTCAAAAGAAATCACATCTCCACGGATGTTGTTGGGTAGTCCACCAATGAAATTTTCTATCAGCTTCTCAGTATCCGGAACCATTGTAGGACATAATGCTGCCAAATCCTAAAACCTTCTGATATATGCCTCGATATCATTTCCTGCTGTCACTAGCTCATAAAACTCTGTTTCCATTTTCTTCACCTCAGTTCGTGGGCACAACTTCTTTGTCAACAATTTCTTGAATTCATCCCACGAATGCTTTTGAGCATTTTCCATTCCCATGGGTTTTGCATACGAATTCCACCACGACATAGCCTCCTCAACAAGAGTACTAGTAGCAAACTTTACCTTGTACTCCTCTGGACAGTTACACAGAAGAAACACAGATTCAATCTTTTCGAACCAACGAATCATGGCAGTGGCCCCTTCAATGCACTTGAAATTTGGAGGATCTCCACTCTTGAAGTCCTTGTATGTACATTTACGTCCATTAGTTCCATTAGTAGTTGTTCCCACAGCTTCTGCGGTTTCTGCCCGTGAAGCGGCTTCAGCAGCGGCTGCAGCTACGGCAGCTCTTTCAGTCACCAGTGCTGCCTCTATACTATCGGCAACCAGCTTTCTGATCTGGGCGGGTGTCATAGTAGGAGTACTTCTTTTGGGTGGCATGATTCTTCAAAACAAGAAAAGAAGAGTGATACGTAAATAAGACGTTTTCGAAATGTAGGAGCTCTAAGTGGCTTGCCATAAAATGAAAGCTTGAGGTTGGGTTATGATTAGCTGACGTGCTTCTAGGCGGCGGTTCACGAGGTGATGCAGGTGTGAATGTTCTTGCAACGATTGTGTACACACACATGAAGTTTTGAAACCTTTAGAAATCGAGTAGGAATGCAACCCGGACATAATTCTATTATAACTGTCCTCAGTATTGCAAAATTCATCTCTGAGTCGGGCATAGGTGGTCAGCCTATGTCCCACTGTCCCGTGTCGAATATAGATGACCAGTCTATATTCCACTGAGGTTCAATGAATTTTGAAATACTAAGCTCAGTTATATTAATACTATGTCCTTCACATTTGAAAAGACATTCTGAAAGATTACAGTAAGTGACCAAACTCGAGGTCGAATAATGAAACTATGCAAGGAAAAAGCGTAACGCTGCGACGTGTATGATATGTGAGCATGCTTATATGAAAGACAACTATAGTAATCAACTAGAATAAGTGGGTATAAAAGATTTGATAATAAGACACAAATCTCATTAAATATGTCAGCAACAAACCATAAATGAGGGATCAGCTTGGCAGGCAGGCACGCGGCGGTCATAGGGTTAAGTTTTTGTAAATGTAGCTATAGTCTAGGTTTTAAAATCACCCAGTTCTCTATAGCCAAGGCTCTGATAACAATCTGTAACACCCCCAGAAATCAGGTCCAGCGAAAGCATACATGTCGCTGGGGTGCTACTCAATTAGTATCACAACACAAGTACAAAGAACGGTTTTTACCTTCTTCATTTAGAATAAAATTATTTAACAAAAGTGTTAAATTTACATTGTTAAAAGTAGTGCGGAAATAGGCCCTTAAGTAAGTTAAACGGTCCCCAAATGAATATCAGAGTCGTCTATGACCATGCCATGCCCTGCCAAATGCATCCTGTAGCGTGCTATTGCTTAATACCTGAAAATACATGCTAAAGTATCAACACGAGGTTGGTGAGTTCATAGAGTTTAGTGTAAAATGTATGGCATTGAATGAAGATTTCCCAGCAAAGGCGTTATAAATCAACCCAGTTCCAAGCCCCGCCCATACAAGACTTGCAACCTGTGTGTTTACAACCCACTGCCAAATATGATTTGGTTTAAGTGAACGTCAAATAATTTATGGACCACAAAATTTAATGTTAAGTGAGACAATGTCGCTATATAAAGGTAAGTGTGATAATGTCTCAATATAAAGGTAAGTGTGATAATGTCTCCATATAACTAAATCTGACAATGTCGCCATATAAATAATTCTGACAATGTCGCCATATAAATAAACCTGACAATGTCGCCATGACAATGTCGTCATAAGATAAATTCTGACAATGTCACCATATAATCTAATCTAGCAGTGTCGTCATGACAATGTCGCCATATATATATATATATATCTGACAATGTCGTAATATAACTAAAATAATACGAAATTAACAGTCCATAACATAGGCAATATGAAATAGCTTAATGTACTAGTGTCCATAATGTAATGATCAAGGGTGAACAATGTAAACACAAAATACTTCCGAGCAACGACTCAAGTATTTTAACCAATCAATAATATTTGAAAGACAACTCACGTCTCAAGAAAAACAAGCATGGAGTTTAAATGTAAAACGAGCATAGAGTTTAATGAAAAACGAGCATAGAGTTTAATGAAAACCGAGCATAGAGTTTAATGAAAAACGAGCATGTATTCTCCCCCAAAACAGTTACAAAACAAGTAAAAGGAGGGGCTATGAAACTCACCTGGTGCAATAGCTACGATGACAAAAATGGATACACTGAAATGAGACACGATCTCTAACCGCAACCTAATATGAGTGATACCATGCAAATAAGTATGTTAACGATACCACTCGTTAGTTTTGAAAATAACATTTATCGTCGAAAAATACATTTTTGACGTCTGGTTAAGTTAATAAACACTTCCCTTGCAATTATGTTGAAACGGTACTCCACGATCCTCGTTTGGTGTTCTATCGGCAAATATAATGTTTTCGTCGCAATTTATTATTTTCCACAACTTGAAAAATATGCCTAAATGGCCTCGCAAAAACTAGTCGCGAAATGATGAACGTTATGTGTTAGAAATTAAGCTTGGCGTTTTTAGAAACCTTATAACTTTATCTTGAATTCATATGTTTGTCATTTTGATCATACGCGTCACGATCAATGAGAAAATCGGCTATCAATATAGTGCCTTGTAAAAACAATTTCTATACTTAGAATTATTTTCATATAGTGGCTGTCAAAATATTTTGTAAATTGTCGGGCTTCAAACACGCGTATCTTGGTCGTTATAAGCTCGTTTTCTATGTTCTTTATATCCACGGCCTCGTATTAGTATGAACTAACATATTTCCAGTAGGTCGGGTCGTCTAGATCACGTCTAACGCCTCGTTGTGTCCGTTGAAATTCGGCAAACAGCACGCAATTTTCAGAAATTTAGTTTTCGTCGTCCAACTTTGAAAAATCATAACTTTCTCATCGTAAGTCGGTTTTTACTCATTCTTGCGGCTACGGTTTCGTTTTTGAAAGAAATTTCTAAATATGAAGGCCAAAATGTCTCAATGTTTACTGATTTTTCCAGTTTTCACATTTTTGGACAGTAGGTTTATATACTTGTTAAAAACACATTTTTCTAGTTCAAGTCTAGTTTATACCACTTCCAATCAACACCACAAGTACTCTAATCCTACCATACACCTTCTTAGGGTGTCATGGGGTCCTAAACATCACCAACCTTGGTGGATTTCATGAGATCACTAGTGAAACTTATAGATCTAGTGTTAAAGATAGTTTATGTGCAAAGTGGTATCTAAAACATAAATATGTTGCATGAATAACTAATATAACTTGAAAATACATAATCATATGGAACAAATGAAAGTATAAGATGATCAAAATGTGTTCTTGAAACTTACTTGAATATTTGATGAGTTTTGATGAGAAATGTGTAAGAAACTTTGAGGTTTAACTACAAAACCTTAACAAGGAAGGTAAATGGAGCTTGATTATGACTTTAACTTAGAAAATTTATGGATTTGTGGTGGTGTTCTTGTTTTGGCCGAATGGGGAAGAAGAAAAAGAGAGAATATGTGTTTTGTTTTGCTAGTGAAATTGTAAGAATGAGATGTTATAGAAATTAAATCAAGTTAATTCATTAAATGCAAGTGTACTAGTGATCAAGTGCTAATGAGAAATGGGAGAGTAGGGGGCGGCACATGTGGGCTTATGGAAGAGGATTTGATTTAAATTAATGCACTTGTCTCCATTTAATTAGAGTTTGGCTAGTTTAAGGTGTACATTAGGTGTTATCGGGTACCGAGTTAACTAGAAATGAATCATGACGAGGTGAAATGAAATACAACGAAGTTGTAAAAATTGTAAAACCATATTCCTTGCAAGAATCGGGTGTTAGAATGATTATCAGATTGAAATTTCGTAAACCGACGGAGTTATAAGCGTCAAACGAAAAATATAGCGATTGGTTTAAAAACACCAGGTAAAGTAATAATATAATCTCTATATCATTATAATTAGTTTGAAAATGTGTTAGGATCATAGTCGGGAGTATTGGGTATTATGTTAGTAGAAATGACTGAGTGGTAACGTTAATTAAACAATTAAGCATACGTTAATGAAAATCACACAAACCCGTGCATGACTTAATATGATAATGATGATACTGATGATATGTAGACTACTCTAGTCTATATAAAGTGTCCTTACTGATGATGCATGAATACGCAGCTAAACCTTACTTGTTACGCGAATTTGAATACCCGTAAACCTAGTTTACGAGATGATGAATGATGACAATGAATAGTGATTTTTCTCCGGGGATGAATAGTGTCATGTGAATAGTAAATTTTTTGAAAACTTCTCAAAGTCTCAAACTGACGTCAAAAATGATGAACAGTGGAATGATGAATAGTAACCCGTGAATAGTAATTTCCCAAGATGAATAGTGAAACTTTGAAGCTTAAAAAGGACCTGAAATTACGAGTTGTGACAGTATAAGCGGCATATCGCGGAAAAAGGTCAAATGGAAAACTTTAAAAAAAAATCTGCAGGTGTCCAGCCGCCGGTTGGAGTCCCAACCGCGGCGGCTGGACTCTTCTGAGAGGGCCAACCGCCGGTTGGAACTCCAACCGCGGCGGTTGGAATCTTTCTGAGAAGGCCAACCGCCGGGCGGCTGATGCCTTTCTAAGGAAGCCAACCGGCGGTTTGGGAATATTTTCAGTTTTTGGCGACTTTTGAAAAATCATATCTTTTAAATCGTAAGTCGTTACGGGTCGCGTCACCCGTCTTTTTGAAGGTAATTGAGTCTAGTTCCATTTAAAAATAGTTTCAAGGTCAGGATGTCTATAGATTTTTATAAATGGTCAAAAGAGTAACAGGATGTCTGTAAATTTAAGTCGTTTCCACGTAAAGTTTAAATTTTTCTGTCTAAACGGGCACGGGGTGTAACAAATTGGTATCAGAGCTTTGGTCTAAGAGATTTAGGATTTCCTAGACTTAGGCCTTGTGTAGATGCGTTAGAACTAGTGTTTGTTATTTGTGTGTCGTTTGAATGATTTTGAGGACACATATGTTAAATATTTTTATGACTACGCCTGGCCACCGTAGTGATAAAAATATAGTACATATGTGAAATTGAAATCATTTAGACCATACACGGGTGACAGGCTAGGGCGTGTAGTATAAGGATAAATATGTCATTCATGCATCGACTATGTATATGATTGTACTTGATATTGTGAATTACTATTTTCAGTAAGAAGAAGAAATGGAAACCCATCACCCAAAAGAAGTCGCAAAAGCCACGGCTTCCAAACATGCCGAATCTTAGGCAAGCGAAGCGGGTGATAGCAACAAAGACAATGAAAGTTCTTCCTTTTCTAGCTCCGGAGGCCTAAACTTTAGAGGTTTCACGGAAGAGGAAACAAAAGCCCTAGACTCAATGTTGGCAAAAAGAGTGGGTAAGGCTATTAAGCAAGCAATGCCTTTGTATGTCAATCAGACAACACAAAATCTTCGGGGACTAATGAAGGAAGAGTTTAAGGAATTTAAGAAAGAATGCGGTCTAGCAAAAGAACCCAAGAGTGACAAAGCTACTTACCGTGACTTCACGGCTTTTGATGTACCACGGTTTACCGGTGTCCTCGACCCAATTGTTAGTAATAGGTGGATTACGGCTGTGGAGGGTGCTTCCCGTACTAGTGGATGTGAGGAAAGGAAGAAGGTCATCTATGCTACAAACTTTCTTCGCGATAGTGCTAAAACTTGGTGGGAAGGGAAGGTTTGTGAGAAGGGTGAACCTTGGGCCGAAGCATGTACTTGGAAGGAATTTAAGGAGTTGTTTAGTGCCGAATATGTTCCGGTTGAAGAGATTGAAAAAATCCTGGAGAAATTCCAATCTCTCACTCAAACCAATGAGACCGTGAATGAGTTGTGGAGAAAGTTCAATGATATGGTTCCGTATTGTCTTGAATACCATGGTAATGAGAAGCTTAAAGTTGACAAATTCCAAAGGATGCTCAAGGATGATATTCGTGATGTGATCTCTCCGTTCAAATGTACTACCTTGGAAGACCTTTTGAGTAGAGCTCGTGTGAAAGAAGCCGACTTATTAATGAGAAAGGAGAAAGAGGCTAAGGAACCAAAGAGGAAGCAAGAGTTTGGAGATCGAGATGGGAAGAAAACTAAATTTGATCATGGCAAGAAAGGTGTGGGAACCAAGACTAAGGTGGCATGTCCGAAGTGTAACAAGTTTCATCTTGGAGAATGTAGGAGTAATATGCCGGGTTGCTACAAGTGTGGAGCTCTAGACCATCAAAGTAAAGATTGCACCAAACCAATGATAGTATGCTACGGGTGTAATGAAATAGGGCATAGGTTGAAAGATTGCCCAAGCTCTAAGGCAATTGAAGCAAAGCCATTAAGGACCGTCAAAGATGAAAAAGTGGAGGTTCCAAAACCAAAAGCTCGAGTTTATCAAATGAGTGCCGAAGAAGCCAAGTCGGGGTCCGATGTCATCACAGGTATTCATCTTGTTAATTCCGTACCCGCTCGAGTTTTGTATGATTCGGGTGCTAGTGTGTCTTTTGTATCTTATGATTTTAGCAAGCATCTAACTACCCCACTAGCTAAACTTCCGATACCCCTCAAAGTCGAAATAGCCGATAATAAGGTTGTTGTTGTGTCCCATGTATATCGAGACGTAGAGATGGAGATTGATGATAATGCCTTTAAGATTGACTTAATTCCCATAATGCTCGAGGAATTTGATATTATTATTGGCATGGATTGGCTTAACAAATATAATACGGCCATCCTATGAAGCCAAAAGATCATCCGAGTTGTAAATCCTAGCGGTCATGAAATGATTATTTATGGTGATAAAAGGAAGAATGAATTAAAGTTGTGCTCCGTGATGAAGGCTAGGAGATATTTATCACGTGGTTGTTATGCCTTTATGGCTCACGTGGTAGATACGAGCTTTGAAAAGAAAAGCATCGATGGTGTTCCGGTTGTAAATGAATTTTGTGACGTCTTCCCAGAAGACTTGCCGGGTATTCCACCCGAAAGGCAAGTTGAATTCCGTATTGATCTTGTTTCGGGTGCTACACCTATTGCAAAAACTCCTTATCGTCTAGCTCCATCCAAAATGAAAGAGCTAATGAGCCAACTTCAAGAATTGCTCAATAAAGGTTTTATCCGCACTAGTAGTTCACCGTGGGGAGCTCCTATCTTGTTCGTTAAGAAGAAAGATGGTAGTATGCGGATGTGCATTGACTACCGTTAATTGAACAAAGTCACGGTGAAAAACGTGTATCCGTTACCAAGAATCGATGACCTCTTTGATCAACTTCAAGGTGCGAGGTGGTTCTCAAAGATTGATCTCCGTTCAGGTTATCATCAACTGAAGGTTCGAGAAGAAGACATTCCTAAGACGGCCTTTAGGACCCGATATGGGCACTATGAGTTTACGGTTATGCCCTTTGGTCTCACGAACGCGCCTGCGGTTTTCATGGATCTCATGAACCGTGTATGTAGACCGATGTTGGATAAATCCGTTATAGTGTTCATTGACGATATTCTTATATATTCGAATAGCAGGGAAGAGCATGAAATACATCTTCGGGAGATTCTTGAGACGTTAAGGAAAGAAATGTTGTATGCCAAATTCTCAAAATGTGAATTTTAGTTACAAGAAGTTCAATTCCTCGGTCACGTTATTAATTCCGACGGTATAAAAGTTGATCCTTCAAAGGTGGAAGCTGTAATGAAGTGGCATGCACCAAGGAATGTTGGTGAGATTCGAAGTTTTCTTGGCCTTGCGGGATATTACCGTAGGTTTATACAAGACTTCTCCAAAATCGCTTCATCGCTAACAAAACTCACTAAGAAGAACGCTACATTTGAGTGGGGCAAGGAACAGGATGAAGCTTTTCGCACTCTGCGGAAAAAGTTATGTGAAGCTCCGATTCTTGTGTTGCCGGAAGGAACTGAAGATATGGTGGTTTATAGCGACGCGTCTTATTCCGGTCTTGGATGTGTTCTTATGCAAATGGGAAAGGTGATTGCTTACGCCTCGAGACAACTAAATAAGCATGAAGAAAATTATGCAACTCATGATCTTGAGTTTGCGGCTGTGGTTTTTGCCCTAAAACTTTGGAGGCATTATTTGTATGGTGTCAAGTTTGTAATTTACACCGATCATAGAAGCCTTCAATATTTCCTTGAAAAGAAAGATCCGAACATGAGGCAACGAAGATGGTTAGACTTGTTGAAGGACTATGATTGTGAAATTCGCTACCACCCTGGTAAGGCGAACGTCGTGGCGGATGCTTTGAGTCGCAGAGATCGAAACGAAGTTACTAAAATTCATTCGTTACGGATGATTGTTACGTCCGACCTTTTTGATAAAATCAAGTTAGCTCAGGAGGAAGCATTGAAAGAGGAAAATAGAGAAAGTAAACGTATTACCTCTCATATTCCGCATCTTGAAGAAGATAGTCGAGGGATTAAGACTCGGTATGGAAGGGTTTATATTCCTTTTTGGAGTAACATCAAAGAATTGATCCTAGAAGAAGCACACAAGTCGAAGTATTCTATTCATCCGGGAGCTACAAAGATGTACCGTGATTTGAAGAAGAACTATTGGTGGCCGGGTATGAAAAGGGATTGTGTTAAGTACGTTGAGAAATGTCTAACTTGCTTAAAGGTTAAGGTCGAGCACCAAAAGCCAAATGGAAAAGTTCAACCTTTAGACATTCCGGTTTGGAAATGGGAAAAGATCACGATGGATTTCATTACGAAATTGCCAAGAACGAAAAAGAAGAACGACTTAATTTGGGTCATAGTAGATCGCCTAACAAAGAGTGCACATTTCATTCCGATCAGAGAAAATATGGCCGTTCACCAGTTAGCTAAGATTTATGTCAACGAGATAGTCGCTCGTCATGGAGTGCCCATTTCTATCGTCTCCGATAGAGACGGGCGTTTCACTTCAAACTTTTGGCAAATTTTCCAAGAAGAACTAGGTACAAAACTACATATGAGCACGGCTTTTCATCCTCAAACCGACGGGCAAAGCGAGAGAACAATTCAAACTTTAGAAGATATGTTACGAGCTTGTATGATTGACTTTGGAGGTAATTGGGACGACCATTTGCCTCTAGTTGAATTCGCGTACAACAATAGCTATCATGCGAGTATAAATATGCCACCCTATGAAATGCTCTATGGTAGAAGGTGTAGGACACCCGTGTGTTGGGAGGAAGTTGGAAGAAGAGAATTGGCAAGCACGGATGTAGTATTGGCGACAACAGAGAAGATTGAAATGATTCGGGCAAGACTTAAAGCGGCGCAAGATAGGTGGAAAAGCTATGCCGAAAATCGAAGAAGACCAATCGAATTCGAAGTAGGTGATTTTTTCATGTTAAAGGTTTCTCCGTGGAAAGGCGTTTTTAGATTTAAAAACAAAGGGAAACTAAGTCCACGGTTTATAGGACCATTTAAAATCTTGAAGCGAGTAGGCAAGGTAGCATATGTGTTGGAATTGCCCGAAGAAATGAGATGTATTCATAATACCTTTCATGTGTCATTCTTGAGGAAGTGTTTGGCGGACGAAACAAGCGTGGTCACTTTAAACGACATCGAAATTGATCCGTATTTGCTTTCTCAAGAGGAAGCTATATTAGGAAGGAAAGTGAGGCAATTAAGAAACAAGGAAATTCCGTTAGTAAAGTCCAATGGAGGCATCGAAAGGGCACAAGTATTAGGTGGGAGACGGAAGAGAAAATGAGGAACAAGTATCCTCATCTATTCCAAGAATAGATTTCGAGGATGAAATCCTATTTAAGGGGGGAGAATTATTACACCCAAACCCCGGAAAGGTAACGTACCATGTCATATAGTATGAGAAATATAATAATATATAATCCTTAGTGCATGTATTCATTTAGTAATAAGTGTTAAGGGTTTAAATTAGTAAAATGAAACTTAGAGGGACTACCTTTGCCAATGTAACCAAACTAATAACTACACATGGTTAAATACCTAGCCTTAGAAAAATCTGGAATGTTGGAGGGTTCCTCATTGTGTCGACACATATGAGAAAAGGAGGGAATGCTAAAATCTTCATCTTAGCTCATCTTAGGTATCTAGAAGTGATCAAGAAGCCTTAGAGACTCTTTAATTTCAATATCTCCATCAAGTAAGTGTTTTCCCCAAATTGAGAAATTAGGGTTCATGAGATGGGATTTGGGTATATAGGATAAAGATTGTGAATTAATGATCTCCTTAGCTTGTTAGTTACTAATTGAAGTTAATCTTGTGATAGGAAGCATTTGTAGAGCCAATATCAAGTCCAAGTAGGAAGCTAGTAGGGATTAAGGTAAGTATATAGGCATAACTTGTTTAATGTTATTTATGCTAATGTTATAATGTATTAATGTGCCTTGTTATGGAGCTTGTTAATGATAGATTAGCTTGGATTCGATGCTAGTTATGATAATGCTATGTATTGCTTGCTTGATCAAGGTAAGTAATTATGTTATATTATGCTCCATGTTAATGTTATGATTCGTGTTAATCACTAATCTTATGAATGTAATGATAGTTATGCTTAATAGACTTACTAAGCGTTTTCGCTTACGGTTGTAGTTAATGATGGTTTTGTAGGTACAAGTGGAGGAAGTAAAGGTAAGGACCTAGCCTAGCTTGTAGTCTTGGAAGGAAGAAGTAGCGTAGTTAGAAGGTAGACTAGAAGAGCATAACCTTTTGGACCAAGCGTGTTGAAGTTGGAAGCCCCCGAAGTGTCCCTTCGTGTTTTGGTATACTTCAATCCATATGGTCGTTTTGTTATTTAATGGTCTTGTCGTCATTCAAGGTCTTTTGTTCATGTTTAGGTCTTGGGTTAAATATGTGTAAGTGTTATGAAGTCGTCATGGTATATAGTTATGGTTGTAATCAACATTATTAGGGTGTTTGGCACATAGCCGTTTTCACCCATTTTGATATGTA
Organism: Artemisia tridentata subsp. tridentata; assembly: GCA_021014915.2. Taxonomy (NCBI): domain Eukaryota; kingdom Viridiplantae; phylum Streptophyta; class Magnoliopsida; order Asterales; family Asteraceae; genus Artemisia; species Artemisia tridentata. Next base: position 78,308,805 of record CP139503.1, on the reverse strand, counting down.
AATGGGTTAAATGGTTATTGGACAAGTTTGGTATGTTAAGTTAATGGTTGTAGTCATGTTTGATGTAATATTGAAGTGGTATAAGCGGAGTATCGCGGAAAAAGGTCAAACGGCAAACTTAATAAAAAAAAAAAGAAAAAATCTGCAGGTGTCCAGCCGCCGGTTGGAGTCCCAACCGCGGCAGCTGGACTCTTCTGAGAGGGCCAACGGCCGGTTGGAATCTTTTTGAGAAGGCCAACCGCCGGTTGGGATCCCAGCCGGGCGGTTGGTGCCTTTCTGAGGAAGCCAACCGGCGGTTTGGGAATATTTTCAGTTTTTGGCGACTTTTGAAAAATCATATCTTTTAAATCGTAAGTCGTTACGGGTCGCGCCACCCGTCGTTTTGAAGGTAATTGAGTCTAGTTCCATTTAAAAATAGTTTCAAGGTCAGGATGTCTATAGATTTTTATAAATGGTCAAAAGAGTAATAGGATGTCCGTAAATTTGAGTCGTTTCCGCGTAAAGTTTAAAATTTTTGGTCTAAACGGGCACAGGGTGTAACAATACTTGAATGAGTTAGTACTTGTGTCAAGTCGAGTTAGCTTTGGGGCTCGTTTAAGTACCAAATGTTCGAACTAGAAAGTAAGGTTGGTCAATCCTGAATAACTGAAGTATGAAGATTCGAATTGTGTAAAACAAAGAGTAGGTTATGTGTCGAAATATTGAAATATAGGAGCCAAGTAAATGGATGTTGGTTCGATAAGTATAAAAGAGAAAATAAAATTTTGGGCTTGAATTTAGTTGGGCTTGAATAGTAAAAGACCTAGAATAAGAAATAAGGATTCGTTTGGTGTTTAATTGTATACTGGACTGTCGTGGTGCGTGTGTGAGCTCGTTCCAAAATATTGTGAATCACGTAACAACGTGTTTGAATATGGTAAATGTAATAAACAAAATTTTCAAATTTTGCTCGTAAAAAAAGGTTAAGTGAACTGTAATGATAGGTTAATACTAGATTAACGTTGACTAATGACTAGGGAATTCTACAGGTTGCTACAAACATGGTAATCAGTTTTTAACTAAACGATGACATGGTCATAAGTTAAATTGAAGTTGTTTGTGTTTTAAAGAAGATTAATGAAAAAAGATGATGGTTGGTGGTCATCGTAGAAGATAAAGATTTATCAGTGAAGAAGATGGTGGTTGGTGGTGATGGCAGACAACCTAATGGATACTCTTTTGAATTATGACCTTGGAAATGTTAGGGACCAACGGTGTAATGGGGTTTTGGACGAAAAGACGAAAATACCCATCGTGTGCAAGTCACGTGTCATACTTAACGAGGAAAAGTAACAACCGGTACGTAGAACGAAGATTGTAGGTCTAAAGCCGAAAAAGCTGACCTTGAGGACTATTCTAGCGGAACCCTAGAACGGAGGACCAAACGTAGAAACGGGTGTAATTTTACCCTTTTAATTTTAAAACGAGAAAAAAGAAAAAAAGAAAATGAAGTAAAAGGAGAATCCAAACACCCCCTAAAAACCTGCCATCGGCTTGAAAAGTAAGCTACAAAACATAAACCAAAACACAGACAAGACACACAGACACGACAATCAAGAATCAGAAAGGAAAATGGCGAGCGGTGCTGCGGGTGGAAAGGTGTCATTCAAGGTCACTCTGACCTCCGATCCCAAGCTTCCATTCAAAGTGTCAGTAAAATCAATCAATTCTATTATTTATTTATTTGGGCTGTTTTTTTCTTATGATGAATCATTGATTTATAAAATAAAAAATAAAAAAACAGGTTTAGCGTACCAGAAGGAGCACCATTTACAGCTGTTTTGAAATTTGCTGCTGAAGAATTCAAAGTTCCTCCCCAAACTAGTGCCATCATTACCAATGGTAATTTTCAATCTCTTGATTTATTCAATTAAACTGTAATATGGGGGTGTTTGTTTAAGCTTATATGTGGGCTTATGAGCTTATTTGATTTTGGATTATATTTCATAAGCCCCAACTTTCCTGCTTATTGTTTAGACTTTTGGGCTAAACTTATATAAGCTCACAAGTCTCAAAATAAGCCGGAAAATTGGGGCTAAGTTTATCATATAATAATAAACTTAGATAAGCCCACAAGTCTCAAAATAAGCCGGAAAATTGGGACTTTTAAACATAAGCCGAAACACAAATAAGCTCATAAGCCACATGTAAGCTTAAACAAACACCCCCTACGTTTGTCATGATTTTGCTCAACCATGATTGTTTGTGATCTAGAGGATGTCTGGATTAGCTTATTTTATCGCCTTATGGGATTATTTCAATTTGAGAAACCTCATAAAGCTCATTTTTGTCGGCTACTTATTTGAATTAAGTCCGTAAGGTCAACTTGATAAGGACGAAAATAAGTGGGCTTACGAGCTTTTCCAAATTTAAATAAGACAGTAAGCCGAATAAATAAGCTGATCCAAACACCTCCTAATAGAATGTTTGTTTGTTACCTTGCAATTTATAGTTGTTTTTGGGTATATTTCGTGCTTATGTTCTATTTCTCGTGGTGAGAATTGTGTGGTTTCTCGAGTATTACCATTCTTGTATACTGTTAGGGTGTTTGGGATTGCTTATAAATAAGAACTTATTGGCTGTTTAAAAAATTAAATTAGCACTTCAGGAAATAGTGTTTGGTATTACTGATGTTGTACAAAATTGCAATAATACTTGAATAATCATGTCGAGTAGGGTGACAAATGTTGAGTAATTGATTTCATCTTTAAAGAGAGTTGTGCTTACATGTAATTGGAATAATTCTAATGTTGGTTGCAATACGTTTAACCCTTCCCTATTTTTGTTTCTGCTATGCAGATGGTGTAGGCATCAATCCTCAGCAAAGTGCAGGTACTTTAGCATTTTTTTTAATTGATTTAGACGCAATAAGTTAAGGTATAAACACAGATAAACTTATCTCAGAACCATCGTTTTCAGAAACAACATAATATAACATAAATTTTGTATAAAGAGGTAACATATTTCTTAATATTACATCAACGTGCTGCTCAAAAGTCAAATATAAACTATTTAAAGTAGCAAAGCATGTTTATACCTGGTTCCTACAAAATACACATTCTTAAAATGACGTGTGATCCGAGAAGACAATTGCAGCTTTTGGTTTCAGCTGCACAGTAAAAGTATCACTAATCATTATCTGACTTTTGCTACTTTTATTGTCATGGAAACTTTATTGGCCACTGCTTAATTGTGTACAAAAATAATGCAATTCTTTCTGTCATCTTGGTGCTTACAATTGTCTGAGTTTTGTATGAATTTTTTTTATACAGGCAATGTCTTCCTTAAACATGGCTCAGAACTACGCTTGATTCCTCGCGATAGGGTTGGTGCTTAAGTCATGTTATTTTCAAACTGTATGGTTGTCTGATAAAAGAGCGAGTGCACGTTCTTATTATCTTTTGTGTGTCGGCTGGTTTCGTGTACCCTTCTGATAACCGAATGTGCTGTGTTTTAGCAGTGGATTAAAATTATAAGGTTTTAGTAATAATAGGCATGCTAACGTTTTTGAATGCTTATGTTTTTGTATTATATATTGCAAAAATAAATAAAAGTTTAGTAATTATGTGTATTTAAGTGTTGTTACAAAAGTTATTAGCCTAAGTTTTAGAAGGAATACAATAGGTCCAACTGTCTAGAATCAAGCTTTTTATTCTCTTCAAAGCCGCGTGAGGAATGGAACACTGACCAAAGTAGGACCGGGTCATATGGACCTAAGACCATGCTTCTCACGGGTCTTGTGCTTGTTATGCAAAGTGAGTTGTTTTCTTTGACTGTTGATGAATGCATTGAAAGTCCATTTGTAGGGGGTGTGAATGGAAAGTTATCGTTAGTTGGCATGGATACTCCCAGTGACATGTTGCAACATGAGTAGCCCACATTTCTAGCATATAGTGTCTGCAATAGCTCGCTTTGCCTTTCCTGAAAGCTTACACTCTGTTCCCCTCTTCTCTCCTCTCCAAAAAAAAACTCAAGAATGCAACTTTTTTTTAATTTCCTCTCCACTTCTCTTCTTTTCTTTACAAACAAAAACTCACGAACATGTTTGCAAGACTTTTGGAAGGTTGCCAGTCTCTTAAAACCATAGAACATTTCTTGCCAATGATATTTTGTCTACTAATTGATTTTTTTTTTTTTTTTAATCCCCTATATGTTGGAAATTAAGAATATCTTTACAACTGGTCTGAAGACTGCATGAATGTAAGATACGACTACTTGCTTTGAATTTTCATGATGAGAGATCAGAATATACTGCAATAACTAGTGATTGACCTTAGTAAACTCTCATTGACCTTGAAGAGTTGGATTATCATGAGATGTGAAATTTTTGGTATTTCTTTCATGTGCCTTGGAACTTTAATCGAGGGTTCATTACAATATGTGCTTCCTCCATCGATGAATTGACTCACTAAGTGTGCAATGGAGACAGCTAGCTCTATATGACAATGGATTCTTATAGCGCTCTTCTAGTGACATGGTTTAAACATTAAAAAATTCAACGAACATGATATTAGCATGATTCTTTTTATTCTTAATATTATTTTTAGTTATGAAATTACAATAGTATATGTTACAGGCCCAAGGTCATTGGTTGTGAACTTTCATGAAGAACCTTGTTGAGGTTGTTGATGAAATATAGATTTGTCTCAATTGAAAGAACATCTTTCACAAGGACTAAGGCCAAAGAGTATGCCGTGTCTTGTGTTTGGTAATAAGTAAGTCTATTGTACCACATTAGTAACGACCCTGTTCGGTAAAAAAGTAGTCTATACCCCATATGTAATGACCCTGTTGACCCACAATCATGAAGTTTGTTGAAGGTCATGCAAAGATCTTGTAACCTACGTACAAGGTTAATAGATAAGGGTTAATACATCTAAAGGTCACTATAGTTCGCCTAAAATTTGATTTAGGTTACTATAGTTTTTTTTTGTTGAATTAGGTTACCAATGTATAGGGTTTGTTGAATTATGTTACCCATGTATACGAGTTTGTTGAATTAGGTTACTTACGTTAACGTTCGTTAGATTTTAAGTACAAAATGGTCCTTGTCGTTAGTCGGGCGTCACGAAATTAGTCCCTAGACCACTATATCGGTTAGTTTGACCGTTTTTCGTCACGAAATTAGTCCCTAGACCAATATTTCAGTTAGTTTGACCGTTTTTCATACGTTTTCGTTAGTTTTCTTACGTTTTCATACGTTTTCGTCTATTTTCTTAACTTTTCACACATTAAGCGACCTTTTTTCGAAATTAATTTTTTTTTCGAAATTAATTTTTTTTCGAAATTAATTTTTTTTTCGAAATTAATTTTTTTTCGAAATTAATTTTTTTTTCGAAATTATTTTTTTTTTCGAAATTAATTTTTTTTCGAAATTAATTTTTTTTCAAATTATTTTTTTTCGAAATTAATTTTTTTTGAAATTATTTTTTTTTCGAAATTTTTATTTTTTTCGAAATTAATTTCGAAAAAAAAATAATTTCGAAAAAAAAAATAATTTCGAAAAAAAAAATAATTTCGAAAAAAAATTAATTTCAAAAAAAATTAATTTCGAAAAAAATAATTTCGAAAAAAAAAAATTTCGAAAAAGGTCGCTTAATGTGTGAAAAGTTAAGAAAATAGGCGAAAACGTATGAAAACGTAAGAAAAATGGTCAAACTAACCGAAATATTGGTCTAGGGACTAATTCCTTGACGAAAAACGGTCAAACTAACCGATATAGTGGTCTAGGGACTAATTCCGTGACGAAAACGGTCAAACTAACCGAAATAGTGGTCTAGGGACTAATTTCATGACGCCAGACTAACGACAAGGACCATTTTGTAACATTTTTTAACCAAAATTCAACAAAGTAACCTAATTCAACACACCCGTATACATTAGTAACCTAATTCAACAAAAACAAACTATAGTAACCTAAATCAAATTTTAGGCAAACTATAATGACCTCTGGATGTATTAAGCGACCAACTTGTACAGTTGTACGTTGATATTGCCGTTCTGAATGTCTATGTAAATTTGCATTTGTCACGTCAAGTTGATGTACATGTCGATGCTTGATTATCTACTGCCATGACTGAGAAACTGCATATGCTGTCTTCTTGCTACCGGAGTGAAATGTAGTTTTATTCAAGGGCATGCTGAAATCCACCTTCAAACAGTCATGCTAGAGTTCCATGTGGTAGCGTGTGTGCATCCACTTGACTCCATCCGTCTTTCTTAAGTTTACTGCAATTTCATTCTATCAAGTGTCTTCAACTGGTGTTTTAGTTGTTTACAAGTTTCTTTTGAGAATAACTCTATTGGATTCAAGAGTATTTGAATTTCTTCCAAACTAGCTATCGATTTCATTCTGAACTTGTTATTTTGCGATTCATGGAAGTATGTATGTTTAAAAGAAAATACATTATCCGGTGGATATCTATCTAATTATCTATATAACCTGATCCATTGTCAACCTTTTTCTGCAACCCTATCATCTTCAAAGCAAGAAAGAAATATACATGTATGTAAGAGTAAGCAGTGGATCTCAAGCATTAGAACATGCTGTATCATTCTTGATAGTGAACAACATGAGAATCAACATCCAATTCGTTTCTCGTTTTCCCGGCAAATAGGTCTTTGGATATAATTAATCCAGGGATTCGTCCCATCATTGTATTCAGAGTTGATTGAGCCACCACACTATGACTTCCTAGAGTAACAGTGCCTTTGGCCGCACTGAGCTTGTAAGTTGATACCATCTCGCTTTCTTTGCATCCACCCAGCAACCATCCTACATTTTTCCTCAAAACTGATGCTTGCTTTTTAGCCAAATAACCGTGCTTCATTTCCTATGAGACGTTATAAAAAGAATCTGAGTTTTCTGTTAATGAGAGCCTCTAAGGCCTTCCAGAAACATAGAACTTTACTTTTGATAGTGTCAAACAAAATATGTAACCTTGATAATAAATTGGTAACAAATCCATGCTAATTTCAAATTTATAAATTACCCAAGCTAAATATCAAAATTTAAATAGAAAAACTGGAGTTGCCAATTTTGTCCCATCAACTTACTAACGGGTTGAATGGGTAATAAAGTTCTTAAAAGTAGATGGTTCAAAATGGCTGAGTTGAAAGTTCCCCCGAGTGTAAATTTATAGCATAAAACTCCTGCTTATTCAAAAACTAAATTATTACGCACACTAACTTTTTTTTTTTTTTTTAAATATCTACTGAAGATCTTTTTGTTTTTGACCATCAACTCAATCTAAACAACTATATAATCATTCTGGCAACAAAGATTAATTTTTTTTAATGATTGATTAGAAATGAAATAGGCCTTTGGTTTGGCGGTATCAAGGGGGGGCACAATTAAGATATCGTGGGTTCAAGCTGGGACAAAAAGGTATGTAAGTATTTGGCGCTAAAAAGAAATAACAACTTGCCTTGATGTTTGTAATATCTCCGATAGCAAAGATATTCTTGTGGCCCTTGACTCTCAGTCTTTCATCAACAATCAAACAACCATTGGCATCCATACTATTCCTTAAAATGGTATCCTTGAGCCATAATGAGGCCGATGGCTTCCCTATACACCAAAAGCAGCAATCGGCTTGTATAATTTCACAAGCTGAAGTTTTAAACAGTCTACTTCCATCTGCAACGTCCTCCAAATTTACAGTTTGCTCCAGTTTCACTTCAATATGCTTTGATGTTAGCCAATCTAATGTCTTTTTAGAAGCTTTTGGTCCAAGAAATCCCAGCACCCGCTCGCCTTTATGCACTAACGTTATCTTCTTCTCTGGAAAGTCAACTGCTATTTCTCCTGCAAGTTGTACTCCAGTGGGTCCTCCTCCAACAATCAAAACCGATTGCGCAGCTTTAATTTTTTCGTAATCTGTCATGTAAAAAAACTATTTCAAGTGTTGTATTACTACATTCTCCTCTGTTTATAATAATAGAGTGTCCGCTATATTAAGGGGGTGTTTGGCTTTACGTCTTGTTAATGACTATATGCCAGTCTAAATAATCAATTTATAGTATATCAATAAATAGATTACTCTTTTGGCTAACTGATTGTTCAAAGGTGAAGTAATCAGTTTCAAACCTTTAAGGCTCCCACATTTTTACAACTTTAAACTTTAAACATCTAATTTAATCACAATATCGAAACAGAAAAGTACATTTAAACACTATCCTTATTATCTTGATATGATTTTCATATATCACATAACTACTTAAAAACGCACAAATACCCTTGTAGCAATAGCATTGGAAATAAAAAATTTTGATTCATAAAAATCTGGTTCATAGATGAAACTTCCTAAAAGGAGTTACGGAAAGGAAAAAAGACTACATTATTTGCTTATTTTGTTGAAGAGTGATCTTACTGCAGTAGTTTCTATAAAATAATTCATTAATGGAAATCTTTTTCTGGAGAATATGTTTGATGTTCAGGGAGGGTTTACCTTCTTGGTATTGTTTTAGTCTTTCAGCTCTGGTCTTTGGTAGTTGATCTCCATGGCGAGTAGCAATAACAAGATAGTCATATGGGACCAACCGACCCTCGGATGTGATGACTTGAGAATCAGATATGTCGACAGCATTGGACACAATAACACGACAAGACCTTAGGTAGTCTTTATGCTGGATTAAGGATCTCTCTCCAAATGTAGGTTCTACCATTCCTCTTAAACAAGCCCATGGAATCTCTAAATACTTGTTCCTGTTTATAACAATTGATGTTATATGGAAGCCAAGATAGTAACAAGTCAGTAGTTTCTTGCAATAAATTTCAGGCAAGTATCTCATAACAGAATCCATATATAATGGATTTTAATCAATTTTCGAGATGCTTGCAGATAAGACATACAAATCATGTATACATAATCATCAAAATTTATAGATGAACTCCTTATAAGCTTAGCAGTTAGCAGGCTGGCAATAGGAGGTAGATACAACCTCTTTATGCTTTTTGGAACACTAACTGTTAGTTGATCAATGATGCAGAATAGTATGCCTTGCACTCTACGTTATGTTTAGTAATGTTTCATATTTGAGGAAAAAATTATTACTTTTCATTTGTGTGGAAGTTTTACAGAGTTTCGATATAGTAACTACTAATCAATCTTGAAATCCACCTATGATTTGTAGGTGCCAAATGAATTACCCTTAATAGAGTGCATGCCGAGAGGTTTTTGTTATGAGGGTCTGACGTGAAACCCTTAGTGCGGTCACTAATATGGTATACCGCATGTCCTCATCACTAGCTAATATGGACTGTATAATGAGTAATCAAGTATACATGTAGCAGATAAGTCGAACACATAAACATTATTAATAAATAAAGGGACTGAAAAGACAAAGTTACGTTCTAATTCCAAAATGAATGCGTAAAGTCTGAAACTTAAGGAGCAGAGATGTTAGATTCGGTTCTATATTAGAAAAAGTGTGGTTTGACAGATTATCTACAAAGGTAGGATTTGTGGGAAAGAGAAAGGAAACGTACGGATGAATTAAGGTCATGCTGCCAATAAACTGGAGTGATTTAGCAATGTATGAACCAGCAATCCCACCACCAATAATCACCGCTTTCCTTCCACCACCTACACCTTCTACCACTTGGTTTGCCATAACTCGATTGCCTGACCGAAAAGTCTTGTTCTTCCCACTGATGCAGTTTCAACTTATATAATAACATGATTATTATCACAATTGGAGATAATATATAACACTGAGGATAGAGGGTTTGAGTGTAGAACAAGGCATTGACCCCATGAGGAGAGGACAAGAAAGATTCAACAATAAAAAATAAATAAGTGTTGTTCTTAGTCAATGGTTTTCAATTTCATGCATAAGTCTTTGGACTTTTTCTTTAAAAAATGATGTTTGAATTTAGCTTCAAATCAGATTCTCAGACAGCATATTAGGTATAGATGGATCAGCACCCTCAAGAATTCAACCGACAAAAGCAGGAAAAACAAGCTTTTATCAAGATATTTCGTAACTCTTAATGGTCTACTTAGGTCATCTTTCCTTTAACTGACGTAAAGCATATTGACAGAGAGGATAAATATGTATCCACAATTATATGTCCAATTCTGACCCAATACTGCGATATACGTCAGTAACTTCATCAATAAATGATACATTATATTTCATGTATTGACATATGAGTAGATAATTACACAGCAAAACAAATATGACAAATGAGTAGGTAATTACACAGCAAAACAAATAGTTGATACACGATCTGCAACCATATCATTTTTGAAGCCACAAAGAAAGAGAGACAATATGTACTTATGTGTACCTCGAAAGGTATCATTAATGTTAATGTACGACATGAGAATCAACATCCAGTTCCTTTCTTGTTTTCCCAACGAATAGGTCTTTAGATTTAATTAATCCAGGAACTAATCCAATCATTGTAGTTAGAGATAATTGAGCAACTGCGTCATTCCTTCCAAGTGAAACAAATGTTTTAGCTGAACTGGGCTTGTAAGCTGACATCTTGCTTTCATTTCCTCCACTCAGCAACAATTTTAAATTCTTGGCTGCAACTGACGCTTGCTTCTTAGCAAAATAACCTTGTTTCATTTCCTGTCATACACATGCCATGTTACTAATGAATCTGAGTTTATATCTTCTTGTCTAGCAGCAAGAGAGACTACTATACAGTTAATGACTTAGTGTTCTAAAAGAATTAATACTAATAGGAAATTGTAACCTTGATGGTAATTGGTAACAATATTAACGTAAGTTCCAAGTTAGATCATATACGTACAAATATGATTAGACTAATAATCTCGTTGAGAATGCATCTCATGCTCGTGTGTATTTAGTTTAAAATGAGCAGAGATTTCAATATGGGTGATAAAATGCCTCTGTCAGAATTTTATTTCCAATTATTCTGTCATATATGTTTAGAAAATATATATAATCTCAGTACATTCACTAGAAATACACTTTAGGCTACTTTTTACCTTTCTGTGCGTAATTTGAGCTATCTTTTTTCTTTTATTTTTACCTGTTTGACCAACCAGCGATACACATAACCACAATCGACAGCCACTTTTAGCAAGGAGTATAAATACTTTGGTGTTAAATGTCTACAAAATCTTTTCAAAGCACATGGTTGGTGGCACAAGAGATTAATAGAACATGAAGTCTTAACCATGAAGTCACCCAAGGGAGATGCCAGAATTTCAAAACCAAAATCTTATAATGAACATCCTTGTTTAGAGTTGTTTGTATGAGTTAAAAGCATGTATGGTTATTTATCATTAAGTTTTCACCATGGATTACCATTCACTTATCTCTCATGGGTCAAATGGGTAAAATAAAAAGGTTAAGCTAAAAAGGAAAAGAGTCAAATAGGGAGAACAAGCAAAACGTAGTCCAAAGTGTATTTGTAAGAAATACATGATACAACCCACTATATAGTTTTATACAAAAAGTTATGTTCTTATTACAATAATATCTTTTTGTTTGCTATATATAGTTAACACACACTATTTATCGATAAAAGTATCTCGGGTCAGCATGACCTGACCAAAATCACCCGTTTTCACCCGTTCCCAACCGGCCTATTTTCCACGTCTTCTCAAAAAGGCACACATACATCAGTTACCCCAATTTCCATTTCCTAAATATATTTGTACAAAACTGCAGGTAAAAACATTTCAAGGCAATGCTTTGACTTCAAACGCAAGCTAAATTGTTAGATAACTGTCCTAGCAGCAGATCATATGATGAAGCCAAAACTTGAGCAAAATTGCTGTGTGTAACAACTTACCTTGATGTTTGTGATATCTCCAATGGCAAAAATATTCTTGCGTCCCTTGACTCTCAAATTTTCATCAACAATAATACTCCCATTGGCATCCAAGCTATCCCTTAAAATGGTATTTTTCAGCCATGACGAGGCCAGTGGCTTCCCTAAGCACAAGAAAACGCAATCTGCTTTGATGGTTTCGCCTGCTGAAGTTTTATACAGTTTACTTCCATCTGCAACATCTTCCAAATTTACAGTTTGCTCCAGTTTCACTTCAACGTGCTTTGATTGTAGCCAATCTAATGTCTTCTTAGAAGCTTTCAATCCAAGATATTCCAGCAGCCGGTAGCCTTTATGCACCAGTGTTATCTTTTTATCTGGATAATCTACTGCAATTTCTCCTGCCAGTTCTACTCCAGTGGGTCCACCTCCAACAATCAGTATCGATTGTGCAGCTTTTATTTTTTGGTTCTCTGTCATTAGATTAAGGCATACATGAGCTTCAAGCATATGTCAATGCATAAGAACTAGAGGTGGCAGTTTCAACCCATTTACTTATAACGGCTCAGATAGGGATTATGTTTTATATCTAACGTAACAAACGTGAAACTTCATAATAGAAAGCTTAGAAGGAAACTGGTTAAATGTGTCAAATGAGTCTAACAAGTTAAGGGTTGCCAAAAATGTACTTTTAATGCATGAAACCCCTTAAAATCCTATTATACAGATAATACTTAACTTGTATTTGTCAGAAACCATTGGCAATTACCATCCCTAGGAGGCCAAAATGGACAAACTAAATGAAAATTTTCGCATTTTACTGGTTATAACTGTTAGACAATAGGACTTCGAGTGAACCCGAACCAACCTGTTTTGACATGACCACAAATTACTCTTTTTTACCAGTTACCCAACCCGCCCATTTTGCCACATCTAGTCAACACAGTCAATCTGGAAGAAACACAAGTGATCAATATTTCTAAGATGCACATAAACCATTTAATGTTTTAAACTACAGCCTCCTTTCTGTTTAAAAGAATGCTGTTTTGGCTACAAATTGGTATTAACATTGCAAAATTCAAAGAACTTGTTTTATCAATGATGTTTCTTCCTAAATGATTTACTGCAAAACATAAGAACATAATGTTGCATTCAGGACAGAATATTAACCGTTTGGGATTAAGATTAGTTTTACCTGCTTGGTATTGTTTCAGTCTCTCAGCTCTTGTTTTTGGCAGTGGATCCCCATGACCAGTAGCAACAACAAGATAGTCATATGGGACCGACCGACCCTCAGATGTGAGGACTTCAGAATCAGATATGTCGATAGCATTTGACACAACAAGACGGGAGCCCGTTAGATAATGTTTGTGTTGGATTAAAGATCTTTCTGCAAAAGTTGGTTCCACCATTCCTCTTAAGCTGGCCCATGGAATCTCTAAATATTCCTTCCTGTTATACTATTAGTTTTAGATAGAAGCTAATCTAGCAGACAAGTTACAAAATACGCACACATAATTTAAATCGCACTTTACACTAAAAAAGAAAGCAAGTTACATTTTCATTTTTGAAGAGAAATTCAATACTTTGCAAATTTGATGGTGGTACAAACATAGTTACAAATTCTATATGAATACTTTTCTACGAATATGATTATGTCCACCTTCAATTACTAACAAGACTCAAATGAACTACGTTTCAATTTCATTTCAAATGTGATGAGAATTGCCTTGAATTATAATCCGCTATATAAAGATATTACAAATACTAAAAAGTTCAAAGCTAAAAAGTAAAAACATCATATTCAGTTACATATTTCGCAATGTAAATTGTTTGATTTAACGTTCATTAACAAATAGTGGACGCTAAATTGTTGTTGACATTAAACAAAACCATGTCGAAGTATTGTTTTCAATATACTTGTAAACATGTCCAATGAATTGCATCGCTTGCGGTTTACTTTTCGGATTATTCAATAAAAAGCATTAGCATACGTAACCTTGAATTTCTAAATCTTTTGAAATCCAAGAAGTAGAAGAACGTGTCCAAGAACAATCTACTTGAATCATTATGTATGTGAAGCGAGAAACAAATGATTGATTGATCATATCGTATACGAGATAACAACTATAACATGATCCATTATATAAGTTATGCTTGATGGGTTATGGGTTATGGGTTATGGGTTATGGGTTCCTAGTGATGCCTTTCCTCTTCATTCTATGGTCACTGTGGATGGTGGTTGAGTGGTCATGGATAGGAGAGGAGGGGAATTGTAGCTAGATGGTGAATGGTGCATAAAGGTAATTCTAAAAAGGTAATGATATAGAGGTTTGTTTCTCTGTTGTATGTCTTCAGTGCAGTTGTTAGATTGCTAGTTGTAGCATTGTCTGATATAGGTTTATGATGTACTTTCTTCTTAATGCTGATGTGGGGAATGTCCATTATCAGTAGATGTTTATGATGTACATATTGGGTGTTGTTGATATTAATATAAATTTACCTTTGCAACAAAAAAAAAGTTATGCTTGATAATATTAAAAGAGATCAGACACCATCTATATATATATGGTAGCATTTCTCTCTAAGAAATGATATAAAAGTAGAACGAAACATACGGATCAATAAGGGTTAGATTTCCATGAAACTGAAGTGTTTTAGCAATGTATGAACCAGCTATTCCGCCACCAATAACTACAACTTTGCCCCGACCTCCTCCAGCACCTTGGTTTGCCATGACGTGATTGTGTGACCAACAAGTCTTGTTCTACCAAGTTCAGTTGGACCATATTTGATAAGTCACAAGCTAGATAAATATTATTGGATCGTGCAGCAAGGAAGGAGCCAAGTAGGTGGCCATTAATATATTACTTCTTCAACGTTTATGTGCTTACTTGGTTTATCTGTCTCATCTTAACAATGTCAACCTTTTACAAAGTCATGACATGAAAGTTTTAAGGCCTCTTGTATAGAAACCCACAGGATGTCAAATAAGTGGGTGTCACACTATTTGGTCAAAGATTCCTATTTGCATAGGATATCATAGTTTTTTGTCAGTTTCTGTTCCGTATTTTTGACAGTTTTATAGTTTTTGTCAGTTTCTGTTCCGTATTTCTGTTCCGCACTTTCAGGTTTATAGCTTTTTGATATAAACAAAATTATAAAAATTAAAAAATAAAATAAAAAAATTGAAAAAAATGGGGGGGGGGGGGGGGGGGGGGGGGTTTGTGGATTTCGGTTTTTGGGGGTGGGGATAAGCTGCACCAAGTTTTAATCAGGGTTGTCAACCCATACCACACACTATATATCATACCACACTCCCAACCAATCTTTTTATGCCACCTCATTCCTTTACTTTTTTATACCACACACCCAAATTTTGTCGGCATCCCATATCACACTATATCCCATACCTCACTACAAGAAAAAAAAAAAAAAAAATATATATATATATATATATATATATATAGGGGGACTTTCATTTCAGAACCATCTTATCTGCGAGAACTGACAGAACCACCAAAAACATACATGCCCGTCTTTTAAAATAAAATAAAAATACACGCAAATCATCAATAATCGTAATATCCACTTATGTTCTTCAATATCATCATGAACTCATCATCTTTTTTCACAAAAACCTTACACACGGCCGCAACGCCTTATAAAAACATACATGCACACCTTCAAGGAAAAATTTTGTATTTCCAATTTCTTATCAAATTCTTTAGAACAACCATGTTTTTTTTTTAAACATATATGTTGTTTTTCGAACATATGTGCAAAAATACAATTATTGAAGGCGTGCATGTATGTTTTTGGTGGTTCTGTCAGTTCTCGTAGATAAGGTGGTTCTGAAAAGAAAGTCCCACTTATATATATATATATATATATATATATATATATATATATATATATATATATATATATATATATATCCCGTTATGCATACCAACGGTCCAAAAGTACTCTCCTTCTTGTGCTGCATCACACCCCGTATTTCTCATACCGTGCCCCAGGGACGGCAGCGGTGTTCCCGCACGATAAGGGGTTCATACCGTGTTCAAACCGCATACATTTCCAAACCCCTTAAAGCCTTAAAGAAGTATTATTATTTTTATCTCTTTTACATTTTTCTAGTTAAATTACTCAACAATCTCTACATTAATAGGCTTCTTTTTTTTCTTTTTCTTTTTTTTTTTAAATTTGTTTTGAAGTTAGAAATTAGTACGTCAAATTTGTTTCTATAAAATGTGGAGAAGTAACGAAACACCGGTGCGCGGAGAAAATTTCATCGTTTAGACAAATAAAAATACATTCGATCTATCTTTTGTTTATTCAACCTCTTTTTTCATATTCTTTTAACTCACAACTTTCACTTTACAATATATTAATTATCACGTGAGATATAACCTAGTATCATGAGATGAAAGGGATTTTGTTGGATCAAAATTTTGACCCAATTAACTTGACAAGGATTTGAAATAAAATAGCTTAACTTACTAAATAAAATAGTGAGTCACTCACTTATACAAATTCAGTGAGTGCTGTATAAAGCTCTTTGTAATGAAGAAACACTTTACTTACTGATACAGTGTCAGTGAGTAAAGTATATGAGCTACAAACAACTACAGTGTCACTGAGATTTGACAAATATATCAGTAACCCTGAAGACGCTATCTCTACAAACATACTGAAAAATATGGGCGTTAACTTTCTTAAGAAGATAAAGTTGAAAGCAAAGTACAAAGAGCAAGTCAAAGCAAAGTACAAGGAATTGCCTCAACAGTGAGAATATGTCATCACTGCTCCAAAAAGGATAGTTGTCACTTTTCCAAAAAGTGGAAGCACCACTTGATGCATGACATCTCACCAACATCACATGTTGTCCTGTACTTTCCACCTATAAATATGTATAGTTTGTAATAGATAGTATGGATTATAAACAAACAAAATAACACTTAGTATTAGTTGATAGGATTATCCTCTTATTGAATCTCAAGCATATTGTCATTCAATAGGGATAGTATACCATAATTATCCCCTTGAAGAAGCTGAAGATGTTATTAGTTAGTCAAGTGGATATTGAGTAATCTTGTAATTATTGTTCATCATTTTTAATGAATTTGTTCTTTATTTTATTTTTATCAAGATTTACTCAATTTCATAGACCAACAAGTGGTATTAGAGCCGGTGGATTATTTTTATGATCCAGGTCCGATCATGACTGCTAATAACACTAAGCAAAGTCAAAAAAAAATAAAAATAAATAAATGCCAGATCTTCAAAAACTGCTACTGTTGTAGCAATTTTTGAGGGGAAGAGACACATTTATTTGTGACTGAAAACATATACCTTTCCCTGATCTCCAAAATAAGACACTACCAACCACTCAAATCATATCCAATACACACAAAAACCAATAAAAAAGAATGCATATCCAGTTTCAACAAACATTCTTAAACTCACACAAACAAAAATCCAACCACAAAACAAAACAAAAATTATCACAAACCTCATCACTCTCGATATCAAATCTACAAAACCCAGATTCATAACTCTCGATCTTAGATCTAAAAACCCGCACCACAAAAATCCTAACCATCACCAACACAAACACAACGACATAAACTCACACTCATAAACACACACCACACAAAAAGGAAGATGAAATCAATCATCCTCAAAACATATCACCAAACCCAACCCAAGATATCGATTTAAACTCATATCCATCACATATCCGAAAACAATCACGAAACCCACCTAACAAAAATCTCACCAAAAAAAAGATCAATCGTAAAAGGCAGATCCAAAAACAAATCACCACCACACTCACAATCTAAACTCAACAGCCATGGTCAAACATCTTGCGGAAGAAAAGAGACAGCGAATATGGAGTGGTATCCGGTAAGAAAGGTTGGCGGTTAAGATGGTAAAAGGTTTTGAGGATTTGTGGTTTGGGAATATAGTGTTAAAATGATTAGGTTTTAATCGGATTTGATGGGTGCCAGAAGAATCAGGGTCAGCTAATGATTGTGAATCGAGGGTGTAAGGCTGAGCTTTTACATCATGAAGTGATAAAGATTAAAATGGGACATGTCAGGTTGTGTGAAACCAGGTTTCATTGAGCGTGGGGTTGTTATACTTTTTGTTTGTTAGGATAGATTGTTGGGGTGAAAGAATCAGGGAAGAAGTAAGAATCAGGCGAGACGATGAGGATCAGGGAGTAATAAGAATTAGGGAATGAAATATATTTCAGTGTGTTGCGTGGTACTATGGTTTGAGAGAACTGAGGGACTGAAATATGTTTCAGCACTTAAACAAAACCAAGACCTGACCCTGACCCCTCAGAGCCGAACCCTCTGTCATTGAACCCTTCAAATTGAACCTTAGATGAACCTGGTCACTGAACCAGTTGCTGAAAATGGGTAACTGAACCCTAACCCTTGAACCTGGTCACTGACCTCAGTCACTGAACCGTTTCATACTGAACCTTCTATTGAACCCAGTTTACTGAACCTCTAAACCCAGTCACTGAACCATCGGTCACTGAACCCCCCGGTCACTAAAGACCTCCAAACCAACTCCCTGAACCTTACCACTAAACCCATAGATTCAAACAAAAAGGTCTGAAACACCATACCTGAACATCTAGGTCTCTGAAAACCAAAGTGCACACTCAGGTCTATGAAAATCAAAGTGCACATTCAGGTCCTTGATACTCGAGTGACCCTGGAATCATTAAGTCTTTGAATCTGAGTTACTGAGTTACTGAATATGGACTCTCTAAACCCGAGAGAAGACCTGAACACTCAGGCTGAAAGCAAAGTCACTCTGAAATCGAAATTGATTCAGAACGATGAAGTCCCTCAACCATGTTAGAATTTAAATACCATAATGATGCGCGTGTGATGTGTCGTTGCGGTTTAGCAGTATTAATGCCTACTCAAGTTTTAAATTTATATTTAGCCGACTTATCAATAACACACACACACTTAACGAGCAGTGTACCCGGTCAGTATGAATATAATGGTAAGTAGAGTGTCGATCACTAAGAGTGGAACGTATTATCTAGTTATTCTATTCAGTATTTTAATATCCTAAGTTAGCTATACAACCTAATCTAACGCAAGGGGGTTCAGCCTGAGAGACTGGCACGGTTTGGTTATGATTAAATAGTAAACTAAACTAATGAGCACTAATCAGCGATTAGCACACACGTACACAGATAGATACTTGAGACAATAAGAAGACCTATCCTGATAATTAAGTAGCTTGTCACTTGTTTTATTGCTAGTTTTATATGAAGTGTATATAATTAAACCTTTCTCGTTGGCTCTAATCTTATCGGTGAGTAAACCCTTAATGATCATTTATGTCTATCCCACTATCCTAGAATATTGAGCATTTGTGATGCCCACGTTTCGTATACGCTAGAATAGATAGGCGAGGAAGGGGCATGGCGACCCAAGCAATGCTCAGCTAGACACAGAGGTTATCAATGCACTAATAAAAGTCACCAAAGACATCAACATATAAACTTTAATTAATGAGAAAGCAATTTTAAAGGGTGTGCATGATATTCCGTAGTCACATGACATCAGCCCATCAATCCTGATGAATTAAAGTGTACTTATACCATAAAACAAAACTACTTAATGAATTGAATACATGCAGAACCTTCTTACAGCTCTTGTATCTTCGTTCAGGGTGTGCCTTGTGCTGCTAATACGTCTGAATTCGTCTCTGGTTTGGTACTCGTACGTATGGTATCTTGCACACAAAATTCGTCTGACTTTGGGGTATTTATAGTTTGTGTCTGAGGGTTAGATGCGGCGCATAGGATAAGTAGATGCGGCGCATTGACTTAACTTCGCGTGGGGTCCAAGATTAATATATTCAGGAATATTCGTACACTGCCTTAAGATGCGGCGTAACTCCATTTCTCTATGCGGCGCATGTCCTTTGCTGTCTTGGATTGTAACTTGTGAAATCTTGATAGTGATACGCCATATGTAAGAAGTATGTTGCGGCGTATCTGGAGCAGAATGATCTTGATCTTGTACATTTCAGTAGACTCTTAACATCTTGCTTGTTTTGCTCCATAATTAGTCCAAAATCGCCAAGTTTCACATAATACTTGTTTTTACCTGAGAATTACAAAAGTAAACATTAACGTATCAATTCTCATATATAATATAATAAAACAAGTCAAATAAATAGGATAAATGATGATAATAAAATGTACTTATTTGAGTTCATCAAATATCCCCCCACTTGAACTTTACTTGTCCCCAAGTAAACCTTAGAATAAATCTTATGAAAATGTATCCTAAAAGATATTAGGATTTATTTTTATATTTAAGCATGTATTCGTTTTGTCATAATTGCACAACCAAACACTTAACGAATTAGAAATAAAATAAAATATTTCGATAAAAGCAAATCTAATCGTTTAACTGTCCAGTCGTGACGAATATTCTATCATAAGCTTGGCAAGTATACGCATCTCCCCCACTAAAGCCAAGGAATGACAAGTCTAAAGCGGTAAAAAAGGTTTGTTGGTTAAGGGTTAATCATTCTTCTTAATCTCTATCGATCTCACATTCCAGAAAAGGCGACAAAATCACAAATACATGATCGAATCCACGACCACGATACTTGCAATTGCTCAAATCCTTAACTCGAATGGGCTAAAGATAGGACCAAGTAATCTTCACCAATAATATTATATCAAAAAGGGCGACAAAATCATAAATACATAGCCGAATCCACGACTACGATACTTAAGATTGCTCAAATCCCTAATCTCAATAAATCAAAGGTTTGGATGAAGAATGATATAGGGTATGGATAATATTTGGGATACAAATTGGTGTAAAATGAAAAAAATAAACAAAACAGATAAATTAAAATCCTAAGTGTGGAAAATCACTTTCCCAACCATTCCATGAATAAGACTCATATCATTGAATAACTCACGCTTTAACACTTGAAACACACGCTTTAGGTAGACACGAATTATACTCAACAAGATCTCAATCAAAGAATAACCTTAGTTGGCGTTCCCATAACGGCCAACTCCCATTCAATCCATAAATATAATATATAACAACAATTAGTGGTGATATCTCCCACTTAATACAAAACTTTACATAAGTTTGTTAAAACAAACTTCCAACTTTTTTTTTTTTTTTTTTTATTTATTTTTTTTTATGTGTAAAATTTCACAACTTTTCTATCATTATCTTTCCGGATAATTTTTCCATACTCTTCATACTTTCAGAAATAACTGTAATAGTGAAAGTAGCAAACACACGAAAAATAAACTAAAAGATATACAATATTTACTTTCATACCAATTGCATTGTGCAATTTCCCGACCTAACCAAAGATAATGAATTACGCACGCGAACACAGGTAATGTAAGGAAACACACTTTGCCTAAAGCAATTAACCACGGATTTTAATCTACAGGGTAGGCTAAGGTGTAAGGGTGTATCGAAACATTATAACAAAGGTGTAAGAAACGAAAGGAATGGCTCTGAGTGTTTTTCTAGGGGTATCTTACTCTAAAAGTGAGAGTAACAAAGGGTTTATACGGGGGTTAACTAACCAGTGTAGTTAGTTAATATCACATAACATATAAAGGCTATTTGGGTATAAAGTCATTCCAATTATATAGATAATACTTATTATGGTGGTCTCGAATAGTATACAAGCCAAGTTCTAAAGTTTACAAGTCACCAGCACACTAAAGTTTTAATATTTTTGAAAAATAGAGTTATGTGTGCGGTTATGTAATTTAGACTTTAAACAAAAACATGCTAAAAAATTTTAAATTTTGATATATTAAGCGCATTTTAAGCATATTTTGAAAAAGTTTAGGACAAGTAAGTGTTCTAATTCTCCAATCCCCCCACTTAAGTTAAACAACGTCCTCGTTGTTTGTGTCAAAGATTAAAAACTGGAAAATAAAAGAATTAGAACAGAAAAACTCCCCTGAGATTTGCTCAGTATGATCCTCCATTATTCGTATAAGAGCAAAAATCAACTTTCTTGTGGATGAGAACGTTTAAGCTTCAAAAATGGTGTATTTACAAGAATGCAGGAATCTATAATACCATTCAGACTTTAACACACCTGAGTTAAGAAGGTTCAAACTTGCATAATACATTAGTAGTTAGTAAAAATAAAAACATAAAAAATTAAATTGTAAATCATCAGGTCAGTCGATACGCCGTATCTTATGGAAGAAGATACGCCGTATCGAGCCTGGAATAAATACGAATCAGAATAGAAGATGCATCGCATCCTTAACCAGGGATGCGCCGCATTGAATAAACTGACAGAAAGTTTTAAAGTCAAAAATAAAAAAAAATGCAGAAAATTAAATAAGATATGACCAGTGCAGGTGATGCGTCGCATCTTATGATGGAGATGCGCCGCATCTTCTGTAGGTCTGACAAACTCGACACAGAAAAGTAAAAATTTTTCTTCCAGGTTGTCTCCCGGTCAGCACTTGTCTTTATTCCAGAGTCTTCAAGTTAGACTCACGTTCAGCTCCTTAATACCGATCACTGAAAGAGTCGGAAGCATCGCGCTCCCTCATCGCCAGTCCAGTAATATTGAACACTCCTTGCTCGTCCTTAATTTCCACGCCATTCTTCTTTAATATCTGTATAAACAAAGTTTTGTCCCTTTCGGGCAGAGATGACAAAATGATAGACGGGAAATTCTTATTATTATATAGGCATAAATATGCAAGGTGGGGTTTCCCAAGAAAATAAATCGGCATCAATCGTGAGCACATTGAAGTTGACATCTTCATAAACTTCCATTGAGTAGACGGGCATGTTGGTTTGAGATACGGATTTGAGTAAATCATCGATCGTAGGTAAGTTGCTAGTAATAGCATTGAAATTTTCGAATGAATCCGAAAGCAAGAGTTCCTTTTCCAATTCTGAGCTTTTAGTAATGCTTAATGCAGGGAACTTGCTCAAGCTAACTTCATAGTTATCACACTCGTCATCACTTTCCAGAATCAACGGCTTTTTGGTGCGGGACTTTTCATAGTGCTTATCATTCATAGGTGCCTTAGCAAGATATCCGTTCATTGACATATCTTCCATAGCAAAACCTGTCATCATAGGCAAAATCATCAGTAGGATCTGTTTGCTAGAAGAGAAATTAATGAATGTAGAAACGAATATAAAGAATAAAAATGGCTGATATCTGCTAACGATGCGCCGTATCCAGAAGTTGAATACGCCGTATCTTATTACGTTAAAATTTAATCAGACTTTTATTCAGAAAACAGATACGCCGCTTATAATTTTAGAGTGCGCCGTATCCGGTCTAAATTATCAAAAATCGATTATATTTATTAAAATTAAATGTGTCGTATTAACAAAAGTTAATGCGCCGTATTTTCGTTATGTTTCAAAATACAAGATTTTTGATTTAGAAGATGCGCCGTATCGATAAAGATCGATGGGTCGCTTTTGTTTAAAAATTTAAAAAACTGTTTTTAATTTAAATAGAAAATACGCCGTATCTGTGAAAACAGATGCGTCGTATGGCGTTAGGGTTTAGAAAAATTTCTTATTAAAAACAGAATACGCCGTATCTTGAGGAAAGATGAATCGTACTCGAATTTATTAAACGCGTTGTATTTTATAAAAATTAAACGCAATCGCAGTATCTGTGAAAACAGATGCGCCGTATCGTTTGTATTAGCACAGTACAACGATAGCAGAATGCAGAAAAATAGAAAAAAGAAAAAAAAAAACTAAAATAAAAAAAAACAAAAAGAAACAAAAATTAAAGAAAATAAAAACACACAAAAACAGAAAATATGCAAACTATACAATGAATGCAATTTATCTAATATATAACAGGGTTAGTGGTTAGAATCTAAAAATTGAAAAAGAAAAACCTAATTAAAATACATGTCAAATTAACAGACAATAACAATTCAGTCTCCGGCAGCGGCGCCAAAAACTTGATGCGTGTTTTTTTGTTCTAATTCTTTTATATCCCCTGCAACGGCGCCAAAAACTTGATGCGCGCGTGATGTGTCGTTGCGGTTTAGCAGTATTAATGCCTACTCAAGTTTTAAATTTATATTTAGCCGACTTATCAATAACACACACACACTTAACGAGCAGTGTACCCGGTCAGTATGAATATAATGGTAAGTAGAGTGTCGATCACTAAGAGTGGAACGTATTATCTAGTTATTCTATTCAGTATTTTAATATCCTAAGTTAGCTATACAACCTAATCTAACGCAAGGGGGTTCAGCCTGAGAGACTGGCACGGTTTGGTTATGATTAAATAGTAAACTAAACTAATGAGCACGAATCAGCGATTAGCACACACGTACACAGATAGATACTTGAGACAATAAGAAGACCTATCCTGATAATTAAGTAGCTTGTCACTTGTTTTATTGCTAGTTTTATATGAAGTGTATATAATTAAACCTTTCTCGTTGGCTCTAATCTTATCGGTGAGTAAACCCTTAATGATCATTTATGTCTATCCCACTATCCTAGAATATTGAGCATTTGTGATGCCCACGTTTCGTATACGCTAGAATAGATAGGCGAGGAAGGGGCATGGCGACCCAAGCAATGCTCAGCTAGACACAGAGGTTATCAATGCACTAATAAAAGTAACCAAAGACATCAACATATAAACTTTAATTAATGGGAAAGCAATTTTAAGGGGTGCGCATGATATTCCGTAGTCACATGACATCAGACCATCAATCCTGATGAATTAAAGTGTACTAATACAATAAAACAAAACTACTTAATGAATTGAATACATGCAGAACCTTCTTACAGCTCTTGTATCTTCGTTCAGGGTGTGCCTTGTGCTGCTAATACGTCTGAATTCGTCTCTGGTTTGGTACTCGTACGTATGGTATCTTGCACACAAAATTCGTCTGACTTTGGGGTATTTATAGTTTGTATCTGAGGGTTAGATGCGGCGCATAGGATAAGTAGATGCGGCGCATTGACTTAACTTCGCGTGGGGTCCAAGATTAATATATTCAGGAATATTCGTACACCGCCTTAAGATGCGGCGTAACTCCATTTCTCTATGCGGCGCATGTCCTTTGATGTCTTGGATTGTAACTTGTGAAATCTTGATAGTGATACGCCGTATGTAAAAAGTATGTTGCGGCGTATCTGGAGCAGAATGATCTTGATCTTGTACATTTCAGTAGACTCTTAACATTTTGCTTGTTTTGCTCCATAATTAGTCCAAAATCGCCAAGTTTCACATAATACTTGTTTTTACCTGAGAATTACAAAAGTAAACATTAACGTATCAATTCTCATATATAATATAATAAAACAAGTCAAATAAATAGGATAAATGATGATAACAAAATGTACTTATTTGAGTTCATCACATAACAATTATATAAATAAATATTACATCATCAAAGCACATAGCGGAAGCATAAGATCATATTTAACACGTAAAATATTAACCGAATATTAAAGACACGTACCTTTGATCCTAG
Source organism: Artemisia tridentata subsp. tridentata (assembly GCA_021014915.2). NCBI lineage: Eukaryota > Viridiplantae > Streptophyta > Magnoliopsida > Asterales > Asteraceae > Artemisia > Artemisia tridentata. The sequence continues at coordinate 78,283,462 of CP139503.1, read as the reverse complement.
CAAGAACAAGGATCAATACTTCAAATCTTCTTCTTTTAAATAACAAGTGGATTAGCGAGATACCCCTTACCTTTTTGTATCTCAATCCAAGATGGATTAACTATAGTGAGTTAATATCCAAGAGCTTGTACACACGTACTATAACCGATTAATTAGATTGCTAGATCTGAGAACACAAGAAACCAAAACAACTTTGCTTATGGAAATACTTGGATCGATCCAACCTAGGGTTAGGATCCGATCAGATTTGAAGAAAAGAAGAAGAAAACAAAGCCTAGGGTTATAGCAAGAGTGCAAGCAATGAAAACCAATAACCCTAGCCTTTGTATTTATAGGCATAAAAACTTAGAGGACAAGTTTGCCTTGGATTGGGTTTGGCAAACCCATAACCGATCGGCAATCCCTTCTCAAGGGGTTCTAGAACATTTTTGATCCTCAAATTTTACCTACGGTCCTTCCTTTATTCACTAACGGTCGTTAGTCAATTCACGTTAATTACTTAACGTCCGTTAGTCATTATTTTGTGTTCAAATAATTAAATACATAACGGTTTATATATATTAATTATTCTACATTAATCATTCATACGTAAAGTATGCAATCCCTTGGTCCCGAGTTCGATTCTAGTCATAAACGTTTAATATTTGTCCATAAACTTTAACAGCTCCCACTTGGACATCTATTAATAGTGTAATGACATTGGTTAGTGTCTAGCAACACGCCAATGCCCCTAGTACAACTCGGGTGGTATTTTCCTGGAAAAACCATTTGATGATTCATCATCATACTTATCCTTTTGCTTCTAATACTACATTAATAAAGATATGGATTTAAGTCATTCTTTATTAACAATTCTGTTTCTCGTTGTTTCCAATTGAGCAAGATTACCAAATCTTCTGAACATATTCAGGGGAGATCTTGGGTGTGGCCACACATACATCTTGTCAACCCTACGAGGGGCCCAGCAGTATTAAACTCCAAACAAATTTGAAGGAACAAATTCTCTCTTGACTACGAGCATAACCCATGAACTTTGCAACACTCCTGAAAACAATCCTTATAGCTACCAGTTACGTATAGCGGTAAATTGCTTCACAGAAATGCACTACATCCATGATAGTTATCTAGCATCTCAAGTCTGAGGATAACTATATATACATGATTTACTTGATGACAAGATCCATAAAGTAAACTCATGAAATTGGTATAATTCCTATATTCAATTCATTGAATATCATGTGAAATTGGCATGACTACGCATCAATATACTTTCAAGTATATTCTACCAATACTCAGATTTATCTTAATTGAATGATATTCCCATATCATTAATCGACAACGGACAATTTAGAATAATCAAATTATTCAAGGATTAAACATGCAAATATAGGATATATTATTAAGAAAATTATAATCAAACATAACAAGTATTATATTTCATTAAAATTAACATCCCATTATCCAAACACTAATCACAGATGGGCATGAAACTACTAGCTAAACGAAGTCCTATGCCTTCAGCAAGTTGATTAAGCTTTCCACCAGGTAAAGCCTTCATTAACGGATCAGCTAGGTTATTATCTGTGTGAACTTTGAGTAACTCGATTTCGCCTATCTTCACTTGTTCTCTAACATAGTGATATCTAATCAAGAAATGTCTGGTGCCCTTCATGATTCCAGGTTCATTGGAAAATGTAATTGCGGCTGAATTGTCACAATACATCTTTATAGGTCTTTCGATCGAGGGCATAACTCCAAGCCGTGAAACGAACTTCCTAATCCAGACGGCTTCCATTACAGCTTCGGAGGCAACAATATACCCACTTTTTGTTGCAGACATCGCTATGGTACTCTGCTTCTTGCTTTTCCAATCCACAACTCCTCCATTAATGACAAAGACATAACCCGTCTGAGACTTTGTATCATCTTTATCACATTTCCAGGAAGCATCGCAGTAACCTGTAACATCAAGTTCTGCTTCTAGACTTCCCCCATATGCTAAAAACATATCTCTCGTAGCTCTCAAATACTTGAGAATATGTTTAACAGCAGTCCAGTGGAGTTCACCTGGATTCTGCTGATATCGACTGGTTATGTTTTGAGCAAACGCCACATCAGGCCTTGTGCATCTCACCGCATACATAATAGATCCCACAGCCAAAGCATAAGGAACTCTCTTCATGTGAGCCACCTCTTCAGGTGTTGAAGCACAAGCTTTGCTACTTAAGCCATGTTGTTCTTGCATTGGCAAATATCCCTTCTTGGATTTTGCATATTGAATCTCTTCAATATTTTATCAATGTAAGCACTTTGGCTTAATCCAATCAACCGCCTTGATCTATCTCTTTAGATCTTGATTCCCAGAATGTATGCTGCTTCTCCTAAATCCTTCATGGAAAAACATTTCCCAAGATAGGCTTTCACCTCTTTCAATCTTGGAATATTTTTACCCATGATTAATATGTCATCAACATATAGGACTAGGAAAATAACATCACTCCCACTAGATTTGTGATATACACATGGCTCATCGAGATTTTGAGTTAGCTCAAACCTTTTGATTTCTTCATCAAATCTCTTATTCCATTACCGTGATGCTTGCTTCAATCCATAAATGGATCTTTGAAGTTTGCATACATGGTTTGGAAATTTTGGATTCACAAACCCCTCAGGCTGCGCCATATATATGTCTTTATCTAGGCGACCATTTAAGAAGGCGGTTTTGACATCCATTTGCCAAATCTCATAATCATAGTACGCTGCTATGGCTATGAGAATCCTAATAGCCCTAATGTCAGCTACAGGAGAAAAGGTCTCCTCATAGTCAACACCATAAGTTTGGGTAAAGCCTTTAGCTACCAAACGGGCCTTATAGGGTGTACATTGCCATCCATGTCCATTTTCTTCTTGAAGAGCCACTTACTTCCAACTACATTGGCATTGGGAGGAAGGTCTACTTCAATCCAGACTTGATTATCTCTCATGGATTGCATTTCCCCATTCATAGCAATCTATCATTTATCCTTTTCAGGATCATTCATGGCAGCTCTATAATTAGCAGGTTCTCCAAGATCCCCTAATATAGTTTCCTCAACCTCTACGTTAAGACATAGACGTTCAGGTGCTTTCACAGTCCTTGCAGATCTGCGAATGGGAACAACTTCAGGTGGAGGACCCAGACTTTCAGATTCCACAGGAAGTTTGCTAGTGTTTTCAGAAGGTAATGTATCCTCTTGATCATCTTCCAGATCATAGATCCTCCCACTGAATTCTTGAGATATGAGATCTTTTTCAAGAAAATCTCCATACCTAGCAAAAATTACTTTGTTTTCAGGTGGGTAGTAAAAGTAGTAACCCATCGTTTCCTTTGGGTATCCTACAAAGATACACTTTACAGACCTCAGTTGGAGTTTATCTGCTGAGTCACGTTTAACAAACGCCTCGCAGCCCCAGAACTTTAAATAAGACAAGTTAGGCGTTTTCCCAAACCATAACTCATTAGGTGTCTTATCAACCTTCTTAGTTGGAACCATATTTAAAATGCGAATAGCAGATTCCAAGGCATAATCCCAAAAGGATAAAGGAAGAGTTGTAAGATTAAACATTGATCGCATCATGTCCAACAATGTACGATTCCTTATCTCAGATACACTATTTTGTTGTGGAGTATATGGAGATGTGAGATGCTGGACAATTCCATTCTCAGCTAAATAATCTTTAAACTCTTGACTCAGGTACTCACCACCTCTGTCGTATCGAAGAGCTTTAATCTTCTTTCCAAGTTGCAATTCTACTTCTGCTTTGAAAACCTTAAATGTTTCAAACACCTCATGTTTATGTTTAAGTAAATAAACATATCCATAATGGCTGAAATCATCAGTAAAGGTTAAGAAGTAGCTAGCACCTCTCTTTGACACATGTCTAAGTGGTCCACATACATCCGTATGTATCAAACCAAGTAGATCATCAGCCCTTTCCATACGATTATTGAAAGGTTTCTTTGTCATCTTCCCAGATATACAAGATTCGCATTTATCAAATGATCCATCATTGATATCTTGTAAAATCCCATCATGTTGTAGCTTTTTCATACGAGTCTTGCCTATGTGAGCAAGCCGACAATGCCAAAGATAAGATGAATCCAAGACATTTTTGACTCTCTTATTATTGATGCTATACATAGAATTATAATCATTGCATTCATTCATATCAATCTCAAATACACCATTCACAGCAATAGCATTAAAATAAAAAACATTATTTAACAAAACAGAAATTCCATTGCTTGAAAAAAATACGTTGAAAACCAGTATTCAATAAACATGTAAAGGAAACTACACCCCTAACAATTGAAGGTGCATAATGACAATTATTCAAAAATAGTACTAAGCCCGAAGGCAAAACTAATTTAAATATTCCTATGGCTTCAACAGCTGCTTGTGCTCCATTGCCCACGTGCAGATATTGTTCTCCATAGGCCAGTCTCCTTTCAACTCTAAACCCCTGTAGTGTATTGCAAATATGAATACTACATCCAGTATCGTATGCCCATGAATTTAATTTATAAGTTAATGAAAATAATTCAATCATGAAAAAGTTACCTGAAGTGCTGGGTTTACCAGCCGCAACCTTCATCTTTTTCACATGCAACTCCTCGAGATAGAGTGGATAGTTCCTATTCCAATGTCCTATCTCATGGCAATGGTGACAAGTCTGATCCTTCTTGTTCAGATTCACCTTGTTCTTCTTAGGGTTGTTCTGCTTGGGCATAGGTTGATAGGCCTTAACTTGTTTACCTTTATCAACTTTACCCTTACCCTTCTTATTCGCCTGCGGTTTTGGCTTTTGGATCCTACCTCCTTGTATAACTAATACCTGAGGAGTAGGTGCCTTGCTTGGTAAACCCTTTTCATAGTCCACGAGCATTGCGAGCAATTCTGTGACTGTCTTCCCCGAGCAATGCATGTTGTAGTTTTGAACAAAACCTTTAATATCCTTGTTTAAGGACCTATTGATTAAGTTCACACACACATTCTCAGGATAAACACAGTTGATCAGTGATAGTTGGTCCATGTACATTTTCATTTCCAACACATGATCACGAACAGGTTTACCTTCCCCATGCTTGCAGCTGTGTAATGCATCGATCAAATCATACAGTTCAACAGCTGATGGCTTCTCATAAGTCTTTTGGAGTTCATCTAGCATATCTTTAGGAAAATAGTTCTCAAACTGCTTTTGCAACTTGGGAACCATACTTCCGAGCATCAAGCACGCAACTTCATTTTGCTTTTCGAACTCCAATCTCTAAGCTTCTTTGACATCATCAGATTCAGTTTCAGCTGGTTCTTGGGGACAAGGCTTAGTCAAATATTCCAGCTTTTTGGACACTCTCAAGACAATCCTGAGTGACCTATGTCAGTCAATGAAATTTAGACCAGTCAATTTTTCCCTTTCAAATTGACTTTTGAAAGCAGAATTTAGTATAGCATTATCGGGTTGAGCCATTTCTACAGAAAAAGTTCAAATATTAGTATTCTAATAATACAATTTTTTAAGAAAGGAAATTACCCAGGAAATATACATATAACCATTTAATCTTCTTGAAAACTAGGACCCAAATTTCCATAGTTTCACTACATCAGTTGATCTGCTAGTAATGAAAGTACAAAACATGATAATCTGTCGTATAATAATCGGCAAACAATTTCCGACTCCTAGATCATTATGGGAATTACATTTGCCAAATACAATTTGCAAAGTAAGCATGTTTCTTCCCATCTCATGCCTTAAGTTTCTAGGTCTCACTAACAACTTAATTAAGTCATCTAATTTAGAAATTGCAAATTCTCCATTACTGGTCTCACGCATAATGGAAATTTACCTTGTCATTAATATCTAGGCAAGGTCTCACTTACGCTAAATATTAACTTCAAGTGTCTCTTATAAATAGATAGCATGGACTTAAATTTTAGGGTATTTATTTTGATGTGACAATCAAAATATGTACGAAGAAGCATGCACACATCTTTATATCATAAGTTTTCAAAACGTTTTTATTTACCAATTAGGCTAAGAGTTAAATCAACAAAGTTTTAATTGAGGTATTGGGTTCACCAATCAAAGAATTACCTACAATTATCGCCCACTATATCCTACTGCTGCATGAGTCAAAAGACCCAAGTTATTCGGATAATTACCACAAAAGTGGCTGATGTGCTCTACCGTGTACAAGTTTTAAAACTTATAAACAAGGTTTATCCGATTATCTATTCAACACATACGAGCAAGTATACTCGTCCGTGATAGTAAAGGTGGGTAAGTCGAGATCGTCCCAAGGGATTTGGTATTTGTATTAAATTATAACTAGCTTTGTAAAAAGGGTTGTCAATCCAATTTGGTAAAAATTCAAAAAGTAAATAGAATCCAATCAATCAAAAACATATACTTTTGTGTGTAATTCCTTAACCAATTGCATAGAGTATTCTACAAAGTTTGGTGTAACTTGTAATGATGCACAATTTTATATGAATGATTAACAATCAATGGTTTATATCATGAAGAATCATTACTAAGAATTCAATCTCTTAGTTAACTCCTTTCGGCCTTATTAACTATTATGACAATTCTATTAAACACTAGTTGTTTGAAAAGCAATTCTTATCTCATAAGTTCCTACGAATCCTTTCGGCCTTTTCTCGTGATGAAATCGTTTCAAATCCATTTTAATGAGTAAATATGATGCTTGTCACACACCATATCCCATACTAATTCGCGCACTAACGTTTTGGAATAAAAACATAAAGACAATCCTTTCGGCCTTTTTATTCTTTAAAATGTTTTTACCAACAAATTAAGCAAGATTAGATATTATTCCAACAAAATCATAAAATAAGAAATGTTTTCATGCATCACTTTTTAAGATAAGAATACTCCACAATTAGTTACATCATACACACAAGTATACCACAAATTACTCCATAGCAATCAACATAACAACACGCAAGTAACAAACGAAACTTTCATTAAACTCAAAGTAAAAATAGTTCATTGTAAGTAAACAAGATATACCTAGCTTAGGATTACAAAAACTAGAATCGTGGAACTATAGCAACCACACTCCTCTAATCGCCTACTATGACAAGTAAACAACTCCAAACTCAAACCAAACTGTTGAGACTCAAACTCAATATCTCCTGGACGTTTCTATAGCAATACTAGACTTTTGGGCAATAATAATAAGATAGTAAGTACTTTGGTGTAAGCCTTTTACTAATTTGGGGTGTCACACTAAGCATACATGCATATCGTCCAATATATAGTGTAAGAACACTTATTCTTCAAGCCAAAACATCCCTCAAGAGTTAATATCAAGAAATGATCGGACTCTAATGATTAATGGGAAGTAAAACCTTCATTTAATGCGAAATGGTAACTGCAGATCTGTCCTACCGATCGGTTCCTCGCCTCGGTAAATTCCAACCGAATCGGATGCGGGTTGCATCCAATCGGTTGGATGCTTCATGCACTCACAACTTTAACTTTTTCTAGCCATTTCTTGTTGCATGTTTTATCCTTCATTTAGGTGCTGATTTCTTCCATAGAACTTGATATTTCCTTGATATATTAACATGGAAATCTTAACACTATCAAATCCTTGAGTCCTTGTGTGGTTTCTCTCTTTTCTCTATCTCGAGAATCTTCCAAATGTGCATAATCACTCCAATTCTTCGTCTTTTCATCATATTTTCCTGTACTTGGCTACATTTACTTGCATATACACTTTTTTCATGATTAAGTAACAAATACATACAAATATAACCAAATATGATGCACAAAACTAATGATAACGCAACTAAAAACATGCTCATTCTGATCATTATTAGTGGCGCGTGGAATTGAGGTCAATTCACTCTTAAGATGATTTTGTACAAAAAAAATAGCGTTACTTGGTAGCTCGAATTAGACGCACAAACGAGCGGAGAGACAAATGTCCGCCCAAAGGCTAATTAAAAACGCGTCTCTTTCGGATGACAATTTAATGTCAAGCCTCCTTATACCCCTCTTATAGTTTGTCTAAACTGGGTGAGCCATTCACAAAATTGGCACAAAACTCATCACTCAATTAAAATTTTATGATTCTAAGTCTTAAAAATATATGTTATAAACTATAATATTGCTAGTCTCGCCTGGGAGCAAATTACCGTGCGAAGCGAACCACTGTCGGCACATAAGACTTTGCAATATATAATTTATCACATCATAGTTTTATAGTTATTAGGTCAATTTATTTTCTATTCGAAAAATTACCCTCTTTTTGCTTACAATTCAACATATAATTTAAACAAAAAACAAGTAATTTAATAAAAATAAATAACCACATAATAACACATATAATCTTAACAATTAAATCATATAGCCACATGCAAACTTTTTGATAAAATCCTATTAATAATCTATATATGTTTTAATATGCATATATTTAACTAAGACTCTCATTGGTTTTCGAGCTAATGGTACCAATGGACCACATACACCAAACAATTTGGTTGCGTAAGTCCTAGCAAATATATACCAAGTAACACATAAAAGATTCATTAATTTAATTAATTGGAGTCTTCCCCAATTTTAGATCTATCTTATTACATGTAGCAAACAACTTAACAATTAATATAAATCCTAATCTATGATAAACATGCATGTTTCATCATGGATTAATTTACAAGTCACAAGATACGTAACCCTTACACACATAAACATGTTCCTAATTTAGGGTTACAAAACTAATTTTTAAGAGTAAATTGCAAAAATCGTCCTTGTGGTTTGGTCAAATTGCACGTTTGGTCCCTGTAATTCATTAAGTGTAAAAATGGTCCGGATTTGGCACTGTTTCATTCACTTTTGGTCCTTTAACATTGAACCACAAGGACGAATGGTGCAATTTGGCCAAACCACAAGGATGATTTTTGCAATCATGGAGGACCAAAAGTGAATGAAACAGTGCCAAATCCGGACTATTTTTGCACTTAATGAATTACAGGGACCAAATGTACAATTTGACCAAACCACAAGGACGATTTTTACAATTTACTCTATTTTTAATTTAGAGGGCTCGCCCCCCCCCCCCCCCAACAAAATTAGGGTTTCAAATTTTTTATGTGTGACAAATGATAATTTTCATGTTGTTAATTAATATTAAATGATTATTTATTATTTTTAAGCTGGGCATTTCTATGCGCTTTTGCCTATTTCTGAGTATTTTTGAGCATTTTTGGGAGCTGTCCCGCATACTATAGTTTACAGTCACTGCAGAAAAAGTATATTTTTGTCAGTAAGCATAAATTATCCTATTTCTGGTAGTTACTGACAAGTTTCGTAATTAACTGAGAGCTTTCCCACATTTTACTGAAAAGCAACCGCACACGTGTACCGACAGCACAGTACATATGGTAGCAGTCAAATAAATATATTTTTGAGTCAGTAATAATATTTTATTACATTTCTGGAAAAAAACGTGGATAAAACGTTATTTTACGTATACGTTTCCAAAAATGTCAAACCGGGACTTTACGGTTACGTTTAATCTCAAACCGACAAACGATACACCAACGAGAGGTAAAAATAAATTTCCTCCACCTATTCCTTGTCCATAACCGGCCTCAAGTAAATCTTCCCCATTACATGACAAAATCATCCCACTAACTCATTTAATCTTATAAATATTATACCATTTACCCTAAATGCTACACAAAACAAACCAACTTATCCCTTTATATCATCCAACCATGCCTAGATCATTTTCTATCTCAAAACTCATGGCACAACCAAAATTCTTAAGATCCATCACTTTTCTTTGAAGTTCAAGTAAATTGAAGTGTATATTCAAGAGTTTCGGGTTAATTGGAACGTGGTTTGGGTAAATTTGGTGAAGTTTGGGTTGTTCTTGGTCCTTCTTAGCCCACGTTAAAACTAAAGCATTGTAAGGAATCATCAAAACTTTTCTAATCTTGTTGATTTCATGTTCTTTTGATGTCTAATGATGTTAAAAATTGTTAAATGTGTATATTTTGTTAAAATGGAAAAAGCTAGGGCTTGTTATATAATACATTGTGCTCGACATTTTTGAGGTCTATGTACAAATTAGAGTATTTCTTGCTTGTGTGGTAAATCTTGTTGTATATGGTACTAGTTTGATGATACAAATGTGATTAGTGTTAATTACGCGAGATTAAGGCAATATATACACTTTTGTGGACATATACATAAATCGGCTAGAAATAAATTACAAAACTATTGGGGTTTTGAAAAACAAAATTTTTTGGCTCAAGTGGTGAAATGGTGGAATTAATGCTTAAAAGTTTAATTTGAATAGCTTATTGAATAAGCCATAACTAATTGAGTTTAGCTTATAAAAATATGAAAATGGGTCGTATGAAGTTATATGGGTCGAACCCATTGAATTTTGGTCATGTTTGACTTTTTGACTTAATAACTTAATTATAAGTGCTTAATTGATATAATTAAAATTCGTTACGTAATTAATATTACTAATTAGAAATAATTGGCTAAATATAATTTTGGGTATATTTGATGGTACGTGGACTGTTGGGCCGAGCCCAACAAGAAAATGGCCACATTTGACTTTTTTACCAAACGGAGTAACGAACGTGTATATTTAAACTAAAAAGGGCCTTGGACTAAATATATAATTTTGGGCTTATGAACTTTCGGTGACAGTTGGGCCAAGCCCAACCCAACTCGTCACAGTTGACTTTTTGACCAAATGTGGTAACGAATGTGTTAAATTTATTTTTAGCAAACTAACGATATATATATCGTAAATTAAAAAGGCTAAAGGGTTTTGGACTAAAATTTAAACTATTGGGCTCATTTAATAACTTTCGGCCCAATAAGTATGTCGGGTGACAAAAATGAGTTTTGAAATATTTTTTGACCCACTATGAATACTATTTAACGATACGATATATATAAATTAAACTAGTTTGGACTTATTTTGAGACACGTTAGTCTCCTAAAGGGTGAAAAATGAAATTTTGACCAAATCCTTACAAATATTGACTTTGTATTGAGATCTATTATTAATCACTAAACGTGACGATAACGATAGTTATAACGATAAAAATACTTACAATGACCAATATATATTACGAACCAATTTTTGCAAATATAGTTAACAACGCGAATTATTTGAGAAATTGCAACACATGAGAAAATGAAAACTGTGGAAACCGTAGGGGGGGGTTGAATACGTTTCCATTTAAAAACTTAAAACTTTTGTATCAAACACCCGATCAAGTGTGACGTAATATGAAGAGTGTCAACAATGAGTATATAGCATCTAGAGATGACTATAGTAAACTACAACATATGCACAATCAAACCATGGAACATACATGATCAATCACTACATGAGCAACAAGCCACACAAACACATATGCAATGCAAATATAAATATAAAGCGATAACTAATGAAATGAAAGTAAAGAGATAAGTTAGAAGGCGCAAACCGGACACGGTGATTTATAGTGGTTCGGTCACGAAGCTCCTCTTCGCCCTACTCCACTCCACGTCGCTTAACTTGTTTTCCGACACTAAGCTAGATGTCGAGTGCTAATCTTAGCTAGCACCAATCTACCACGATCTACCCGATCTACACCATACACGTCGCTTATCCTATTTCCGACACTAAGCTAGATGTCGAGTGCTAATCTTAGCTAGCACCAATCTACCACGATCTACCCGATCTACCCTTGATCCACATGATCAATCACACAAGCCCAATGGCTTCAAGAGATCTTCACTATCTCTTAAGATCACAATGATCTTGACTCTCTCTCTCTCACAAAAGAAAAACAATCTTGATGTATGCTATGATACAATCAAGAGTGTAACAAATGTTACAAGACCTAACAACTCCAACTCTTGTATCTTCTTGGATACCTTGAATTCTTCTCTTGCTAATCAAGAGGGATGACAACACTTTGTATCAACTTAAATACTTTGTGTTCTTCTCTTGCTAATCAAGAGGGATGACAACACTTTGTATCTACTTGGATACTTTGTGTTCTTCTCTTGCTAATCAAGAGGGATGACAACACTTTGTATCTACTTGGATACTTTGTGTTCTTCTCTTGCTAATCAAGAGGAATGAAGAGGATCACTTGAATGGATGATTGGATCACTCTTAAACAACCTAAGACTCTCCAAATGATCAAGGAAAGTGTTTTAAGTGAGGTGGACTATACCAGAGAAAAACTCACTGGAAAATCAAGTTGGAAGTGTGGAATGGTCCACTATTTATAGGCAAGGGAAAATCTGACCATTACAGACCCACGGCTCCACTAAATACCCGACGGCTCCGTTAAATTTAATGGAGCCGTACCTATTTAATGGTGCCGTAGACGCTCCTTCGTTTGTCTTTAGTGGGGAAGGTTTATTTGGGGAAGTTAGGAGCTGTTTTGGGGGGAAATTTGACTGTTGGGATTTTCAAACATATTTTTCAAAATAAAACTTTTCTTTTTAATTCAAAAATAATTTGTGAAATATATTTTTGAAAAAATGTTGTCACATTAAAAATGTGAAGTTTAGAAAAATAAAATCCTTTGATCATTTGTCAAGTAGTAGATTTGTTTGTCCATACCTTGAGTGATTTATGTCGGGATGGAAATCTACGACTTCGTTGAAGCATACTTGAGACGTCGGGAGGTGTTGATGTAAGTATGCATTGATGATTTGTGTTTACAAGTAACTTGCACATTTTACATTATGTATTACAAGTTACATGTTTGTCATTATTAAAACCGAAGAAATCGTTTAGTTTAAATATCGTAATATTTGCACTAACAATCTCCCCCTTTTTGATGATGACAAATATGTAAACCGTAACACACAGTAAAATGTAAAAGTTACTTGTTTACACTTCCTTCTCCCCCTTTTGTCTAATCAAAAAGGTAGTTGTCTCGAGCGCTCCCTTTGATTTACTCCCTACTCCCCCTTATTGCACTAATATCCTTTCTCTCCCGAAAGGCGAGCTTGCATCATCCTAGTGAAGCCTTTTATCAACACTTGTGAAGACGACTCCATGCTATGTATTCAAATACTCCCGAGCTCCCCCTAGCTCAATGCTCCCCTATGGTGACTTAATCCCCTTGTTTATTTACCTTAGTATCTAGCGGATCCATGGATCAAATTCTTACAAAGGCTTTTCCTACATCAAGGGTTAGCTTCGTGCAGCATAATATATAACAGTATAGGAGCAACATTATAGGGATAGAATACACATAGCAAGACATGCATGGGTTAAACTATGTTAACACGTAAGTGTCCCAACCCGACCGAGAACCTAAGGTGTAATTGTTCACTTAATCACACTAATCAAGAACGAGATTCGTTCATTGACTGACGCACTAAATCTTATTCCAAGTTGTCATAGGGAGGAAAGTTCTAACAAACCTTTTGAACAACATAATCATCTACCTAAGATGATTGATGTTAAGGATAGTTTGTTGATAAGACATACTCTAAATGATTACTATTATGACAAGTCGTGCCATAAAGTAGACTCGATAGAGGTTATACCTGAATGATTCCATAAGGTGAGAGAGTGTTGGTTGTGGTGACAACAAGGACAACTTGGGTTATGTGGTCGAAGGGGATAAATAATGGGATGACCCATTAGTAGTTGTGGTGATGGTGATGGTGATAAGGATGATGTGTTGGTGCCAAGTCCAAAGAGGTTTGATGATGATAGGGTTAGTGTGATAGCTAAGGGTTGTAGTGGACTTGGTGGAGGTAAAGGTGTAGGAATCCTAAAGGTGGAGGATGATGATGATGTGGTTGGAGATGTTGGTTTTGCCCTTTGAGGAAAGGTGGGAAAGGATGGTTTAGGTTAATATATTGATGCGTGCAATGTGTCATTGCGGTTTAGCAGTATTAATGCCTACTCAAGTTTTAAATTTATATTTAGCCGACTTATCAATAACACACACACTTAACGAGCAGTGTACCCGGTCAGTATGAATATAATGGTAAGTAGAGTGTCGATCACTAAGAGTGGAACGTATTATCTAGTTATTCTAATCAGTATTTTAATATATTAAGTTAGCTATACAACCTAATCTAACGCAAGGGGGTTTCAGCCTGAGAGACTGGCACGATTGGTTGCAATTAAATAATAAACTAAACCAATAGGCACGAATCAGCAAGTAGCACACACGTACACAGATAAATACACGAGACAATAAGAAGACCTGTCCTGATAGATAAGTAGTTTGTCACTTGTTTTATTGCTAGTTTTATATGAAGTGTATAGTTCGATGCAACGCACCGAGATTAAGTCCTTTCTCGTTGGTTCTAATCTTATCGGCGAGTAAACCCTTAATGATTACTTATGACTATCCTATTTATCTTTCTTCCTACTTTTCTACAGACGATAGAATGCATAGGCGATCTAATAAATAGGCGAGGGCAGAGGCATGGCGACCCGATCAACGCTCAGCTAGACACAGAGGTTATCAATGCACTAATAAAAGTCACCAAAGACATCAACATATAAACTTTAATTAATGGGAAAGCAGTTTTAAGGGAGTGCAATCTTTCCGTTGTCACATTACACAAGCCACCAATCCTGATGAATTAAAGTTTACTAACACAATAAAACAAAACTACTTAATGAATTAAATACATGCAGGACCTTCTTATAGCTCTTGTATCTTCGTTCAAGGTGTGTCTTGTGCTGCTGCCTTGACTGAATTCGTCCTAAGGTTTCTGTACTTCGGTCTCGTATATATTATATGTCTCTCGAAATTCGTCTGGTCTTGGGGTATTTATAGTTTCTGTCTGAGGGTAAGATGCGGCGCATCTAGTAAGTAGATGCGGCGCATTGACTTAACTTCGCGTGGGGTCCAAGATTAATATATTCAGGAATATTCGTACACCGCCAGAAGATGCGGCGTATGTCCATTATCAGATGCGGCGCATGTCCTCTTGTATCTTGGATCGTATCTGGTGAAATCTTGATAGTGATGCGCCGTATGTAATAAGTGAGATGCGGCGCATCTGGAGCAGATTTGTCTTGATCTTGTACATTTCAGTAGACTCTTAACTTCTTGCTCGTTTGCTCCATAATTAGTCCAAAATCGCTAAGTTTCACCAAATGCTTGTTTTTACCTGAGAATTACAAAAGTAAACGATTAAGTATCAATTCTTACAGATAATATAATAAAACAAGTCAAATTAATAGGATAAATGATGGTAATAAAATGTACTTATTTGAGTTCATCAAATATCCCCCCACTTGAACTTTACTTGTCCCCAAGTAAACCTTAGAATTAATCTTATGAAAATGTATCCTAAAGAATATTAGGATTTTTTTTTATATTTAAGCATGTATTCATTTTTGTCATAATCACACAACCAAACACTTAACGAATTAGAAGTAAAATAAAATAATTTGATAAGAGCAAATCTAATCGTTTAACTGTCCAGTCGTGACGAATATTCTATCATAAGCTTGGAAAGTATACACATCTCCCCCACTAAATCCAAGGAATAACAAGTCTAAAGCGGCAAAAAGGGTTTTGAGGCTTAAAGGGTTAATTATTCTCCTTAACCTCTATCGATCTCAAATTCCAGAAAAGGCGACAAAATCACAAATACATGATCGAATCCACGAACACGATACTTGCAATTGCTCAAATCCTTAACTCGAATAGGCTAAAGATAGGACCAAGTAATCTTTACCAATAATATTATATCAAAAAGGGCGATAAAATCATAAATACATAGCCGAATCCACGACTACGATACTTAAGATTGCTCAAATCCCTAATCTCAATAAATCAAAGGTTTGGTTGGATAAAGAATAATACAGGGTATGGATAATATTTGGGATACAAATTGGTGTAAAATAAAAAATAAACAAAACAGATAAATTAAAATCCTAAGTGTGGTTAATCACTATCCCAACCATCCCATGAATAAGACTCATATCATAGAATAACTCACGCTTTAACACTTGAAACACACGCTTTTAGGTAGACACGAATTATACTTAACAAGATCTTAATCAAAGAATAAACCTTAGTTGGTGTTCCCATAACTGCCAACTCCCATTCAATCCATAGATATAATATACAACAACTAGTGGTGATATCGACCACTTAATACAAAACTTTACATAAGTTGGTTAAACAAACATCCAACTTTTCCTTTTCTTCTTTTCTATATATATATATATATATATTATATATTATATATATATATATATATATATATATATATATTTTAATAAATAAAGATGTGTAAAATTTCACCACATCACTATAATGATAATTCTGGATAATTTTTCCATACTTTTCATGACTTCAGAAATAACGGTAATAGTGAAAGTAGTAAACACACGAAAAATAAACTCAAAGATATACAATATTTACTTTCACTCCGATTGCATTGTGCAATTTCCCGACCTAACCATAGATAATGAATTACGCACGCGAACACAGGTAATGTAAGGAAACACACTTTGCCTAAAGCAATTAACCAACCACGAATTTTAATCTACAGGGTAGGCTAAGGTGTAAGGGTGTAACGAAACATTTTAAACAAAGGTGTAAGAAACGAAAGGAATGGCTCTGAGTGTTTTTCTAGGGGTATCTTACTCTAAAAGTGAGAGTAACAAAAGGGTTTTTACGGGGGTTAACTAACCAGTGTAGTTAGTTAACAACACATAACATATAATAGGCTATTTGGGTGTAATCCTAGAAATTTACCAATTTAGACAAGTCATTCCAATTATATAAAATAATACTTATTATGGTGGTCTCGAATAGTATACAAGCCAAGTTCTAAAGTTTACAAGTCACCGGCACACTCATAGATTTGTGAGTTTTGAAAAATCACAATTTTTGAAAATAACGTCATGTGTGCAGCTATGCAACTTAGACTTTAAACAAAAACATGCTAAAAAAAATTTAAGTTTTGATATATTAAGCACATTTTAAGCATATTTTGAAAAGTTTAGGACAAGTAAGTGTTAAGTGTTCTAATTCTCCAATCCCCCCACTTAAGTTAAACAACGTCCTCGTTGTTTGTATAAAAGGTTAAAAACTGGAAAATAAAAGAATTAGAACAGAAAAACTCCCCTGAGATTTGCTCGGTATGATCCTCCATTTGTATAAGAGCAAAAATCATCTTTCTTGTGGATGAGAACGTTTAAGCTTCATAATCAATGTATCCACAGGAAATGCATGAATCTATAATACCACCAAGGCTTTAAAACACACCTAAGTTAAGAAAGGTTCAAACTCGCATAATACATTAGTAGTTAGGAAAAATAAATCATAAAAATCAAAACTGAAAATCATCAGGTCAGTCGATGCGCCGTATCTTATGGAAGAAGATACGCCGTATCGAGCCTGGAATAAATACGGATCAGAATAGAAGATGTGCCGCATCCTTAACCAGTGTTGATCCCAGTTGAGCTTCACGATCTTATTAATTACCTTAGATAAATCTAAAGTAATCGGTATAGAAACTGATCTTAAGTTGTATATCAAATATTATGCGGAAACTAATACTTGATCTTAAGAAGAATAAACACAAATGAATTCTCAAACAACACTTCAATATTAATACGATTGCTCAATAGCAATAGGGTTACAAGAAACCTTGAAGTGTAAACAATAATACGTATGCTAAGATAATCGATATCTAACCCTAACCCTAGAACCTCCTTTTATAGCGTAAGGAGTCCTAGTCGGTTTACAAGACTTCCTATACAAGAAAAATATTCATACGTATCTTTCCTATACTTATCCTTAACATACTATACATATCTAATAAGCAGCAGAGTAATTCTTCTAGCAGCAGAGTCTTCGTAAGCTAGCAACAGAGTTACACTATGCCTATTATCCCAAACAGCAGAGTTAATACACTAATCAGCAGAGTCACATAACTATCCAGCAGAGTTATGTTTCTCGAATCACCAGCATTTTAGACCCAACAATCCTCCCCTAAACTTGATATTTTTCTTCAAAAATCATCAAGTTTCCTTAAATCCAGTTAATCACCAGGAGGATGCTTCCAAACACTTTACTGTTTTGAAATCTTTGACTCCAGCAACTTTTTATATTTCTCAATTAGTTCAAATGCTTGATTATCTGCATCAAATGGTCTTTGTAATGTCAACTTACCAGGCTGCAACATTTGATACAGAATAGATGTACTGTTGTTGATGACATAATCCTTCTCCACAAACATATACACAGTCACACCTATGCATGATAAGAGATGAACTCCACAAGATTGATATAAATACCATTTCTGAACTGTGGAGCTTAGTAACTTCTTCCATTCAATACTTCTCTCATCTGGTTCAAACATGTTCTTCAAGTAGTAATAATTTAGTCTCTCATACACCACCTCTGGTCGAGTATCACCATAATTCTTCTTATAAAGATTCCAGAGTTGAATAATATCATCCCTATCCATGTAGTGCAACATCTGAGAAAAACTAATATACCCCACACTTGAACCATTTGATCTCTTAATTATCCAGCATACTTGACTATCACTTAGAACATCATGTGAATAAGAAATGATTGGATATTTTATTGATAAAGGAACTTCATTAAGTAACTCAGGCTCTTCTTGAGGTTCATGAACTGTGAGATGCATAATCCCTTGCATATCATCTGCAGTCACTTCTTCTTTCTCTGAATCACTATTCTCTTTCTCCTCTTTATCCGAATCACTCATCACTACGGACTGTGTTCTTCTCTTCTTCCTACCCACCTGCTTTACTTTTCTTCTATATCTCTTTGTACCAGCAGAGGATTCAGTCATAACTTCAGCTTCAACAACAATTTCTTTCTCCTTTTCAACATCAGATACTATGGGCTTTGAAACACTTCCACTCCCAGATGCTTTCATATTGTCAGATCCCATAACTTCTGGATTTCTCTTCTTTTCAGAAACTTTTCTTGGATTAAGCTTAGCATAAGTTTCATAAAATTCCTTTTCAATTAAGGCATCTGACTTTCCTTTAAAATCCTTCATCTGATAACCTCTTGCATTCTTCAAGTAATACTTCATATCATTAACCACTGCTTTCCTTGAAGGTAACTTAGGTTTGTAACCATGCTTCTGTGCTTCTTTAATCCTCATAATCAACTCTTCCCACTTAGCTAACCCATTCTTTCTGAGTATAAACTCAACAAGCTCTTTTGTCTTTTCATTTCCATCCAACTGCTCATCATTTGTTATCAACCTAGCTTCACCTCTTACAATCATATCAGAATCAATGAAATACAGCAATTGTTCATTTAATTCTTCTTGATTAACTTCTTTAAATGTAGAGCTTTCCATAAGTTCAAACTGATTTCTCTCTTCATCAGCTGCAACACTTCTTGCATATTCTTCATCCTGAGCAATCTGAGCTTGTTCATCAGCCAACTTTTTCTTCCTTTCAAACTCTTTCAGCAGATTGTTGTTGTGATGGTGTGGGTGTTTTAGTTCCTTTGTTCATGTTCAGCAGTACTTGAGCTAAAGTCATCTGTTCATCATCTGAATCAGCAGAGTCCTTTACTCCTGCACTCTTCTCAGTATCATCAGCAGAAACCTTTAACCCATCAGCAGAGTGTTCTGCACCAGCAGAGTCAACCTTGTCACTCTTATCACCAACATTTTCAACTAAGTCCTTTTCAACCTCCCCTGAACCTATTACACCTTCCTGATCCTGATCATTCACTACAGCCTCCTGATCATTCCTCCCCTGTTTGGAAGCATCCTCTTCCAAACTTGGTTTGGAACTCTTCTTTAGCCTCCCCTCAAGGTGTGTAACCCTTAGCTTAAGCCTTCTTATTTCAGCACCTTGAGTAGCCTTGACTGTCTTTAACTCCTTTCGAAGACCAAGGACCTCCTTTGACAATTTTGTACAATTATCCGTCAATTCTTTCAATTGTTTCATGATATCCTCACAACTTCGGTCTGTGTAACCTGACCCGAGAGGTTGATCATTGGAATTGGCATTATGTACTGGTGTTTTAACCGTCAAATCCTCAGTGTCATGTTCAATACTAGCATCAACACTTCGACCTGTGTAACCTGGTCCGAGAGGTGTATCATTTGCAATGTCAATATGTACATCAGTGTCCATCAATTCAATAGTTGCATCTCTGTCCTCATTACTTCGAGATGTGTTACCTTCTCCGAGAGGTGAATCTTGGGACACAAACTCAGTCTCAACCCTAGGTTGAACATCTGAGCCCCCCATAGAAGCCATTTGGCTGGGGTTACCATCAGTTGTATTAAGTTCCTGAGAACCTTCTACAAAAGATGTTGCCATGGTTGAGGTCTTAATTATGTTGACACTGTCCTGCTTAACTACTAAGTTGGAAGCAGTAGTGCCAGCCTCTTCCATCATGATACCTCCAACACCTGTATCAGCCTCATCTGCTACCATACTGACATTGGCCTGAGGTTGCACAATGTCCTCTTGTGAAGTCCTAGGTGTTTGGGTATTTTGTGGTTCAGTGGAAGATGACACATTTAAGCTTGTAGATGAGGATGTGTGATGGGAAGCTGTGGGTGTTCCAGCCTCTTCATCCTCATTCTCTGCAGCCACTACATTCAAGATGTGTACAGTTAGGGGAGTTATAGTGCCAGAAAAACCTTTCCCGTGCTTCTTTAAAAATGCAAACATCTTGATGGCCATTCTACTACAGGGCTCAACATTTACATGCCTCAATGGTTCCCTTAGCTGTCTGTTTATAATAAGTTGTAGAAACCTTGGGTACAAGTAAAACTTCTTCTTAACAAACTTCTTCATCCCCTCAAATATCATAGCAGAAAAATCAAAGGGCTGCCCTGTAGCTAAACACACTAAAGCCATAGCTTGAGAAGCACTAAACTCACTCCATCCACCTACTTTGGGAAACAGGCAGTGTTGAAGTGTATGTAGCAAAAACTTCCAATGTTGACAGAGACGACCTTTCAAAAATGTACCACCAACCTCAGGTCTCTCATATCCAATATTCTCAAGCTCAGTCATAACAGTTTCTGGGGTAATGGTAGGGGGTGTTGGTATGCCTGATAAGCGCAAACTTCTCTTAATTGTTGTTTCACTAACTACAATATTCTCCCCATCTACACTACCTATCAACCCCTCATTGAAGTCCAAAAATCCCTTAATCACTTAAATAAATCCCCAAGTCACAAACCCTAACTCAACATCAACAAATCATGAGTTCATCAAAAGCTCCAATAATCGAAATTTCCTCAGATTCATCATCAGACGATTCAGAGGGATAGGCAAGTTACTTTCCTCAAGGTTATCTTCCAAGTTCATCTTCAGCAAAACCAAAAGGCAAAGCGTTTGTCGAAGAGGAATATTCTGACCCACTTCCATCAACACCATCCTCCTTTGAGGATTCTGATGATGATAAAAGAACAAAAATCGATCCTCCACAGCATCCTTTGACCGCTGAGCTGCAGAAGCAAATGGAGAATGCCGCCGCCGCCTTCGCGAAGAGTGTCCACCTGCCTCATCCAAAGCCAAGTACGGTTGAGCAGAAACCCCCTGTTCCAAAGAAGAAGAAGCAGCAGAAGAAAGCAGCTCCCTCGACAAGCCAACAGCAAAGTCCACCACCACGACCAGTAGTACTTGCACTCCCCTGTCCAAGGGTGTTTGAAGCCATGGGCACTAGGGGACCTCGTAGCAAGGTCATGCCTGACTTTGCTAGGATTTAGGTTGTGGATCTTTGTATCTTGTTGTCTTTTGATCTTTCTTTTGAATAGCATGAATGTAAGGAAACTATATGATGTACTTATGCCTTTTGATCAATGAACTTCCTCTTTTCATGCTTTACTTGATTGTGTATGTATATGTATCTGCAAAAGGTTAGTAGCAAACAACAAACACAAGCAAGAATATTCCATAATAGCAGCAGAGTAGCATAACAGCAGACAACTAAATAGCAAACAACTTAACAAACAGCAACTTTTGACTTAACAAACAGCACAAATCCTTACAAAACTTTACAAAAACATACAGAGATAAGATGGTTAAAGATTAAAGATTTATCATGCCAATACTAGCAACTAAAAATTGAAATCTACTTATATCAAAACTTTTGGTAAGTAAATCAGCAACATTGTTGTCAGTATGTATTTTAACCACTTGAATAAGCTTTTTCTCATAACAATCTCTAATAAAATGATTTCTTATCTCTATGTGTTTTGTTTTAGAATGAAAAACAGGATTTTTGATAATACACATTGTGCTGTTGTTGTCAATAAAAATTTTTGTGTTCATGAAATTGTACCCATAATCCAGCAATTGGTTCTGAATCCAGAGCACTTGTCCACAGCAGCTAGAAGCAGCAACATACTCTGCTTCAGTTGTCGAATTAGCCACCACTGTTTGTTTCTTACATTGCCAAGAGATTAGCCTATGTCCAAGATACTGACAGCCTCCAGTGGTTGACTTTCTATCCATAGTAGCTCCAGCATAGTCACTATCTGAGTATGCTATTAAGTCAAATGGTGAATTATTAGGATACCAAAGACCCAATTTTGGTTGGCCCTTTAGGTACCTAAAAATTCTTTTGACTACTTCCAAGTGTGAAACTTTTGGGGACACTTGAAATCTAGCACAAGCACACACAGAAAACATGATATCTGGCCTTGAAGCAGTCAGATACATCAATGAACCAATCATTGACCTATAAAGATGGACATCAACCTCTACCCCATCTTCATCCTTGAGCAAAGGTTTGTTTTTGTCCATTGGTGTCTTAGCTGCCTTCACATCTTTGAAACCAAATTTCTTTAACATATCAGCCACATACTTGTCTTGGCTAATAAAAATCCCATCTGACTTCTGCTTTACTTGAAGCCCTAAAAAGAAAGTCAGTTCTCCCATAGAACTCATCTCAAACCTGTTGTGCATAAGCTTCTCAAATCCTTCACATAACACCTTATTTGTAGACCCAAAAATGATATCATCTACATAAACCTGAACAAGTAGGATATCCTTTTTGTCTTTCTTAATGAACAAAGTTTTATCAATGGTTCCTCTGCAAAAACCATTGTGTAACAAATACTGTGATAAGGTGTCATACCAAGCTCTAGGAGCTTGATGTAGTCCATACAGTGCTTTCTTCACCTTGTAGACCCTATCAAGATACTTAGGATCTTCAAACCCAGGTGGTTGCATCACATAAACCTCTTCAAGTATCTTTCCATACAAAAAAGCACTTTTCACATCCATTTGATACACAGGAAAATTCTTGTATGAGGCATATGCCAAGAAAAGTCTGATAGCCTCCAGTCTTGCAACTGGAGCAAATACCTCATCATAGTCTATCCCTTCTTCCTGAGTGTATCCCTGAGCAACCAATCTAGCCTTGTTTCTGATAACAATACCTCTTTCATCTCTTTTACATCTGAACACCCATTTTGTACCAATTGCCCTTTTTCCATTAGGCAAATCAACTAATGTCCAGACCTTCTGAAGCTTGAACTGCAGCAACTCCTCTTGCATAGCTTCAACCCAACTTTCATCCTTCAAAGCCTTATGAATGGTCTTGGGTTCTTCTTGAGATAAGAAACAGGCAAACATGCAATTCTGTAAATCCTTGTGGCTATTCCTCTTCTTAAGTGTTTGAGCAAACATTCCTTGATCAAGCAAATCACTCAACCCTTTTGATTTACTTCTAGTCTGAACAGCAGAGTGAACATCACCAATTATCTGCTCCTTTGGATGATTCTTGTGGATTCTGGTTGTAGGAGTGGGACTAACAGGTATATCAGTCTCTAAATTTGATAAATCACCTTCAGCACCAAAAACATCAACAACTTCATCATCAGTATCCACATATACTTCTTGTAATTCAGGCATCTCATCAGCAGAATCATCATCAGAATCACCATCTTTATCAGTAGAGTCCATTGGCATAGCAGCAGAGTTACCAAACCTAACAACAGAGTGTTTGGGCCTAACAGCAGAGTGTTTTGGCTTAACAGCAGAGTGTTTTGGCCTAGCAGCAGAGTTTAGAGAACTGCTGCTATGGTTATTCCCTTGTTGCCCATCAACTTCTGACTCTTTATTTCTTTCCTTATCATCATTCTTGACATCATGAGAAGGTTCATCAACACCTTCTACATTAACCTTTGGTACTTCCTTATGAACAGCAGCATCATCTGAACTTTTTCCCTCTTTAGGAGTGAAGTACTGATCAAACGTGCTCCTTTCAATCAAAACAAACTCCTCTGCAGTTTCATCCTTCTTTGCTTGTGTACCTGCATTGGGGTTAGTTTGTGTGCCTGCAGACATGTTAGTGGTACCTGCAATGACTGGTTGATAATTCATACTCTTGGTTAAAGAATCAATATCAAACATCCACTCAGGACCTTTTCCATCAACATTAGGTGTGGTTTCTCTAATTCTAACATGCAAATTTTCCACCACATGCCCAGTTCTTTGATTGAAAACCCTAAAAGCCTTACTTTCAGTAGAGTATCCAACAAAGTAACCTATGTCTGCTTTCTCACTAAACTTGCCTAAGTGGTCAATGGTGTTTAAGATAGTGACAGGACACCCAAATGGTCTAAAGAAATCTATCAGAGGTTTCATACCATGCAATAACTCATAAGGGGTCTTATTGTGAGGTTTAACTATCTTAGTTCTATTTTGCACATAACAAGCAGTGTTGACTGCTTCAGCCCAAAAGATAGTGGGTAACTTAGACTCTGACAACATAGTCCTAGCAGCCTCAATTATTGTTCTATTCCTCCTCTCAGCCACACCATTTTGCTGAGGAGTTCTAGCCACACTAAATTGTCTAGTTATCCCTTTTTCCTCACAGAACTGATTCATCACTTAATTCTTAAATTCAGTTCCATTGTCACATCTGATGATTTTAACCTTGTGATTAAATAGGTTTTCTATCCTTGTAATAAAAGCCTTAAGAATGCCAGGGGTCTCATTCTTAGTAGCTAAGAAGAATACCCAAGTAAACCTACTGAAATCATCAGTGACCACTAAGCCATACATTTTTTTGTTCAAACTATTCACATAAGTGGGTCCAAATAGGTCCATGTGTAACATAAATAAAGGTTCAGTTATAGAATTCACCAATTTGGACTTACAAGATGCTCTATGTTGCTTTCTCATTTGGCAAGCAACACATACTTCAGGATTCTCAAAAACCTTTGAAGGTAATCTTCTGACCAAGTTCCCTTTCACCAACTTGTTGATAGCCTTGTAGTTCAGATGTCCAAGGCTTTTGTGCCATAGTTTGGATTCATCAATAGTGGCTTTGGCAAACAGACAAGTTAAATCTCTTTTGGGAATAATGTTCTTTATGTCCACACTGTATATGTTGTCATTTCTAGGGACTTTAAGAAGTACCAATTTATCATCAGGTATCTTATAGTCGGGAGATAAGACAAGACATTCAGTGTCTGTAAAAAGAACAAAATTCTTTCTGTCACACATTTGTGAGACACTAAAAAGATTGAACTTTAAGCCATTCACCAAATACACTTTCTCAAAATCCAATTTTCCAGTTCTGATTATGCCTTTACCAACAATTTTTCCTCCTTTAGGGTCATTCCCAAAGGCAACATATCCACCATCCAAAGCTTCAAAATTCTCCAAATTGCTTTGGTCTCCTGTCATGTGTGAAGAGCATCCACTATCAAAAATGCATTTATCCTTTAGCTCCTTTTGTAGATTGCCCTGCACAAAAAGTAAGAGAATTAGTTTCTCTTTGGGACCCAAGCCATTACTGACTTGGATCTACCTTGTGCATCAAAGTAGTCAAATTTCTTCAACTGCATTGGTGCACTGCTGTGTCTGAGAACATGATCTAAAACTTTAACTTTTGGTTTCTAGACCCAGCAAGCTGAGGCTTTAACAGCATAAAAATGATTGCCCACAACAGTATCAGTAACAACTTTAGGCAAAACAGTAGAGTCTGCCTTAACAGCAGAGTTAACTATATCTTTCTTTATGGGCACTGTTGGTGCAATAGGAGAGATAACTCTAGAAGTACCATCTCTCATCAAAACTTCCCTAGGAACCATGTTTCTTTTGGGGTGAGGGTGAGTCTTTCTAGCAAAGTTTCTATGGTTCACCCTTGAGTATTGGTTCTAAGCTAGTTTCTTATAGCACTCATCTTGTAGATGTTCAAAACTACCACAACAATAACATGCCTTCTTAAGTAATTGAAAATTAGTACCTAATTTATGTGAAACTAGGTTGTTCCAATTTCTCTGATTTCCCCTAGGCAAGTTATTTGTTCTTTTAGGATATACTCTAGGTGTGTTTTCATACTCAGCCATCTTCCTAGAGATACCTTTACCAAACCTAGGCTTAACAAACTCAACCTTTTTAGCCCTAGGTACTTTTGATTCAACAACAGTTGAAATTTCTTCCCTTTTGTTCTTAGAGGTTGAATCAGATTCTACTTCATCATCATCACTGTCAGACACCCAATCTTCAATCAAGGGTGCTTGTTCATACTTCTTTACTTCAACCTTAGGTGACTCTATTTCTTTTTCACTAGTTTCAACTACAAGTTTACTAGTTTCACCTACAGGTTTAACCTCAGACTCAGATATGAAAGTTAGTGTCCTAGTAGGAGGGGCATTGGCACTAAGTTTCGTAGGGTGAGCAACAGCATTATATCCTAAACCACTTCCTGGTTCTGCAAAGTGTCTACCTATTGGTTTACTGAGAATATCAGTGGCATATTGTTGTTTTTCAACCCTAACTATGTGTTTTTCAGTCTCACTAATAGCTGAAACTTTAGCCTGTTCAGCCTCTTCTACTTTTTCCATAAGAACCTTAATCTCATCATCTTTCTTGATAATTTCATTTTTCAGAATAGTGATCTGATCAAGGTATTCAATTTCAGTCTTTTTATAAAATTCTAGCTTCTCTTCTAAGTTCTTTAAACCATATGCATAACTAAGATTATCTAGCTTAAGTGTTTCATTTTCCATTTTAAGGTTTCCATTGCTAGACTTAAGAATCTCAATTGTATCAGAACATGATTTAAATGAACAAGATGATTCATTGGATACCTCAGAGTCTGATCCAGAAGAAGAATAGGCCATGAGAGCAAAATGCTGCACTTCAGATTCCTCTTCAGCTATCAATGCACAATTTGGACCATCCTCAGCAAGATCACTCCAATCATAATCACCTAACCCATCACATGATACCATAGCAGTTGTAGAATTTGGCTCCTCATCAGCAGACTTCTTGAAATTCTCATTGCTTCTTTTTGGTGCTTTGCATTCTCTTGCAAAGTGTCCCTTCTTTCTGCAGTTAAAACATTCAGCCTTTGACTTGTCAAATCCCACACTCTTGTTCCTTCTGAACTTCATCTCTTTACCAGTTCGCTTAAGAAACCTTCTTGCCCTCATTGTTAACATTGCAAACTGCCATTGCATATCAATCTCTTCAACATCATCAGGATCAAGTTCATCCAGATCTTGAGGCATGACTGAAGTACTTGTAGTAAGTTCAGCCAAATAAGCACAAATTGCAGCATCACTGATAGTGTTGGTGTTAGCAGAGTCAGCAGCAGAGACATGTGAACCAACAGCAGGAGCAAAAGCACCAGCAGCAGAGTGCTGTTCTTGATGTCTACCAGTATTCTTACTGTTTGAGGAAACAAAAGCAAGATTATTTGTGGTAGAAGATGAGCTTGACAATCCTTTAACTTCAGATTCATACACCTTCAAGTTGTTATACAGATCATCCAATGTCATAGTATCAAAATCTTCCTTATGTCTCCAAACCACTGTATGAGTGTTCCATTCAGAAGATAAACTTCTCAGAAACTTTAGATTGACATCCTCTTGAGATGGCTCAATCTTCAAAAGAGCCATCTGACTGGTTAGCTTATGAAGTCGATCATAAGTTCCCTCAATGTCCTCAGAACTTAAAGCAGTGAAAGTTTCAAACTGATGCTTCAGTAGATTCTTTCTTGATTTCTTGGTAGCTTCATTCCCACCAAATCGAAGTTCGATTGCTTCCCATAACTCCTTAGCAGACTCAATATGATTAAAGCTCAATTGATAATCATTAGGTATTCCCATCATGAGAATACTGTGAGCCTTAACCTCCAATCTTCTCTGTGCTTTCTCCTCACTTGTCTTGAGAGTCAAGACTGATCCAGTAGCAGTCTTGGTTTGCACACTGTCGCCATGAAGAATAACTTCCCAAAGTGAGTAATCAACCATTCTTATGTACTGTTGAATCCTCATCTTCCAGATCTCATACTCTCCAGTCTTGAGCATGGGAACCCTTGATGCAGTAACCATGTGTGTAGAGTCGGAATCCATTGCTTACTGTGATGATTAGCAAATCTTGTATTCAAAAATTCTTCTTGGTACCAGTTTCTAGATCACAAGCTCTGATACCACTTGTTGATCCCAGTTGAGCTTCACGATCTTATTAATTACCTTAGATAAATCTAAAGTAATCGGTATAGAAACTGATCTTAAGTTGTATATCAAATATTATGCGGAAACTAATACTTGATCTTAAGAAGAATAAACACAAACGAATTCTCAAACAACACTTCAATATTAATACGATTGCTCAATAGCAATAGGGTTACAAGAAACCTTGAAGTGTAAACAATAATACGTATGCTAAGATAATCGATATCTAACCCTAACCCTAGAACCTCCTTTTATAGCGTAAGGAGTCCTAGTCGGTTTACAAGACTTCCTATACAAGAAAGATATTCATACGTATCTTTGCTATACTTATCCTTAACATACTATACATATCTAATAAGCAGCAGAGTAATTCTTCTAGCAGCAGAGTCTTCGTAAGCTAGCAACAGAGTTACACTATGCCTATTATCCCAAACAGCAGAGTTATCAAAACAGCAGAGTTAATACACTAATCAGCAGAGTCACATAACTATCCAGCAGAGTTATGTTTCTCGAATCAGCAGCATTTTAGACCCAACAACCAGGGATGCGCCGCATTAAAATAAACTGATAAAAAGTTTTAAAGTCGAAAGTAAAAATGCAGAAAAAATAAATTAAGATATGACCATTGCAGGAGATGCGCCGCATCTCAGAATTGAGATGCGCCGTATCCTCTGCGGCCTGACTGACTCGACTCAGAACAGAATAATAAAAAAATTTCGGGTTGTCTTCCGGTCAGCACTTGTCTTTATTCCAGAGTCTTCAAGTTAGACTCAGGTTCAGCTTTCTAATATCGATCATTGAAGGAGTCAGAAACATCGCGCTCCCTCATCGCCAATTCAGTAATATTGAACACTCCTTGCTCGTCCTTAATTTCCACGCCGTTCTTCTTCAATATCTGTATAAACAAAGTTCTGTCCCTTTCGGGCAGAGATGACAAAATGATAGACGGGAAATTCTTATTATCATATAGGCATAAATAGGCAAGGTGGGGTGGTAGTTCAATAAACACATCATTATTCAAATTCGTTTTCTCAACTATTCTCCTACGTTTGTTAATTACTACGCAATCATACCACTCATCATCAGAATCATTAACAATATCGCGTCTAAGTTCGGTAGGTACATTAAGGTCAATAAATTCCTCAAAGTTCTCATGATTAGGATTAGTTGAGTTGTTTTGAATCAATGTTTCTCCCATAAGTCTAGCTTCAAGATCGAGGTCCATACGCTCTCTTAATCCTAGCACATAGACACCTCTAACTATGCTTTTAACAGGATCTTGACACTTATAGACTAGTTTATTATTCCCTACCCTTAACGAGATTTTTCTTTTGAATACATCAATCTTAGCATGGGCAGTAGACAAGAAAGGTCTTCCAAGGATTAAAGGAACCTTAACATCCTCGGGCATATCTAATATAACAAAGTCTACAGGGAAAATAAACTTCTCAATCTTAACTAGCACATTATTAGCAATCCCTTCAGGTCGTTTTACCGTTTTATCAGCCAATTCAATAAGTAATTTAGTTGGTGCTAATTTTCCTAGTCCTAGGGCAGTGAATGTCTTAAGAGGCATAACACTAACACTAGCTCCTAAGTCAGCTAACACATTATTGAAAGATATATTATTAATTGAACAAGGCAAAGTAAAACTTCCTGGGTCCTTTTCTTTATGAGGCAAGGCATGTAAGTCGGTTGCAGAGCTCTCTTCTTTCATTGTAGCCTTGATCTCCCCTTCAATCTTTGTCTTCTCTTTTAGTAGTCTCCTTAAACTGATTGAAGAATTAAAGAAAAATTCGGGTCTTGCATCATCATTACCATTCATCGGTCTTCTCGGAAAAGGAATGTTAGGAGTGACTTCTTCAGTGGTGCTTATGGCCTTGACATGATCTCTTGGGTTGGTTTCGGTTGAGCTAGGTAAACTTCCATATCCCCTTTCTTGAAGAACTTTGCTCATTTGACCAATTTGTTGTTCCAATGCTTTGATCGAAGCTCCTTGATTTCTTGTAGTAGTGTCCGTTGAAGCTCGGATTTCTTTGATCATGGCAGTATTCTCTTCATGTCTTTTAGCAGCATCGGCCATAATTTGCTTTAGAGTGTCATCTAAAGTCTGCCTCCTTTCTTGATAAGCGGGATTAAAGTTGTTCTTTTGATAGAATCCCGGGGTGGTTTCCCTAAATCTTCCTGAAGGTCGGAATGGTTGTCCAAATTGGGTGTAATATGCTTCTTCAAACGTCTCACTTTCATTCTTATTCGGGCAATCTTTAGTGTTGTGAGGTCCTTCGCACTTTTCACATCCAACTTGGGCAGCATACACTTTTTCATCATGCTTCTTCATCTCTCTACTAATGTTATCCAATTGAGCTTGAATAGCAGCAATCCCGTCAAAATTAGTACTGCTCTTAGATCTAGTAGAGGTCCCATCGTGCCACTTTTGAGAATGATCAGCAGCTTCTTGGATCGCTTTCCTAGCATTGGCTGCACTCATTTGAGGCACAGCTCCCTTAGCGTCCAAGATTTGTCTAGTAGGCACGTCCAATCCTTGATAAAACAATATTATCTCCTGCATAGGGGTTAGATAGTGTTGAGGACATTTTACCAGTAAATCTTTAAATCGTTCCCAAGCTTGATAAAGAGTTTCATCAGGCTCTTGCTTGAAACTGTTGATAGCCTCCATCTTTTTAGCAGTCTTAGCAGGTGGACAATATCTCTTCAGGAATTTGCTCTTCAAATCTTCCTATGTAGTGATTGAACTAGCTGGTTCATTCCTTAGCCACTTGTTAGCAGCTCCTTTTAGCGAGAGTGGAAAGATTCTTAGCATGATTTGATCGTCAGTGACTCCTTCTGAAGTAAACAAATCTGCAATCTCGAGGACCTTTTCAACATGCTCATTAGCATCCTCATGTTCCGATCCACTGAAAGCATTCTCTCTTAGCTCCTTGAGAAACTGACCCTTCAATTCAAATTTTGACTTATCATCAAACTTTGGTCTAGCAACTCCTGAAGTGTAATCAGCACGGGTTTTGTTCATGTATTCCTCCATAGTTGTGTTTTCGCCCATTGTTTCTGTTTCTTCTTCCTCTTTCTCTTCAGAAAAATAATCAAGCTCGAATGAACTTGAAGTATCAAAGTTTTTTGTGTTGAAAAGCCTTTTAAGCGAATGAAAGACTCGTTCAGGATCTTCGAAAGGTTGAATCAAGTTCTTTGTAGAACTCCTGGTCATGCACTTCCTGAAATAAACACAAAAATATCAGTAGGGTATGCTCAAGAAAGTAATATATCAGAAAATTGACAACGAAAACGGAATACGAAAAATTAAAGTTACTGATATCTGCAGAAGATGCGCTGTATCCAAAAAGTTGGATACGCCGTATCTTACAATCGTTAAAATTAAATCAGACTTTATTCAGAAAATAGATACGTCGCTTAGAAATTAGAATGCGCCGTATCGATTTTAATAATCAAAAATCGATATTTATTTAAAATTAAATGCGTCGTATTAACAAAAGTTAATGCGCCGTATTTTCGTTACGTTTCAAAATATAAGATTTTTGATTCAGAAGATACGCCGTATCGACAGAGATCGATGCGCCGTATCTGTTTAATAATTCGAAAACTGTTTTTAATTAAAATAATAGATACGCCGTATCTGCTGAAGCAGATGCGTCATATGGCGTTAACGTTTAGAAAAAAAATTTCCTTAAAAACAGATACGCCGTATCTTGGGGAAAAGATGCGTCGTATCGAATTAATTAAACGCGTTGTATTTTATAAAAAATTAAACGCAATACGCCGTATCTGAGAAATCAGATGCGTCGTATCGTTCGATTTAGCTCAGTACAACGATAGCAGAACACAAAAAATACGAAAAATAAAAACAAATAAAAACACAAACGAAAATAAACACAAATAAAAGCAAACAAATAACACACAAAACAGAAAATATGCAAAATAGTACAATGAATGCAATTTAATCTAATACACAACAGAATTAGCGGTTAGATTAAAAAAAATTAAAAACCTAATTAAAATACTAATCAAATTAACAGATAACAACAATTCACTCCCCGGCAGCGGCGCCAAAAACTTGATGCGTGCGATGTGTCGTTGCGGTTTAGCAGTATTAATGCCTACTCAAGTTTTAAATTTATATTTAGCCGACTTATCAATAACACACACACTTAACGAGCAGTGTACCCGGTCAGTATGAATATAATGGTAAGTAGAGTGTCGATCACTAAGAGTGGAACGTATTATCTAGTTATTCTAATCAGTATTTTAATATATTAAGTTAGCTATACAACCTAATCTAACGCAAGGGGGTTTCAGCCTGAGAGACTGGCACGATTGGTTGCAATTAAATAATAAACTAAACCAATAGGCATGAATCAGCAAGTAGCACACACGTACACAGATAAATACACGAGACAATAAGAAGACCTGTCCTGATAGATAAGTAGTTTGTCACTTGTTTTATTGCTAGTTTTATATGAAGTGTATAGTTCGATGCAACGCACCGAGATTAAGTCCTTTCTCGTTGGTTCTAATCTTATCGGCGAGTAAACCCTTAATGATTACTTATGACTATCCTATTTATCTTTCTTCCTACTTTTCTACAGACGATAGAATGCATAGGCGATCTAATAAATAGGCGAGGGCAGAGGCATGGCGACCCGATCAACGCTCAGCTAGACACAGAGGTTATCAATGCACTAATAAAAGTCACCAAAGACATCAACATATAAACTTTAATTAATGGGAAAGCAGTTTTAAGGGAGTGCAATCTTTCCGTTGTCACATTACACAAGCCACCAATCCTGATGAATTAAAGTTTACTAACACAATAAAACAAAACTACTTAATGAATTAAATACATGCAGGACCTTCTTATAGTTCTTGTATCTTCGTTAAAGGTGTGTCTTGTGCTGCTGCCTTGACTGAATTCGTCCTAAGGTTTCTGTACTTCGGTCTCGTATATATTATATGTCTCTCGAAATTCGTCTGGTCTTGCGGTATTTATAGTTTCTGTCTGAGGGTAAGATGCGGCACATCTAGTAAGTAGATGCGGCGCATTGACTTAACTTCGCGTGGGGTCCAAGATTAATATATTCAGGAATATTCGTACACCGCCAGAAGATGCGGCGTATGTCCATTATCAGATGCGGCGCATGTCCTCTTGTATCTTGGATCGTATCTGGTGAAATCTTGATAGTGATGCGCCGTATGTAATAAGTGAGATGCGGCGCATCTGGAGCAGATTTGTCTTGATCTTGTACATTTCAGTAGACTCTTAACTTCTTGCTCGTTTGCTCCATAATTAGTCCAAAATCGCTAAGTTTCACCAAATGCTTGTTTTTACCTGAGAATTACAAAAGTAAACGATTAAGTATCAATTCTTACAGATAATATAATAAAACAAGTCAAATTAATAGGATAAATGATGGTAATAAAATGTACTTATTTGAGTTCATCATATATCGTTTGCACTGACAATGAGATGCATGATATAT
The DNA here is from genome assembly GCA_021014915.2 of Artemisia tridentata subsp. tridentata. Classification (NCBI taxonomy): domain Eukaryota; kingdom Viridiplantae; phylum Streptophyta; class Magnoliopsida; order Asterales; family Asteraceae; genus Artemisia; species Artemisia tridentata. The sequence continues at coordinate 78,249,470 of CP139503.1, read as the reverse complement.
TTCAAAAGGGAAAAGGAAAAGGTGCATGTGATCCTAACAGGATTGTTGGTGGATATCTCTAACGGGGTTAAGGTAACGAGGTTCTAAGTTTCTAGTTTGGATGATCCTAGTTGTGTGTTAGAGATAGTTTGGTGCATGAAAGGTTTTGGGTGATTGTGAGGGTTGAAGGTTGTTTAACTATCACTTATCCAAAGTGAGGAGTAGTTGTAAGGTTTGAGTGTGATGATTGATGAGTTGACGGTTGTAAGGTTTGAGTGTGATGATCTATGGGTTGAAGGTTCTTAGACTAACTATCACTGTCAAGAGTGAAGTATAGTTAAAAGGTTTGAATGTGAGATGCAAGATAAGCTTGCAATGGTGAGGCCTTATATAGGCAAGAGTTGTGGGATTCGAACTAAAGTTGGTGTTAGAGTTCTATGATGTAGTGAGGGAATCCTAGGGTGTATGTGAGTTTGCAAAAATTTGCAGGTTTGAGGTTAGGGATGCAGGGATCTAAAGGAAACAGTAAAAATTCGTCAAACATAGGCACGGTACCACTAAATATCACACGGTACCATTAAATTTAACGGTACCGTGGCATATTTAACGGTACCGTGACCTGGAAGTCACGAATTTTCCTATACAGCCTAGTTATGGGCAGCTAAAGGGAAGTTTCCTAGGGAATAAGAACCACATTTGTATGTTCTTGAGAGTGTTTGGTGAAAGACTATATGAGTGTGTTTTCGCTCCCCCTTAATCTATGACCATCCGGGCAAGATGTAAAATATAAAAAGGAAAACAAACGTTGACCGAAGCGATGAGCTTAGTAACGTCATGACAAGTAGTGGATAGCATACAATAAACTTCACCTTTGAAGTCACGTAGCTCTTTTCAATCATTGTGAATATTCATAGAATATTTATATGATGAGGCATGTGATTACTTGGAGATATCCTAAGGGTTAAGAAGATAAAATCTTCAGGGTTGTGAGGTAGGTGATAAGGTTATAGGTTTATCTATGTTGATGAAGGAGGGTTATCTCAACGTATCCTAATGTCTTCGTTTGAAGTGTGTGTGAGATGAGTGGGATGCGGAAGCATTGGTAGTGTTTAGTACCATGCGGAAGTGAAAGGGAAGAAGGCTTAGGAATCAGAAGATAGATACAATCTGTTCTGATAGGATACGGTTCTGGTTCAAGACTACATCGAGTGTGTTTCGATAGTGGTTTTGAAACAGTGAGAATAAACTGTCTCAGCAAATAACGGTCCGACGGTACCGTTAAAAATAACGATACTGTCCCCTATTAAAGAGTACCGTGACCTGCTGAGGTCAGTTTTGACCCAGAATTAGATTTCTGACAAAGAAATTTCACATATGTTGTGATTTTTCTGGACCTTAGATTAAAAGAATTTATACCGAATAAATTCCTTTATGAATGAATCCACCGGGATTCGATGAACGTTTGTCGAGAACGAGAAATGACATTTAATTGCATTTCGCAAATTAAATAAACTTTAAATACTTCGGATGAAATATTTAAGTTGTCATTGGAGTTTAAGAGGATTTATACCTAATAAATTCTTTGACCGGTACTGGACGAGAAGAAATGACTTTTATATTTCCGAGGAAATACATAGGTAGTCATTAGAGCGATGTGAAAGATGACTTAATATTTCCAGTGAAATATTTAAAAAGTCATCAGACGAGACACAGGATATGACTTGACATTTCCAGTGAAATATCTAACAGTCATGGGACGAGATCGAGGGAATGACTTGATATTTCCAGTGAAATATCTAAAAGTCATGACACGAAATATAATAGATGATCTCAATATTTCCAGTGAAATATTCAAGAGATCATGCAAGGAACGTGAGGGATGACTTAATATTTCCAGTGAAATATTTAGATAGTCATGAGAGGGATTTAAAGAATGACTCAATATTTCCAGTGAAATATTTAAAGAGTCATGAGACGAGACGCATGAGATGACTACAATATTTCCAGTGAAATATTCAAGTAATCATAAGAGGGGTACGAGAGATGACTTTAATATTTCTAGTGAAATATTTAAATAGTCATCAGTTTTATGGAAAATGTTCCATCATTCCTAGACCTAGACGGAGATGGTAAGGGGATTCTCGGTTGAGAGGTTTGGTTGATTTAAGGGTTTCTATGTGCTTCGCACGTGAGTGTTTCATGGGGTTTTGAAAGATGTAAAGCTAGGCCTATGGTGCTGATTTGCAGCAGGGTTTGGGATCTTAAGACGTGTATATTCACACGAGGATGAAAGGAACTACTAATTACTTATATAGTAACTCGTGAGTCCTTTGGATGAGCGTTTTAACATATGTTGTTAAAAGGCTTGAGTATGATGTTTCAGATATGACATTTAATAATTGCGATCGCAAGTTAAACTTACTTGAATATTTCGGATGAAATATTTAAGTTGTCAACCCTACTCCGAGTTCTACTAGGTTTGTTCCTAACCTTCCCATGACAAAAGGGTGTATTACTTAGAAGAAGGCGAAGTGATGACTGGGGAATTAGGGTAACTTCGCGACTACTTTGACCTATGGGTTTTGACACTAGTGTATGGCTCTATGACTTCTAAGGGTTCATAGTGATGGGCATACCTAATTCCTAATGTGTCAAAAGAGCATAGTGTGGGTGCAAACTTTACAAGCAAATCATGTAAAATGCACATAAGGAATAAATGCAAACATCATGCAAACCATGATAATCATTTAGCATTTAAGATCATGAAGATATTTTAATCATATCTTATGAGAACATGTTATCATTTTGAAACACGTATGTGGGATGCAAGTAATCTAGGTTTGCTAAGGCAGATCCTAATTACTACTTGTTCAAGACAACATCCTAATGGGAGATATAGTTCACCGATGTAAACTATCTCTAGTCAAATGTAGGAATGAAAATTTTTCAAGTTAGAGAATGAGTATGAGACTATCACTAGTGGTGCTCAATTAAGGCTAAACACGACCATTTTTACGGGTTATACACGAACCCAACTTCTCTCCTGGAAGCAATCCAACCGTTAGGTCAAATTGAATTTCTAGTGCGATAGGTTCTCCAGTAGTCATTCTCATGTTAGAAGAATCCAGATTCCTATATTTGCCTATCAAAGTATAGCAAAGATGATGTTATCATGTTTTGCTTATACATGGCCTAATATGACTCAATTAACCATACTTTGAAAGTCGGTTAAGAAAATGACATGTCTTACACAACTCCTAACAAAGGCAAGCGAAATGTTTTAATTTTGTGTTTGAGATTTAGAGGTTATTTGATGGAGATGGTGTATTTTAAGATCTCTTGGACAACATCTTTGTTTGTTGAGTTGTTACATGTTATTTTAACACGATTTGGTTTCCTAGAACCAAGAGACACTCTAATGTGATACAATGTAGAATCTACTACATCGTGTGTGTTTCAAGAATGCTCCTTTGCATATCTTGAGTGAGAATCTAGTAAAGGTTATTTACCTCAATAGATCTTGTGAGCATTTTATTTGAAATGAGACATACTGTTTATTTCAACTAGTATGTTTTTCTAAGAGTAAACTTATCACTCTTAAGAATGCTTTGTGAAACAAGTATTTTAGTGTATGACCAATTTTACTTGTTTATGCAATGACACATGTCGTATTAGGTTATTATTCAACTCTAATATCCTATATTTGTTAACAGGATGCAATGTATTCTCTTGTAACATAACCATTCATGTCACAAAGAAAATAAGATGCATAGGATATAAGTTATCCTTTGTCAATCTTTTGATAAGAGAAATACATGTGATATTCTCAAAGATTGATGACTTACATAATAGTTAATAACATATTATGTGTGACACTTTTACTAGACATGTGACATTGAGTGTTGAGTCGTTCATGAGCAAATTTTACATATGTTGTTTGCTTGCTCGTGTTTGGTTTTTCGGAAATGACACATTTACTAATTGCATTGCAATGTAAATTACTTGTATATTTCGGATGAAACATCCAAGTTGTCAATCCTACTTCGTTGTGTATTTTATGCATCTTTTAAACATGTTAGTTTAAAGTTTGGAACACAACCTTTGGACAAGAAGACTTAACATGGCATCTTCAACACAAGTGTGAGTTATGATCCGATGCATATTATTTTCGTCTTAAGAGGACGTCATTATTTTCATAACAATCAAGTGTGATTGAGTATGTAGATTCAAGATAATATGTTTCATCATGTTTTGATGTTATCTTGAAGCTAAACAAATAATGACTCCAATTTCATGTCCACACTCGAAAACTTGTCAATTAGATTCGATGATGATATCAATCATAATTTGAATAATGAATTGATATGTACTCGAAATCTTTCTTGACCCTCACAATCACTCCCTTTTTAAAAAGAAAATAAAAATTTAAGGAGTGTGTTCCATTTATTTTAACACTAGTTGTATGTGTGAGGTTAATGACAAACTAAGTTACTACTTTGATATTGTCATTTATTTTTATTTGAGAAAAACTATTTATATTATTATGTATAATACTCTTAGTTTTTCGACACCTCATTAGTATAAAAATAATTATCTTAACCATTTTTATACCACATACGTAAAATACTAAATGTTTAAAACATTTTGTATGTGTGTTAAATCAATGCAAGTTTAATACATTTTCTTTTACTTAAATACTAATGTATTAAAATGACCTTTTATCTTGTTTAGACAACCCATGGTCAAACAAGACAAAATGATGTGATGTTTTAAGGATCATGTTACGGATTTTATGAAAGTGTTAAGTGTTTTGGGGTGATATACTTTTTACACGTAAACCTTTGGAAAAATAATTGTGTAAGACAATATCTTTCGACACACATGATCTACCAACTTAGTTTCTATTCCTAAGAAAGTTACTAAACCATTTTAAGAACTTGCAACAAATGCAAGACAAATGGTTGATGCCTATATTCAATGCAAACTAATTACTTAATATAGTGCAAGTGATTTAGCATGAGCCTTATAAATGCATAAACCGAAAAAACTATAATAAGCAAATAGCAATTTAACACACAAAAATACTTATCGTCATTTTGTGTATTAGGTATAACAATGTATACTAAGCTTGATTTTATTTGACAATGAATTGGTTTCCTCCCCATTTCAAATATTTTTGCTGAGCACTTTGAAAACATGTCAAGGTTTAAAAGTTGAATCGCCCTTTTTCAGTTTGACCAAAAATTTACGCAAACTGCATGACCAGAAGACCTTTAGTTGAAAATCAAGGACTTTAACATACTTTCATTTAGAACTAATTCATAAAAATGTTTCTCAAATGAAAGTAGACTCAACATCGTTCAAAATGATGGGCGACACGACTCGTACAGACTCATGGTTGATTTTATATGGATTTTTGAAAATGAACCAAAAATGAAAAACAGACAATCAGATGCACGGCATCGTTAAATGACCCATGGTACCATTAAATATAACGGTACCGTACAATGTTTAGTGGTACCGTGGTCTGTTTTCTGATTCAGAACTGCATGACTTAATGACTCGTTCTGAAAACATGACCGGACACTTAAAGACACTGTTCTTTTAGTGGTTTAAGAAAACCTTCAAGCTAGTATGACAAAGTATACTTAACAACAAAACTTGTAAGTATTAAGCAACTAAATACTTTTCATATTTTTATCACCTTTATGGGTAATTTGATACATGGATCGTACTCAATTTTGAAAACCATTTGTTTTAAAAATTTGAGCGACGTGGCTCTGGTACCAATTGTCGAAACCGTAGAGGGGGGGTAAATACGTTTCCATTTAAAAACTTAAAACTTTTGTATCAAACACCCGATCAAGTGTGACGTAATATGAAGAGTGTCAACAATGAGTATATAGCATCTAGAGATGACTATAGTAAACTACAACATATGCACAATCAAACCATGGAACATACATGATGAATTACTACATGAGCAACAAGCCACACAAACACATATGCAATGCAAATATAAATATAAAGCGATAACTAATGAAATGAAAGTAAAGAGATAAGTTAGAAGGCGCAAACCGGACACGGTGATTTATAGTGGTTCGGTCACGAAGCTCCTCTTCGCCCTACTCCACTCCCCGAGTACCCAACTCGAGAGTTTCTTCACTAAATACAAACTATTATGGCGGAGGAAAACCGTACACGTCGCTTAACTTGTTTTCCGACACTAAGCTAGATGTCGAGTGCTAATCTTAGCTAGCACCAATCTACCACGATCTACCCGATCTACACCATACACGTCGCTTATCCTATTTCCGACACTAAGTTAGATGCCGAGTGCTAATCTTAGCTAGCACCAATCTACCACGATCTACCCGATCTACCCTTGATCCACATGATCAATCACACAAGCCCAATGGCTTCAAGAGATCTTCACTATCTCTTAAGATCACAATGATCTTGACTCTCTCTCTCTCACAAAAGAAAAACAATCTTGATGTATGCTATGATACAATCAAGAGTGTAACAAATGTTACAAGACCTAACAACTCCAACTCTTGTATCTTCTTGGATACCTTGAGTTCTTCTCTTGCTAATCAAGAGGGATGACAACACTTTGTATCAACTTAAATACTTTGTGTTCTTCTCTTGCTAATCAAGAGGGATGACAACACTTTGTATCTACTTGGATACTTTGTGTTCTTCTCTTGCTAATCAAGAGGAATGAAGAGGATCACTTGAATGGATGATTGGATCACTCTTAAACAACCTAAGACTCTCCAAATGATCAAGGAAAGTGTTTTAAGTGAGGTGGACTATACCAGAGAAAAAATCACTGGAAAATGAAGTTGGAAGTGTGGAATGGTCCACTATTTATAGGCAAGGGAAAATCTGACCGTTACAGACCCACGGCTCCACTAAATACCCGACGGCTCCGTTAAATTTAATGGAGCCGTACCTATTTAATGGTGCCGTAGACGCTCCTTCGTTTGTCTTTAGTGGGGAAGGTTTATTTGGGGAAGTTAGGAGCTGTTTTGGGGGGAAATTTGACTGTTGGGATTTTCAAACATATTTTTCAAAATAAAACTTTTCTTTTTAATTCAAAAATAATTTGTGAAATATATTTTTGAAAAAATGTTTTGTCACATTAAAAATGTGAAGTTTAGAAAAATAAAATCCTTTGATCATTTGTCAAGTAGTAGATTTGTTTGTCCATATCTTGAGTGTTTTATGTCGGGATGGAAATCTACGACTTCGTTGAAGCATACTTGAGACGTCGGGAGGTGTTGATGTAAGTATGCATTGATGATTTGTGTTTACAAGTAAATTGCACATTTTACATTATGTATCACAAGTTACATGTTTGTCATTATTAAAACCGAAGAAATCGTTTAGTTTAAATATCGTAATATTTGCACTAACAAAAACGTTTGAATAAACGAATTGGTCATGCCCAAATTTTCTAAAATTCCAACACTTAGAGTATTTTTGATAAAAATACTTAACTTGTCTAAATTTTTCTAAATACTTAACAATTTTTCTAAATTTCTTATAATTAAAATTATATTATAAATAATAAACAGTATTTATAATATAATATTCCCCCACTAACACTATTATTTTATTTATTTCTCAAAACCTAATTAATTAATTATAACCTTAATTAATTAAATACATAATTATTCAACTTAACCTAACATATATATATATAATATATATATATATATATATATATATATATATATATGAATAATATATATATATACTTGCGAAATTTAACGATGGATACTAGCACGGATGTTCCGTCACACGTGTTCCCACCGTACACTTTAACCATTAGCCACCACCAAGTGTTACATACGATAAATAATTTTCAAATAAAGTAAAGACATATGAGACACGAATATTTCGCTAAGACTTACCGTACTGATTTAGGGTGCGTGTCGGAGCGGTTGCACTATTTTGTTGATTAGCAGATTGCTATTATTTTAAGGTGAGTTTATAGCCCCATATTTTTATACGATTTGTTTTATAAGCCTGGGTTGAGAGACATGCAAAACTGTTTTCATGGACCAAAAATGGATTATGTTTTTATACACACTTGTATGCAGAAACCTAAGTTTAGCTGAATCCCATTGTGCCCACTATCATCAATCGTCAATTCCTGTCTAGGAAACTGTTTGTTATAAATAGATCTATTGGGGATGACACCCTCGTTCGGTTGGCTCGGCATAGTCAAGGCGAACGTATACCATATGAAATTAGTCCGAGTGTCTGGGGATTAACACTCGCGGGCACCCATTATTTTTGCTAATGCCAGCTTGGCATGTTGCGTTGTCTAGTTCGGTTAGATGGGGCTTAGTGTTTGCATAGCGGGATAGTGTGTTATTGCTGAATTGTTTGCTGTATATTGCTATGGTCCATATGTGTTATTTACTTTAAACCTATAAACTCACCAGTGTTAGCTGACTTTTAGCATGTTTTTCTCAGGAAACTGAGGTGTGTTTACTGAAGGCAGCGCATGGCGATGGTCATAATAATTGTTGGAAATGTTTTTATTATTGCATTAACTCTGAAATTTGGACCGCTTTGTTTAATGGGCTACATTTTTATTTGAAATGAATTTTATGTAAGAAAACATGACTTTGAACATGTAATGTATTTTAAAACGGATTTTCAATCCGTTCTCTATATCTTGTGTTGTGATTATCGATTTAGTAGCAGCCAAAGTGTATGCTTCCGCAATATTATGATTTTGGGGGTGTTACAGATTGGTATTCAGAGCCTAGGTTATAGAGAACTAGGTTTATGAAAACCTTAAACTATAACCGATTTATGAAAAACTTTTCTTTCTGACCGCCAGATGCCTGCCAGCTTAGCTTGCTATGATTTGAGCATTATTTGCTTTATTCGATTAAGTGTTATGATATGCTATTTGGGTATTTTATTAAGAATATATGATATAAGTATTTTCTATATACTTACACGTGTCGTACCACATTTGTCACAGATTATGTCTCTCCCTTTCGGTACACTTGATGAGGTAGCTGCTGCTGGACACACTTCTCCATTACGACAGCCAGTTCCATTTGCGGATGACCCGCTGGTGGAGGTTGTCAGAGCCGCTGCTCAGCCACCCATTCCAGCTCAGCATGTACACACCACTCCAGTGTCTACCTCACCATATTTACCCCGATACACCACAGCACACCGCTCATCCCTAGCCCAGCTATACACTTTCACCCAGCATCTTCAGGATACCCCACCTATCAGCCGACGCACTGCTCGTATGTCGGTATATTCTGGGTACTGTCTGCGACTCTCAGATTTTCCAGTTCTATCACCTAGGAGGAGGACCAGATCAGATTATGAGGGTACCCCTACTGCATCACCATCTCAATCACCCATATCATCTCCAGACCATTCCCCACCTAGCCAGAGACTTAGGAGATCTGTTGAGACTTATTCAGAGGAGGATGAGGATCCAGTGGAGGATTCAGAGTAGGTTCAGGATGAGCCTACTCCAGCTGCGATAGCACCTACTGAGGACACTCCTATCTGTGCAGATGATGACAGGGACAGAGATGCACCTATGGATTTGGATCAGGTGATGATGCCACGGGATGGTAAGGGCATCGTGGAGGATGTGCAAGGCATATTTGAGGTTGGGAAAAGTTCCAGGGCTGCCCAGATTCAGGATGTGAGTGATAATCAGTAGATGGATATTGTTTGTGATGTCAGTACGGGTGTACGTGCAGCTAGCCCAGAGTACACACCGTCATCTCCTTCGTTCATACCACCTCCATCTTCGATGCCTACTCCACTTCCATCACCAGTGGTTTCTCCACTTGTAGAGCTCGAGGAACCCACTGAGATGGAGCAGATACGGATTCAGCTGGCAAATCAGGCCAGGTTACTTGATGTGCATTCAGAGCAGAACGAGAGGTTGGAGCAGTCTGACCATATTCAGAAAGAGGAGGATTGGGACTGTTGATAGGGCTGCTTGTGTGTTATTTAAGGAGATGTACTCTGATCGGCAGGTGATGATTGGATTGAGAGCTAGATTGGATGCTTTGGAGAGGTTGCATGGTAGAGAGCTTAGGAATTTGGATTTTAGGGCTATTGGCTTAGGTAGAGGCCAGAGCAGGATGCAGGGAATGTTGAGAAGGGCTAGAGGTGTTGATCGTACTCAGTGGCAGAGGATTATGACTGCAGAGTATAAGATTAGAGCAGTGATGAGAGAGAATCAGGAGTTGAGAGATCGTATTGGCCAGTTGGAGACCACCATTGGAGGGATGACTTTAGCATTTGAGCAGTTACGCCTAGATAGTGACCGAGCCTAGAGTAGTTGTAGTTGATGATGTATTCGTTAGGTTGACTAGTATTTCTTTAGTATTCCAGCACTAACTTTTAACCATGCTTGTAATTTTGTAAACCTTTATCCTTTCGATAATTTTATTTATTATTATATATATATATATAATATATATTATATAATATATATATATATATATTATATTTATATATATATATAACAAGCTTGGTTTTTCTATCCAATTATTCATTTTCCTCTGTGGTTGACTTTTTTCTTGCATTCTGTTTGCACTATCCATATATTCATAAGATTCTTTCCTTCCATAAACAAGATCTCATTTATCGCCATCTTTTTGTGATGCAGATAAATGGCACCCAAACAAAAGTCAACCAGAGTCACACGAGGAGAAACCGCCAACACACCCACCCCAACAAGGTCAATAAGGGGAAGGACTGCTAAGAATGTCGCCCCGAAAAGAGCCGCACAGGGCCAAGTTGCTGAAAACGCTGCCCTAACCAGGGCCGCGGCAAATCCACCAGTGGTGAGTCAAGCAACCCTGGATCAGCTTGTTGTCGATCGTGTGGCCGCCGCTCTCGCAGCTACGAACAATTCGACCACCAACACCGGAACGTCTAGGCCAGTGACCAACAGCCGTGGTTGTACTTACTCTGAATTCTGAAAGATCATGGTTGGAGGATTTGGAGGAACAGAGGGAGCCGTTGGCCTAACAAGATGGATTGAGAAGCTAGAAACCGTGTTTTGTATCAGTGGTTGTAACGATGACGACAGGATCAAGTATGCATCTTTCACTTTCATGGATGCCGCTTTGACCTGGTGGAACAACTACATGAAATCTGCTAACATGGATGTTGCTTATGACATGCCGTGGGAAGACTTTAAGGAATTATTGATTAGGAAATACTGCCCACGAAATGAGGTCAAGAAGTTGGAGATAGAATTTTGGAATTTGAAGGTGCAGAACAACAATATGGTTGCTTACAACCAGAGATTTCAGGAGCTGGCTTTGCTATGTCCTGAAATGGTTCAGACCGAGACAAGGTTGATTGAGAGGTATATCGGTGGTTTACCGAAGTCCATAAGAGGTGATGTGACTACCTCGAGAGCTGCAGATCTTCATAAGACCATGGAGACAGCAAACAAGTTGATGGATCAGGAACTGGAGGATGCTCCAGAAAAGAGTGCTGACCACAAAAGGAAGTGGGAGGATCACTCGAAGGGTAGTTACAGCAAATCTCAGAACAAAAGGCGGGATGTAGCTAAATCTTACGCAGCTGGTTCAGGTGATAAGAGGGGGTATGACAGGAACGCACCTCTTTGTAACCGCTGTAAGCTACATCACAAGGGACAGTGCACAGTGAAATGTAACAACTGCCAGAGAATAGGACACTTGGCAAGGAACTGTAGGGCAAGACCCCTAGCCACCACTCAAGCAGCACCCCCCGGCAACCGTAGAGCGGAAGTCACCTGCTTTGGGAGCGGTGAAAAGGGTCATTACCAAAATGAGTGCAACAAGCCCCGAAACCAGGGAAATGGTGGTGGACCAGGCAACCAAGTAGCAGTGGTCAACAATGAAAACCAGGGCAATGGTGGAGGAACCCGTGGAAGAGTTTATGCTGTGGGCAGAAGGGAAGCCCAGGACGACCCGAATGTGGTGACGGGTACGTTTCTCTTAAATAATCGTTATGCTTCAGTAGTATTTGATACAGGAGCAGATAGAAGTTTTGTGTCGACTGCTTTTAGTTCTTTAATTGATATAGCCCCAACCACCTTAGATAATGTCTTTGACGTAGAATTAGCTAACGGGAACCTTGTAACACCCCCAAAATGTGGTATTGCGGAAGCTTTCGGGTCCTGGGGTGCTACGAAATCAATATACATTGCAAAAGAGATATAGTACAATGCCATAATTAAAATTTAAGGAAACCGTACATTAATACAACATTGTCTTGGCCGACATCGGCAAATAAAAATAAGTTTAAATTCTTGAAAGATATTTTCTTGACAACTTAATGAAAACATAGATGACACGTGACGACTCCTTTATGCTACTGTCTTCATAAAAATACCTACTAGCGATCACCTGAAATGCATGAGAAAAACGGGTCAACTATGAAAATAGTTGGTGAGTATACAGGTTTTGTTCAAAAGAAGTCCAAGGTTTTTAAAAATGGTACAAATGGTAGAGACAGTGTCAACCATTCAGTTACAAGTCCTACCCATACAAGACTTGTAACCTATGGTTACACAACCATTATATAGAAAATTGTACGTCTTATAATCAAACACACATGTTTATCAGGTTCACAATAAAAATGCCATGTACATAATAAATAACGACTGCTCCGAATAAGGGAGACTTTGCCCTGCTTTGAACATGGGAGACTTTATGTCACTCCACCACCTAGGCGAGAATTATTGTCACTCACCGACATGGCGAGAATTATTGTCAAGAATGCTCCGAACATGGGAGACTTGGCATTTAGTACGTACGGCACATAATGTTCAAAATAAGTCATAATCTCAATATAATGTCCTAAGGTTCAAAATCAATTTCAAAGAGTTCAGATAAAACATAAGTCATAAGTTCAAATAAAAATTTAAGTCATGCATTCCACCCCAAACAAGTAAAGCGGTAAAAAAAAGGGCTGTGAATACTCACCTTAGCTTGCAGTAACACAAAATATCACAATGGTCACAACAACAACGATATCGAAGGCACAAGCACAACCTAATATATATATATTTATCTCAGAATACGTCTCGAAAAATAAAGAGTTTTAAAAAAGACAAGAGCCTTAGTTTTCGTGGATTACTTGTATCAAAGTTTGTAAAAAGTTTAATGTTAATGTTTCGTGTGGTGATACGAGGACATAGACTCAAGAATACTCACGCCAAAAAGAAATGTGAAATCGACACGTCCATTTATATAATTTTTCACAATTCGTCGTGACTTCAATAAACTCAGTTCTCAAAATAATGTTCCCGACAGTTTATAATTACTCATTCGTTATTAGTTTACTAAGTGTTGATTGAATATTTAGGTTCGTTGTAGTTCAATTGTCCAATGATTTTATCAAGTGTCAAATAACAATCCAATGTAAAATTTGTTAAGTATTTATGTTCGTTGTCAAGTATTTAATCTCGTGTATCCGAAACATACCATTGATTTCAATGTCTAAAACATTTGAAACTCATTTGTCAAAAATTAAATACAAGTCATATCGACTAATACACCTTTATTTTTATAAGAGTTTTACTTGTTAAATTTTTATGGCTTCGGACCAGGTTAAAGAAATCAAGTGCACCCTCATTATTTACTTGGGCTTGGCCCATTCTAAAAACCAAATGCACCCTCATTATTTACTTGGGCTTGTCCCATTCTAAAAATCAATTGCACCCTCTGTTCCTTTAATCCCACAACGCGCCCCAAATGAATGAAACTCAAACAAAATGCCTTCTATTTTTAGTTTTACTCAAAACGCACTCAATGTTTAGTGAAAAACAACTGCAGGTCCAACGCACTCGACCAAAACATATTTAAACAATCGCACCTTTTAACTTGTTAAAATAACCCAAGAGTATACACTCTTGGACAAACTTAGGATTTGCAAATTAACATCATACCCAATTTAAAAAAAAAAACGGTTACCCTCCTCTTATCCTGGTCTCAACCAAAAATCGACTCAACATAGGTTTCTTGTCGAACCAGAAAAACGACCCTCAAATTTCCACTTACTCACCGCGACTAGTAGTATTCAAGGATTAAACAAAAATCAAATCTACCCTTGTTCATACGATTCGAACAAAAACTATAAACGACCATACCAACGACACTACTATAAATATATACCAAATCTGAATCTATATCGAGACTTAACCGGGTCGCATGACCTTGACCCGACCCGTACACAGGAAAGCATAGCCAATATTCGAGTCAACTCAAACCACCGAGTCGACTCGGCTGAGTTGACTCGGTTCAAAACAATAAACACTCTCTTAAACTATGTCGTACCACACGAAATCCGTTCCAAAAACAAGTTTAATCAGTTTTAACCACACGAAAAGATTTATAAACATGTTTTAATTGGATTCTTAATCTAAGAAAATAATAACAATAGTCTCAATCAAAATAATAATAAATATAAGTCTAAATTAGGTCTTTCGGTATACCCAAGAGGAGGCGAAAGGAAAGAGAGGCGAGGCGGGGAAAGTGGCCACGAAACCCACACGAATCCAAATCAACACCATTCTTCTTGCATCGTATCAAACAAAAACACCCTTAACTAGATAATGGTGGGGACGGCTGGTAAAGACGGTTTGACCGGAAAGATTAGCGGCGGCTGCTGGAACTTTATGGGGAGAGTGAGTGTGTGATGTATGTGATATATCAGTCGAGTGTGTGTCTCCATCTTCAGCATCGGTCCGATTAAAAGAAGAAAAGAGGGTAGCTTTGACCAAAATTTTCTTGGTGGGTTCTCGTGAAGGAAACTTTTTGAGAAAGATCTCCATCAATTCCCCCCTCCAAGGTTCCCTCGTGATCGATAGTCAGAAAAGAAAAAAAAAAAGATAAAACGTGATGGTGATGGATCAGGGAAAGAGAAACAAAAAAAGAAGGAAAGAGATAAGGGAAGGAGGGTAGGGCGGCTTTTATCTATGAGAAGTGTAAATACACATACAAGTTTACTTCATGCACATGCAGCTTTTATCTATGGGAAGTTTCAATGCATTGAATGCTTGTACTCATGCATTAAATGCTTGTCTTCTTATGTGTATGAAGTAAACTTGTATGTGTATTTATCACTTCCCTTTATCTATTTATTATAGGGTTATGTTTTATTTTATTATTACCTGTGTACCCCGTGTCCCGTTGAGCTAAATTTTAAACATGATCCCCCAGTTTGGTAAAAATACAAAAATATTTCTGGAAACGTTTTCATAAGAATGATTTAAAAACAGGATCATTGACTTCGAAAATTAATTATAAGATTTAAGTCATTACTTTGTGTGATGTCGTTTATCAGGAAAAATGAGATCACCTCTTGTTTTTAAATTTTTAAACATCAGTAAATGTCAGAAAATATTTAGTTTGTATTATTTGTAAAAAATAATAGTGGTACGATTAAAATAGTAGCCTAAAAAATTGCGGGTTGTTATAAACCTAGAAAGAGTAGGTGCCATTATAAGAGGTTGCACTCTAAACTTATTAAACCGCCCATTCAACATTGACCTTATGCCAGTAGAGTTGGGTAGTTTTGACGTCATCATAGGGATGGATTGGCTATCGAAATATCATGTCGTCATCGTCTGTGATGAAAAGATCGTCAGAGTACCCTATGGGAACGAAGTTCTGATAATTGAAGGAGATCGGAGTGATCGTGCGCGTTCGTCGAGATTGAGCATCATTGAGAAAGGATGCCACCTCTTTTTAGCTCATGTTACTGAAAAGAAGGAAAAAGAGCCCGGAGAGAAACGATTGGAAGACGTGCCAATCGTGAGGGATTTCCCGGAAGACCTACCTGGACTCCCACCGGCCAGACAAATAGAATTTCAAATCGATTTGGTGCCAGGAGCCGCGCCTGTAGCGCAAGCACCCTATCGGTTAGCACCTACGGAGTTACAGGAGTTGTCTGATCAGTTAGCTGAACTGTCCGGAAAAGGTTTTATCAGGCCGAGTTCTTCGCCTTGGGGAGCTCCTGTCTTGTTTGTTAAGAAGAAGGATGGATCCTTCAGGATGTGTATTGACTATCGGGAGCTGAATAAGCTAACCATTAAGAATAGGTACCCACTCCTGAGAATCGACGATTTGTTTGATCAGTTGCAAGGTTCATCGGTTTATTCGAAGATAGACCTAAGATCGAGTTATCACCAACTTCGAGTCCAGGAAGAGGATATCCCGAAGACCGCATTCCGAACCCGATACGGCCATTACGAATTCCAAGTTATGCCATTCGGCTAGACTAATGCACCAGCTGTATTCATGGACCTCATGAATCGGGTGTGTAAGCCGTATTTGGATAAATTCGTAATAGTACTCATTGATGATATCCTAATATATTCCAAGAATGAGAAAGAGCATGAGGAACATCTCAAGCTAATTCTGGAATTATTGAAAAAGGAGGAGTTATACGCCAAGTTTTCGAAGTGTGAATTCTGGATATCGACTATGCAGTTTCTGGGTCACGTAATAGATAGATAGGGCATTCACGTGGATCCCGCCAAGATTGAGGCAATAAAGGATTGGGCAACGCCCACAACGCCTACTGAAATACGACAATTTTTAGGACTTGCCGGTTATTACCGAAGGTTTATTGAAGGTTTTTCTAAGATAGCTAAGCCGTTGACGGAACTGACACAAAAGAATGTGAAATACGACTGGGGAGATAAGGAGGAAGAAGCTTTTCAACTACTTAAGGAAAGATTGTGTAGTGCACCTATTTTGGCTTTACCCGAGGGTATCGAAGATTTTGTTGTGTATTGTAAGGCATCACACAAGGGTTTGGGAGCTGTGCTAATGCAGAGAGGGAAGGTGATAGCATACGCTTCTCGACAGCTGAAAACCCATGAGAAAAATTACATAACACATGACCTAGAGTTAGGATCAGTCATGTTTGCTCTTAGAATTTGGAGGCTCTATCTTTATGGTACTAAGTGCGTAGTGTTTACCGACTACAAGAGTCTACAGCATATCTTGAACCAGAAGGAGCTAAACATGAGACAGCGCCGATGGTTGAAATTGCTTAGCGACTATGATTGTGAGATCCTTTACCACCCAGGCAAGGCAAATGTAGTTGCCGATGCCCTCAGCAGAAAGGAGCGTATCAAACCCCTCAGAGTCAGATCGTTAGGGATGTCGATCAGTTCGCCGCTTTCAGCAAAAATTCTTGAGGCTCAGGGTGAGGCACTCAAGGATGAAAACCGACCACATGAGAAAATTTACGGAATGCCAGAAAGTGAGAATGGCTTCGTAAAGAGATCCGATGGAGTTCGGTGTTATGGGAACAGGTGTTGGATCTCGCTATATGGAGGAATTCATGATTTGATTATGCACGAATCCCACAAATCCAAGTACTCCATCCATCCAGGGTCCGACAAGATGTATTTAGATCTGAAGAAGTTGTATTGGTTGCCAAAAATGAAGGCCGATATAGCTGAGTACGTCAGTAAGTGTTTAACGTGCTCGAAGGTCAAGGCTGAACGCCAGAGTCCATCCGGTCTGCTTGTTCAACATGAGATCCCAGAATGGAAATGGAAGCGTATCACTATGGATTTTATCACCAAGCTGCCTAAGACGTCGAGCGGTTATGACACGATTTGGGTAATCGTTGACCGTCTCACTAAATCAGCTCATTTCCTTCCTATAAAGGAGAATGTCGGCATGGACAAACTCGCGCGACTGTATGTGAAGGAAATTGTCGCAAGGCATGGTGTGCCTGTTTCTATAATCTCTGATCGAGACAGTCAATTCACATCTAATTTTTGGGGGTCGCTTCAGGACGCATTGGGAACCGACCATGACATGAGTACAACTTATCATCCTCAGACTGATAGTCAGAGTGAAAGGACCATTCAGAGCCTGTGTGATTGACTTCGGGAACGGCTGGGATAGGCATTTGCCTATAGCTGAGTTTTCCTATAACAATAGCTATCACACCAGCAATAAGGCTGCACCGTATGAGGCGTGCAGATCGCCAATTTTTTGGGCTGAGGTCGGAGAAAGCCAACTTACCAGATCAGACCTAGTCCACGAGACTACTAAGAAGATCGTGCAGATCAAGAGTCGAATGCAAGCGGCTCGTGACCGTAAAAAAAGTTATGCCGACAAGAGGCGAAAACCCCTTGAGTTCCAAGTGGGTGACAAGGTGATGTTAAAAGTCTCGCCATGGAAAGGCGCGATAAGATCCGGCAAGCGTGGTAAGCTGAACCCTCACTATATTGGACCTTTCAAAATTCTTGCCAGGATCGGGCCGGTAGCCTACCGACTCGAACTGCCATCTGAGCTCAGCGCTGTGCACGACGTTTTTCATGTCAGCAACTTGAAAAAGTGCTTATCTGATGATAACGTCGTCATTCCTTTGGATGAGATTCAGCTTGACGAGAAACTAAATTTCATCGAGGAGCCGATTGAAATCATGTACCGAGAAGTTAAACGACTAAAGCAGAGTCGTATCCTAATTATGAAGGTCCGTTGGAACTTTCGCAGAGGCCCCGAGTACACCTAGGAGCGAGAGGATGAAATCAAGCGAAAATATCCTCATCTCTTTTCAAACCCAACAAGTAACGTAAATTGAAATCCGGGACGGATTTCCCGATTAGCTGGGGAGACTGTGACAAATGGTAATTTTCAAGTTGTTAATTAATATTAAATGATTATTTATTATTTTAAGCTGAGCATTTCTATGCGCGTTTGCATGTTTCTGAGTATTTTTGAGCATTTTTGGGAGCTGTCCCGCATACTGTAGTTTACAGTCACTGCAGAAAAAGTATATTTTTGTCAGTAAGCATAAATTAACCTATTTCTGATAGTTACTGACAAGTTTCGTAATTAACTGTGAGCTTTCCCACATTTTACTGAAAAGCAACCGCACACGCGTACCGACAGCACGGTACATCTGGTAGCAGTCAAATAAATAAATTTTTGAGTCAGTAATAATATTTTATTATATTTCTGACAAAAACGTGGATAAAAATGTTATTTTACGTATACGTGTCCAAAAACATCAAACCGGGACTTTACGGTCATGTTTAAGCTCAAACCAACACACGATACACCAACGAGAGGTAAAACTAAATTTCCCCCACCTATTCCTTGTCCATAACCGGCCTCAAGTAAATCTTCCCCATTACATGACAAAATCATCCCACTAACTCATTTAATCTTATAAATATTATACCATTTACCCTAAATGCTGCACAAAACAAACCAACTTATCCCTTTATATCATCCAACCTTGCCTAGATCATTTTCTATCTCAAAACTCATGGCACAACCAAAATTCTTAAGATCCATCACTTTTGTTTGAAGTTCAAGTAAATTGGAGTGTATATTCAAGAGTTTCGGGTTAATTGGAACGTGGTTTGGGTAAATTTGGTGAAGTTTGGGTTGTTCTTGGTCCTTCTTAGCCCACGTTAAAACTAAAGCATTGTAAGGAATCATCAAAAAATTTCTAATCTTGTTGATTTCATGTTCTTTTGATGTCTAATGATGTTAAAAATTGTTAAATGTGTATATTTTGTTAAAATGGAAAAAGCTAGGGCTTGTTATATAATATATTGTGCTCGACATTTTTGAGGTCTATGTACAAATTAGAGTATTTCTTGCTTGTGTGGTAAATCTTGTTGTATATGGTACTAGTTTGATGATACAAATGTGATTAGTGTTAATTACGTGAGATTAAGGCAATATATACACTTTTGTGGACATATACATAAATCGGCTAGAAATAAATTACAAAACTATTGGGGTTTTGAAAAACAAAAATTTTTGGCTCAAGTGGTGAAATGGTGGAATTAATGCTTAAAAGTTTAATTTGAATAGCTTATTGAATAAGCCATAACTAATTGAGTTTAGCTTATAAAAATATGAAAATGGGTCGTATGGAGTTATATGGGTCGAACCCATTGAATTTTGGTCATGTTTGACTTTTTGACTTAATAACTTAATTATAAGTGCATAATTGATATAATTAAAATTCGTTACGTAATTAATATTACTAATTAGAAATAATGGGCTAAATATAATTTTGGGCATATTTGATGGTATGTGGACTGTTGGGCCGAGCCCAACAAGAAAATGGCCACATTTGACTTTTTGACCAAACGGAGTAACGAACGTGTTAATTTGACTTTTAGAAACGTGACGATATATATATATATTTTAACTAAAAAGGGCCTTGGACTAAATATATAATTTTGGGCTTATGAACTTTCGGTGACAGTTGGGCCAAACCCAACTCGACTCGTCACAATCGAATTTTTGACCAAATGTGGTAACGAATGTGTTAAATTTATTTTTAGCAAACTAACGATATATATATCGTAAATTAAAAAGGCTATAGGGTTTTGGACTAAAATTTAAACTATTGGGCTCATTTAATAACTTTCGGCCCAATAAGTATGTCGGGTGACAAAAATGAGTTTTGAAATATTTTTCGACCCACTATGAATATTACTATTTAACGATACGATATATATAATTAAAACTAGTTTGGACTTGTTTTGAGACGCGTTAGTCTCCTAAAGGGTGAAAAATGAAATTTTGACCAAATCCTTACAAATATTGACTTTTGTTGACTTTTGAAAGCATATTGACTAAATATTGACTTTGTATCGAAATCTATTATTAATCACTAAACGTGACGATAACGATAGTTACAACGATAAAAATACTTACAGCGACCAATATATATTACGAACCAATTTTTGCAAATATAGTTAACAACGCGAATTATTTGAGAAATTGCAACACATGAGAAAATGAAAACGTTTGAATAAACGAATGGGTTATGCCCAAATTTTCTAAAATTCTAACACTTAGGGTATGTTTGGCGAAAGTAACTATTGTTGGAACTGGAGATGGTGCTGGAGATGAAGATTATAAAAAGAGATTATTTTTATAAGCTACATGAAGTAACCTTTGATTTTAAGAGATTATGGAAGATTATTTTTTTTATAATCTCTTATAAGTTCTGTCTGCCAAACGAATATTAATTTTTAAGTAGCTTATTTTTTGAAAAAATAAGCATAATCTCTCCATAATTTTATGTGCCAAACATACCCTTAGAGTATTTTTGATAAAAATACTTAACTTGTCTAAATTTTTCTAAATACTTAACAATTTTTCTAAATTTCTTATAATTAAAATTATATTATAAATAATAAATAATATTTATAATATAATATTCCTCCACTAACACTATTATTTTATTTATTTCTCAAAACCAATTAATTAATAATAACTTAATTAATAAATACATAATTATCAACTTATAACATTATATTAATATATATAATTATATCAAATTATATATAATATATATATATATATATATATATATATATTTACTACTTGCGAAATTTAACGATGGACACTAGCACGGATGTTCCGTCACACGTGTTCCCACCGTACACTTTCACCATGAGCTACCACCAAGTGTTACATACGATAAATAATTTTGAAATATACATTACCACACAGCAAGCAAGAAATACACGAGCACTGGTCACACGTAAACTTTTAAAATAAAGTAAAGACATATGAGACACGAATATTTCGCTAAGACTTACCTTACTGATTTAGGTTGCGTGTCGGAGCGGTTGCACTATTTTGTTGATTAGCAGATTGCTATTATTTCAAGGTGAGTTTATAGCCCCATACTTTTATACGATTTGTTTTATAATCCTGGGGTAAGAAAATGCAAAAATGTTTTCATGGACCAAAAATGGATTATGTTTTTATACACACTTGTATGCAGAAACCTAAGTTTAGCTGAATCCCATTGTGCCCACTATCATCAACCGTCAATTCCTGTCTAGAAAACCGTGTGTTATAAATAGATCTATTGGGGATGACACCCCCGTTCGGTTGGCTTGGCATAGTCAAGGTGAACATATACCATATGATATTAGTCCGAGTGTCTGGGGATTAACACTCGCGGGCACTCATTATTTTTGCTAATGCCAGCTTGGCATGCTCCGTTGTCTCGTTCGGTTAGATGAGGCTTAGTGTTTGCATAGCGGGATAGTGTGTTATTGCTGAATTGTTTGCTGAATATTGCTATGGTCCATATGTTTTATTTACTTTAAACCTATGAACTCACCAGCGTTAGCTGACTTTTAGCATATTTTTCTCAGGAAACTGAGGTGTGTTTACTGAAGGCAGGGCATGGCGATGGTCATAATAATTGTTGGAAATGTTTTTATTATTACGTTAACTCTGAAGTTTAGACCGCTTTGTTTAATGGGCTACATTTTTATTTGAAATGAATTTTATGTAAGAAAACATGACTTTGAACATTTAATGTATTTTAAAATGGATTTTCAATCCGTTCTCTATATCTTGTGTTGTGATTATCGATTTAGTAGCACCCAAAGTGTATGCTTCCGCAATATTATGATTTTGGGGGTGTTACATTATGTTCTAAACCCTAAAAACAATCGACTAACATGTAATCCTAATCAAAGATTCAATTTTTATGTGTTTCGGTAATACAATTACATGTTAAACGGCTCTGATACCACTGTTAGAATTTAAATACCATAACAATTATATAAATAAATATTACATCATCAAAGCACATAGCGGAAGCATAAGATCATATTTAACACGTAAAAGATTAACGGAATATTAAAGACACGTACCTTTTATCCTTGCAAGAACAAGGATCAATACTTCAAATCTTCTTCTTTTAAATACCAAGTGGATTAGCGAGATACCCCTTACCTTTTTGTATCTCAATCCAGGATGCATTAACTATAGTGAGTTAATATCTAAGAGCTTGTACACACGTACTATAACCGATTAATTAGATTGCTAGATCTAAGAACACAAGAAACCAAAACAATTTTGCTTATGGAAAAACTTGGATCGATCTAACCTAGGGTTAGGATCCGATCGGATTTGAAGAAAAGAAGACAAAAACAAAGCCTAGGGTTATAGCAAGAGTGCAAGCAATGAAACCAATAACCCTAGCCTTTGTATTTATAGGCATGAAAACTTAGAGGACAAGTTTGCCTTGGATTGGGTTTGGCAAACCCATAACTGATCGGCAATCCCTTCCCAAGGGGTTCTAGAACATTCTTGATCCTCTAATTTCACCTACGGTCCTTCCTTTATTCACTAACGGTCGTTAGTCAATTCTCGTTAATTACCTAACGTCCGCTAGTCGTTATTTTGTGTTCAAATAATTAAATACATAACGGTTTATATTTATTAATTATTCTACATTAATCATTCATACGTAAAGTGTGCAATCCCTTGGTCCCGAGTTCGATTCTAGTCATAAATTGTCCATAAACTTTAACAAACCACAAGGTAACTATAAAAGTGTCCCTGAAAAATCAGGCTCAAGGGAAGAAACTAAGCAGTCGAAATGGGTGCAATTCAAGGAGTAAAATGATGTGGGATGATTAAAAATCAGGCAATGGGTTGTAATCAGGGAGTGTTACAATGGTATGGATAGATAAGATTCAGGGAGTAATAAAGAACTCAGGAAGCGGTTACTCAAGAACCTCAAACCGAAGTCTCTGAACTTGTGGTAACTGGTTACTCAAGTACCTGAAGACAAATGAGACTGAACCCGAGTCTCAAACATGGAACGAAACTGATTAAGGTGGGTATGAAAAAGTGGGTATGGAATGGTATATGGCAGGACTGATTATAAAGAATCAGTAAGGTTGTTTAGTGGTTTGAGAAACTGAAAAAAAAAATAAAAAAAAAAATCAGGGAGTGGTTCAAAAGTCTTGAAACAAATGAGCATCAGGGACTATGTCCCTTGAACGTAGAAATGGAGTCTGAACACACAAAACTCTGAATCCAAAGCCCATCTGAGTACCTGAAAACATGTATGAAACTGAAAACTAAACACGAGTCACTAAAATCTTTATAGTGTCTCTGATGAAACCTAGGAACCTGACAACCACAACCACAACCTGATAACTACATCAACCTGAACCTAAGTCCCTGAAGAAGTAGGCATGAACCTGAAAAACCAAAACCAACCTGATAACAAAAAACCACAACCTGTTTCACCTAGGCTATTTGTATATTCAATTAGGGGGAGACTGTTGGGTCAAAATTTTGACCCAATTGCCTTGACAAGGATTTGAAATAAAATAGCCTAACTCACTAAATAAAATAGTGAGTCACTCACTGATCAGTGAGTGTTGTATAAAGCTCTTTTTACTAAAGAAACACTTTACTTATTGATGCGGTGTCAGTGAGTAAAGTATATGATCTACAAACAACTCCAGTGTCACTATGATTTGACAAATGTCTCAGTGACCCTGAAGACGCTATCTCTACAAAAAGACTGAAAAATATAGGCGGTAACTTTCTTAAGAAGATAAAGTTGAAAGCAAGTACAAAGAGGAAGTCAAAGCAAAGTACAAGGAATTGCCTCAACAGTGGGAATATGTCATCAATGCTCCAAAAAGGGTAGTTGTCACTTTTCCAAAATTGGAAGCACCACTTGATGCATGACACCTCACCAACATCACATGTTGTCCTTGTACTTTCCACCTATAAATATGTATAGTTTGTAATAGGGATAGTATGGATTCTAAACAAACAAAATAATACTTAGTATTAGTTGATAGGATCATTCTCTCATTGAATCTCGAGCATAGCTTGGATTAAAGAGAGTTTATTTGTCATTCAAAGGGGATAGTATACCGCAATTATCCCCTTGAAGAAGCTGAAGATGTTATTAATTAGTCAAGTGGGTATTGAGTAATCTTGTAGCTATTGTTCATCATTTTTAATGAATTTGTTCTTTATTTTTTTCTCAAGATTTACTCAATTTCATGGACCAACAGATTTTTTTTATTGTGTCATGTTGGTACTTGTTTAAAACATTTAATGAACTAAATTATCATAATTAAATGTAAGTTGATATTATTATTTTTCAAAAGAGTCAACTACATTGTTCGTCCTTGTGGTTTGTGTTGACCGACGAGTTTCATCCTTTGACAAAAAAAATGCATCGTCCGTCCCTAAATGCAAAACGTTATGTATCGTTAGTCCTTCACTTTAACAGGCCACACTAAATGTCATTAAATCCCCTCATGTGCCATGCACATGAGGGTCATTTTACACTTAACTTCATCTCTTCCATTAAATTCATATCTATATCATCTCCAACAACAATGAATCATCATCATGTTTAACCATCAAAACCATTTTCACATTCACCAAACTATTTTGAAAACACACAAACAACTTCATTAGAACAACAAACAAATTAAAATCAAACCTCATTAAAACCGCAACCATTTGCATACCCAATAAATACCAAAAACAACAAATTTAAATCATCCATGTGATTTTGTTCTTCCGATATCTTATCAAACCACCAATCACACCTTTAAAAACCATGAATTTTTTTTAACATAGCCACAGCCAAATCTATCCATGTTCAAATATTTGATATCAACACCACTACCTAGATCTGTCACGCTGCTACCACCATCCACACACATCGTCGCCTCTGTAATCTCCACCACTCAACCCCGTCAACACACCACCATCATTGAAAATATCAAAGATCCTAGATATCTAACAAACCCATCATCGATCTATCAAAAATAACAAATAAAAACATACCCTGAATTTTATATGATCATTAATCGAATTCATTTGCAGTTGGGTTTTGTAATATGAGTTCATGTGAGAGTCTTAAAAAAAAAATTAAAAAAAAAATTGTTCGTGTGACAAAGAGATAAAGGTGGTTTGTTTGGTTGGCAAGAAGGAACAAGAGAGTAGCCAATATAGATCTATATTTGAGATTCGATTGAGTGAAAAAAAAAAAAAAAAAAAAAAAAAAAAAAAAAAAAAAAAAGATTGTTGTAATAAGGTGTAAGAAAAAAAATGTGTGGCGTGTGACCACATAATTTTTTTGTTTCCAGTTGATTGAACAAGTCACTAACTTGTGACCACATATAAAAGAGTTATCTCTATCTTTAATATACGTTGAATTTTTAAATCATAATAATAGCTAATGACATGGTTATTTAAGATTTTAAAACTTGGTATTTGTGTTTTCTGTAATAATATAAAATGAGTAAAAAAAACAAAGGATTCAAAGCATATGGGATTTCTTAGAGTTAGTTGAATTATTTTTGAAAATGACGGTTGTGGTTAATTGAAGCTTGGTAGATGATGTAAGATGGTGATTATGAGGAACGATAGTGGAAATAGAAATGTCAATGGTGGTTGATGATGATGGTTTTGAGATAAAGATAAAAGAGATAAGGTAAAAGAAGAAGATGAAGTTAAAGGGTAAATTGAATACTTTACACTCATGTTCAGACTTAAAAAGATGAAAATACCCTTGCTTGAGGTGAGCGAACAGCGTTAGTGTGGCCCATTAAAGTGAAGGACCAACGATACATAACGTTTCGCATTTAGGGACGGACGGTGCATTTTTTTCGGTCAAAGGACGAAACTCATCGGTCAACGCAAACCACAAGGACGAATGATGTAATTTACCCATAAACATATTACTAATCTACGTAGCAATAAAGGGTTTACAATTATGCGAAATAGGCATATAAAAGTTAGAACGAATTGAGATAACAAATAATTTGTTATCAACCAATAAGACAAAAGTGTTAGTGACAAAAGATGTGAATATAATAGAAATCATAAGATAACATCCTATATAAACAAAAATAACATATTCGACAAGTAGACAAAAAATCACCACACAACATGATAGCATCAAGACAAATAATCATATTATGCAAGAGCATGACATTATATGAAATATTGTGAGATTGTTTTGTCATTAGGTTTTGACACTTAAGCATATAATGATTCATGTGATTAATTTGTTGGATAAAGCGACATCTAAATGTTTATCATACCAAAAGCATTTTGACAAATTATAAGTGCACACGTAGCGAACAAATATTGTGACAAAGTCACAAAAGAAGTAAGACGAAAAATTCATGCAACCCATGTTTAAATTATAACATTTAGGAACATGTATTATTTAGACCATCTTATGTATGGATTTAATGAATGCCAACAAAAGACAAGATCATTTACACATAGGTACATCATATAAAAACATCATGTATCGAAAATGCTTATGAGTTAACAAGTAACACATTAATCTTGCGAAACATCATATGAAGAGAGAAAAATATCATGATAACATCAAGATACTTAATCATATCATACAAAAACATGTAACTAGCAAATGTATGTGTGATGCAAGTGATTCTAATAATCAAACCTTGACGAATGGTTAACACCAAACCTTGCTCATAATCACCGAGTTCTTTATTTTCAAAATTTCTTTTATTTGCCAAATTTAACATTATTTTACATGGAGATGAATTTAATTTAAGAAATAGTTATGTTTAATTAATGCTTTTAAATTCATGCCGCTAAGGTTCTAGCAGTGATGCGTACCACTTATTTTATTTTATTTTTTCTTTGAACTAAACGCATACCACTTAGATGGACTTGTTTATTTATTTTGTTAAAATATATTTAATCGAGGAAAATGAAATGTATGCTTAAAACCTAAACTTAAAATTAGACTTAAACATGTGATTGATGAATTTGAAAAAATAATTGGTGAAAAATGATAAGAGAGAAGAAGTGCATAACACTTGTTAAAAAATGAATGAATTAGGTATGTTGTGATGTCTATTTATCACTACACTTTAACCTAGATATGAATAGACAAGAGTTGCTATCTTTTATTTTGTTGTGGCCAAAACATATATGAGTCATTTGAACTTGGCAAATTGTATCATCTAGTATCTTGGACTTTTAAAGGTGTAAAATGATACTGACAAATGAAATTTTTACTACCTTATACTAATTAACTCAAAAATTAATTGTTTTTTTTCCTTAATATTAGTTTAGTGAAGTTTTTTGAAAAAACTAATAATTTTAATTGGTTATTGAAAAAACTCGTACATTTCGGGTCCCTATTAAACTCCATATATTTATTTATTAATGAAAGTAAATACTTTTGCGTGTAATTAAGAAAGTTCAAATGCATGAGCTTTACTCGTAACCGACACAAGACTATGATGAGTCTACGCGTTCTAGACATTTTATTTTCACTAATAGTCATATTTTATATGAACTATTGCTATTTTATCATTTTTACGTAAACTCTGTACTTTTTACGTATTACGTGTATTTGAACCAACGTTATTAAGTTTTAAAAGCGTATACGCACTCCGTTAAACTTATCTCACGTCTAACATACTTAGTTAGACTATATTGATAACTTTTAACATTTGTATAAGTATTACATTCTTATGTTGCCCGGTTTTAAGTTTCGTGACTTAAGGGCTTAACGTTAGTAATTACCGAGATTAAACTATACTCACTAATTACTAAACTATCATTATGTAACCCTACCTACACTAGATAAACACAAAATCAATTATTATTCCACATGATGCCACATTAACATTACTACACCTACACATGGTATCTCTAAAATGATGTAACATATGATTTATATCATTTAACTAGTACTTATCACACTACACATGCAAAAACTAGATCAAATAAACTTTATCCATCCTTGTACACTCTCTTTTTCCGTACAATACACCATCACAAATCACCATCATTCTTGGTTTTTAGCTACAAAGATATACATAAAAGATGAAGGCCTTGATGATTACTACATAATTCTTAAGCTTACTTGGTGATTACAAGGTTGAATAAAGAGTTATACAAGGGCTTAAGGGCTGAAGTTAGTAGTATTCTTGGGTGACTAATAAGGGTTAGAATCAAGTTGGATAAAGATTTGAAGACTAGGTTTGAAGATTAGAAGGGTTAAGGATTGATTTCTTCTTGTTGTACTTGTAACTTTTCATCCTAATCCTTGTAAGATTTATTATCTATTTCTTGTAATTTTCACTATGTTTATAAATAACTTCTGGACTTTTATGTATTTTTATGATGTAATAGTGATTTTGTAAGTATATGCCATTGCACATAAAGTTTTAATCATGAAAACAAGTCTAAACAAGCCCTATGTATGAATTAGAAATTTGAAATTTACAACAGCCCCAAAGATTGATTAAACTGATCATCTCAGTAAACTTTGAGGTTAAGTCAATAAGATAAGCTTGTAGAGCTATATCTTGTGGTCGTTTCGCCGGGTGGCGCACCTCGTATCTCAACCTGATGAGTAAATGAGAGCCAAAATGGCGAAAGGTGTCAAAATCTGCACACCAGATTTCTTTTAGAAAAAGCTCATGGTTCTAATTATTTCTGGAACTCAGTCCAGTTTTATAAAATGTAGATAAGACATAAACTTAAACATAGCCGTAATCTGCGTATCAAACGGAGTTGTAGAACTCTAAATATCACCAAAATGGCGGAACTGCAGTGAGCTATTCCAAACAGCTTTGAATTATGAGTTTGTTAAGCATACAAGACATTTAAATGGCTTATTAGTTTATGTTTTATAAGTTAGACTAATATGGTAACCGTAGAAAGATATGATACTACTCAAAATAATTATGGGTCATATGGCTAGAAGTTTAAACATGTATGTTGGTGACTATTAGGCTATGCACAATGGGCCTGAAAAGATCGGTAATAAGAAGTGAAGACCAATATTGAAGTCGGTCGAACACAATGTGGGGATTTGGTCAAATATCGGTCGATCAACCCAAAAAAGTACTATCGGTCTAATTTTCGACCGATTGTATACACACTACAATTTCAAAAATTCTAACCGTTTTGGTTTTTTTTTTTTTAAAAAAAATTAATTTTACTACTTTACAAACTTATAAATACCAACCTCAAACACACTTCTAAACACATAATTTCAAACAACATTTCTATCAATACCTTCAAACACATTCTTTTAATTATGTCTTACGAGCTATTTTTTGGTTCTTCGTCTTCCGACGATGATGAAGTTATGAGTGAGTTTACAGAGTTTGCGGAGTTTGCTTCGAACGCTTACCAAGCATCACAGCCAAAAGTTCCACGAAGGTACATACGTAGGGATCATTCGGGTGCTCATAATCATTTAGTGGCGGCATACTTCTCCAAAAACACGTAGTTCGACGAAAGAACATTCTGTCGGCGGTTCCGAATGAGCCGATAACTTTTCACACAAATTGTTCGAGAGATAACCGATTATTCTCCTTATTTTCAACAAACTCCTGATTGTAGGGGCATACCTGGTATTAGCCCATTGGTCAAGTGTACTGCGGCCATTCGTCAATTGGGATACGCGGCCGTTCCTGATTCACTTGACGAGAATCTGGCAGTGGCTGCAACAACATCCCGTGAATGTCTCCGTAAGTTTTGCAATGTTATCATGGAGTTATATGGTGCTAAGTATTTGCGAAAGTCCACATATACTGATCTTGAAACATTATATGCTCATCACGAGCATAAGCATGGGTTTCCTGGGATGATGGGAACCATTGATTGTACAAGTTGGGAGTGGGAGAATTGTCCAAATGGTTTGAGTGGTCAATATGCTAGGGGTGATCACGGGCCATATCCATTCATTTTATTGGAAGCGGTCGCCTCCCAAGATTTATGGATTTGGCATGCGTTCTTTGGTGTCTCCGGTATGAATAACGACATAAACGTTTTACATCGTTCCCCTGTTTTCAATGATATCAAATTTGGGAGAGCACCAGACCTTGAATTCGAGGCTAACGATGTATAATATAAAAGGGGATATTATCTTACTGACGGGATATATCCACAATGGTCCGTTCTTATTAAGTCAATTTCAAATCCTCCCACGGGTGATGAAAAAAGAATATTGTACAAGAGGAAGCACGAAGCAGCAAGGAAAGATGTGGAACGGCTTTTGGTATGTTGAAGAAGAAGTGGAAAATGCTTAAAGTTCCAGATCGAGCGCTATATAAAAAGGATCTCGAAAATATTATATATAAATGTATCATATTACATAATATGATCATTCGACACAAACAGCGAGCGATATGTCCTATATGGTTCGAAGATGAGGGCCATCGTGATCACGATCCCTTAAGAACGCATGAAGAATCGTTAGTAGTTACTCAGGAGCTCCAGGACTCATCAACTCATCTACACTTAAAATCTGATTTGATCGAACACATTTTGAGAAATCGTAGAAATCAAGTCAATTAAAAGAATGAAGACGAAGACGGTAGTTATGATGACGATGAAGAATTTTTGTAATGTTTTTAATGTTATTTGAATAATTTACGTAATGTTTTTAATATTTAATTGAATAATATATGTAATATTTTTATTTTTAATGAATTTTAAGTTTGTTGTTTAAAATGTTTTAATTACAAAAAAAAAAATAAAAAAAAAATAAAAAATGAAAAAAAAGAAAAAAAATCGGTCACAACTGTGGCAACTTGGTTATGTCTGGTCACCGAAGAGAGAAATCTGATGTGTCAGCTGGTGACCCGGGTCACCACTGTGCATAGCTTTATAAATGGCATAGTTAATAATTAAAGTATCGTCAAATTATTAATTAGGTGATCGTGCATTTCGAGACATTTGATTATTTTATAAGAAGAACCAAAGTGGTAAGACCACTATTGGAAAAGTAGACTCATTTACCCATCAATAGTTTAAATAAGACTTTGACGTAATGATTTACGGAATTAATGGATTATTAGTGACATAAACCCGAACCTAGGATAACTTATCAATATGGCTTGTTACTATTTTTGATAAAATTAAACTTTCATATTTTTGTAAACTTAAAAAAATATGTACAATGTCAAAAGTGTACGAATATATTTATAATAGTCATTTTATACTTTCTCGCTAAATATCGAAGACGCGACTATTATATTTTTAGGTCGTCGTTAAAGCTCGCGACTTCTCGTTATACACATAATCTCGTCGAAACCTATTGCTATTCTATACAGTGAGTTCATAGCCCCCACTTTTACTTGCTTTGAATTTCTTTGGGGAGAATACATGCTCATTTATTTAAACACATCAATTGTTTTATCTGAAACACTCTATTTGTTTACTAAAACACCCTATTAGTTTGCTTGAAACATATTACTCACCTTATTTACATACATTGCTTGTTAATTTGGACACAAGTACTTCGAACTATTATACCTGCCTAGCCAAATGTAACGGGCAACAAGACCAAATGTGCTGGCCAGACTGCTATGTACATACATGACCGAATGAACTAGTCACATGCCAAATGTATCGGGCAACATGACCGAATGAACTGGTAATATGATCGAATGAAGTGGTCACAAGACCGAATGAATGTGTAACATGACCAAATGAATTGGTCACATAACCGAATGTACTGGACAAACAAACATACAATCTTGAACTAACGGTTTTGGTACAATCTAGAAACAAACAAATAAAATCTTGTGGTCCACACTGTTGTTACATTTACTAAAACCTATGAACTCACTCAACCTTTGTGTTGACACTTTTAGCATGTTTATTCTCAAGTTCGAAAGGAATTAGCTAGCATGTGAAGGCGCACGAAAAAATATTTTGAAGACGATGCATATATTATCATTCGAAAAACTTTACAACTTTTATGTTGTACATTTTATGTATTTGTAAACTTGTGGGACCTCTTTGTAAACTCTGATATTTTAATCGAATGATAATTTATTTTAAAACGTCTCATTTAGAGTCATTTTCTGTAAGTTGTGCTGTGAACTATGAAATAATACCCCAGTAACACAATCTTCCGCTGCGGTAATTTTGGGTGTGTTACAATTATTTATGATATAAATAATATATATGTAACAACTAGTTCTAATAAATTTGTAACTAAATGATTCAGTATGTCAAGTTCGGAGTATTATTTCACACTCTTAAAGTTCAGGATATTAAATGATTCAGTTTGTCAGGATCAAAGTACAATATGTGTTTTGACATTGGGTGAGTTTATCCACACCCTCGCATAGGAAGGGTATCCAATCATTGGATGCATCGCTGGCTTGTACGGTATGCATCGCGAGTTGTACGGTTTGACCAAACCCTCCCTGATGTGACAACATAGGGAGGGTATGTATAACAGCATCACTTTGACATTTTGTTTTTTACTGGAAATGTAAATTAGGTTTTATTAAAATAAAAATAAAGAATATAATAATCTTAAGCAAAGAGCGAGTAGAAAGAACCAAGGGTTTAAAACCGCGCGTTGCCGCGGGGTGTTTGCATACGCAGGCCTGGCGAAAAAAGTGTCAAGAAGTTAGTATGTTTTATTGGGAAATGTATGCATTTGTAAGAAGTAATAAGTAACGTAAATTCGACATGATAGAAAGATGACATGATAGGTAATGAAGGCGTCGTATACCATTTTTTGTTTTGATAATGTGGTTAATTAATTGAAAAACTAATATAACTTTTGTATTATAAATTGAGAATTATAACTTGGGTGAAAAAAGGTAATGTTTATAAGTTTTTTTGTAGTTACCTTTAATGGGTTTCTGATGATTGGCAGTTAATTTGTTTGTGGTGTGTTTATACTTATTTTGAGTTAATTTTTGCCTCATGATTAACTGCAATTAGATCTTGATGTTGTTGGATTTTGGTGGAAGTATCAAGAGTGGTGTGTGTGTGCGGGATAATGAGTTTAGGAGAGGTTGTAACGTGTACATCTACACAAAACATAGGTCACTGTAAATAATATAATATTCATTTAACTATTTCCATACTCACAAATTATGTGACTTTAGATATAAACAAAGGGGTATCAAAGATATTGTACAAAACAAATAATTGTTGTAGAAGAAGTTTGGATCATATTACATAATCTAAGACATTTTTATACACATAAGGTGTTTGTGCAGGGGTGGCACAAATGTTTTACAAAAGAATACTCTGTTACAAAATATGGACCCTGACAACCTTACATGAGGTTTACATGTAGCTGTTGCATAAACGTTATACAAAAAATGGGGGTCAGACCTAAATGTGCACCTGCTATAGAAAGCATGTGTGCAGAGTTAAGGTGTATGTGCAGCTATAGTTAAATCTTTTTTCAATGGTTGTATCATGCTAATAAGTCAAAGAAGATAATGGATACAAAGATGTTGCAGAAAAAGTATGTGGATTGTTGTGATACCTACTGTGCACAATTTTAACATATGTGTGTAGTTTGTTTTTATGTATGCAAAGGATAAGTTTCTGCTGTTGATTTAAGTCTCCTTTGGGCGTGGTTTTGTAACCTTACAACAGGTTTTACCTCTCGAGGGATCTCAAGAGGCTTACAACCCCACCAGGCAGTGTACCTGACCGATGTAGTATAGTGTAGTGGTAAGTACGGGGGATTGATCATTCTCCACAGGGAATAGTGTTCGTTAGGTATGAAAGGCTACTCTAATTAGGTCTAAGGATTGAGGAAGATTCTTTTTATGTTTTTATAATTTTTATGAAAGCAAGTAAAATCTCGATTTTGAAGGAGTGGGCGGAATTAGTTGCTAGTCAACTAACCCAAATTACTACAAATGCAAATAAAATAAAATAACAAAAATGA
Organism: Artemisia tridentata subsp. tridentata; assembly: GCA_021014915.2. NCBI lineage: Eukaryota > Viridiplantae > Streptophyta > Magnoliopsida > Asterales > Asteraceae > Artemisia > Artemisia tridentata. Next base: position 78,214,955 of record CP139503.1, on the reverse strand, counting down.
AAAGTGGTGAGAAACTTATGTGTAGAGAAATGTGTTTACTTAGATTTCCTTACTCCCTAACTATCTTTTACCGGTTAATTAGTGTGTATTAGTTGCGTGGATGACGGGTGTATTCCTTAATACCATTCGTGGGGTGGCGTACTTACTTCCCCAAACTCTACAAGCTCCTACTTCACTCCTATGTCGAGCCGGCTAGGAAGCTCCTAACATGGGATCACTAGAATTCGCTTGTGCATTAAATACAACCATAAAAACCTTTAGTACGCGTTTGGTTCATGTTTCTTAAGACGTTCAAGCAAGTTACCGAATAGGAAGTTAGCCAGTTTTCTTAAGCCTAACATAGATAAACAATCATCCAATACAACTAACAACACACTAACAACCAATAATCAATAGCTAGGTTTCATTAGATCTAAGCAAACACAAGATAAAATTAGCCTAACATGTTAAACAAAAGACAAGCATAAGATAGAATCAAACAACACATAGACATATTGAATGATTAATTGATAACTTATCTTTCAATGAAACATGGAAGATCTCAAGGCTAAAAGCCCTGAAAAAGTAGCTAAAATCGTCTTAGGGTTTTATCCCAAAATTCCACACACTAAGCTCTCCCTTTATGACAAAAAATTAGAAAACTATATATAGACTTTTGCATCTGACGGCGTCACCTTATGGATTGTGACGCCGTCACCCTCGCCGCTTTTAGGGTTCTCGGATGACCATCTTGACGCCGTCCCTCTTTAATTCTCCAAAATCCGTTCTGGCCTATCAAGGCTTGACGCCCTCACCTCTTGAACGTGACGCCGTCCCCTTATGAATTAAGCCGTGACGCCCTTGATTTAGTTAAAGAGTGACGCCGTCAGAATTCACATGCTAACTCACTGGCCCGTCATGAGTAAATTTCACATCCCACTTTTCTTGCCAAGGCATGACGCCGTCAAGAGATGATTCTGACGCCGTCAAAGGTAAATTTCAGCCGATTTTGAGACTTTGTCGTATTCTTCACTTTGATGCTCCAAAAACGTCCAAAATGCCTCCTTTTCCAGATTTCTCCTCAAAAGTACCTAAAATGACAAAAGGAACGATTTAGGGCGATATTTGATCAAATAAATACGATTTCGGGCTTAAATGACCCCTTAAAAGCGGTACACTTTTCGCTTCATCAGCTGTCTATTTAAGTCTCCTTTGGGCTAGATTTTGTTTCACAATAAGTTGCTAAAACCTTTGTAGAGAACTAAGAAAACATAATCTCTTTGCGGCCTAGGTGTGATCAGCTAAGAGTCGATGCTAATTCAAACAGCTGGCCTGATATGCTAGTTCTATATTGTCTGCAGTCTTCAATCGAAGACATTCAAATGGCGCAGCAGATGAATGCGCTGTGTGCTAGGTTGCTTGGGGTAACTCGTGAAAGGGCTGCTTTTATTCAGGAGCTTGAGACCGTCGGCAACATTCATGCCCAGAAAACGGCCGAGTTCCTAAGAGAGGTGCAGGCGAAAGATGACCAAAAGGTCCTGCATATACGCATACTTACAGCTGAGTTGGAGCTAAATGGTCGCTATAAGGATATCTTTGTTTAGAAGCTCAAGGGTATAATGGATTTCTAAGTGTGTGCCTAGACTTGGATTTGTAGTTGTGTGCCTAGATTGGGAGATAACCGTTGTTGTTTATGATGTGTAATCTATGTCGGTATTTTTAGTTCATTATGAACGATGGTGTAATGTTTGTAGCAAGCATATGTTAGGTGACTGTAACGTAGTTTATTGAATAAAAAGTTATTATTTATGTTAAGAAAAGGTGTGGCACTTACTTGTTTGATTCTTCTGATCCTGCGATTCATCCTGAAATAACGTCCTTCTCACTGTTTTCATAACAGTCTCTTTGTAGGTGTTTTGTTGGGGATCTTGTTCGTTTGTTATTGCGAGAGGTTGTGCTGGTGTACCTAGTTTTTATAAACAAATAGCCAATAAGTGCATATGTAAATGTTATCTTTAAATAAGAGAAACTTTTAAGTAAAATAGCGATACCTGAGGTTGTTTCTATTGGTGGAGTTGTTGCTATTTTTGTAACACTCTCTTCATTGCTCTTTTGTTTGGAATCTTGTTCGTTTATTATTGCGACAGGATGTTCTGGTGTTGTTGGTTTTTATAAACAAAGTATGCAGATGTTATGTTTAAATAAGATAAAGTGTATTGTTTATAGTAAGCAAAGGTATGGCACTTACTTTTTTGCCTTTTCTGATGTTGTGAGTCATCTTGAAATAATGGCCTTTTGACTGTTTTCGTAACACCCTCCTTGTTAGTCTTTTGGTGGGGATCTTGCTCGTTTGTTATTGTGAGAAACTGTCCTGCTGTACCTAGTTTTTATAAACAAAGAGTTAACGACTGCATATGTAGATGTCATGTTTAAATAAGAGAAACTTTTAAGTAAAATAGTGCTACCTGAAGCTGTTTCTATTGTTGGTGTTTTTGTAAGAATTTCTTCATTGCTCTTTTGTTTGGAATCTTGCTTGTTTGTTATTGCGAGAGGTTTTCCTGTTGTTGCTAGTTTTTATAAACAAAGAGTTAATAGTTGCATATTTATATGTTATGTTTAAATAAGATAAAGTCTCAAGTAAAATATTGTTACCTGAGGTTGATTCGACTGCTGCAAATGTTGCCTCATCTTGTATTTTGTTGTTTAAAACTTTGTCTAGTATGAACTCTATTGTCTTGCTTGAGGGGCTGAAATGAAATTGAAAAACATTTCTTTGTCCTTCGATGGCAAAAATTTTAGGTGGTATTTCTTGCGGGTCCTCTGCTTTGTGTTTTGCAATTAATTCCGAACATGCATATCCGGTAACATCATCTGTTGCTGGTATAAAGAAAGTAATCGCAGCTGTTGCAGATGGATCAATTATGAATCCTTTGAAATTGTACCTATGTATTTTTCAGGAGTTAAAAGGATGATTATTTTTAATACTGTTATTTTTGGTTCCGTAAGTTGATATAAACCTGGGTTACAACATAGCATACCTGTAGCATGGTTTTGCCTGTCTTGCATGATTGATACAATTGTAGATTCCGTCATCTTGTTTTACTTTCGAGCCACATTCACCGCAAGATGTGTAGAACCAATCTTTTTTTACGTTGATGCTGGTAATTGTTGCTTCAGCAGTGAATTTGACTCCCTGGAAATGGTTGCACGTAAATTTTGTTTTTTACTAACATTTGGTGCTACTGTTAATTTATTTGGTTGTCAGTTATAAAGATTTACCATATAGGTCTGCGGACTCTGTTTTAAAAGTATCTTGAGTGGAAATCTATTACGGAATTTTTCTTTCTCAGGTTGTTCATATGGGGTCTTGCAGATCCGTAATGGTGGAGTAACAGCATGCCTTGCTCTATACCTGTTTCATATAGAAAAGTTAGACTTAATCTGTTTAATGAATGTGCATGTAGAGATGCCGTTATTGTTATGTTTAGGTTTTAAGGTTCTTACTGTGCTCTTGATTCATCAGGTTCTGGTATGTGCGGATTTAAGTAATAGTATGTTGCAGATGTCACTGTTAACTGGCAGTAGTCTGCCAAATAAGTGTTTGAGAATGTCATAAAAATTTTCTATGTCTATGCAAAGTTAGTTTAAAGTATGAATGTAATACCTGTGTACTTTGATACACGGCAAGAGGTCACTGCAATTATAATTGGTTGTTCCATTGTTTCAAGCCTCGCCTGTCCAAAGTTTGTGGCCATCTCATCCCACAATGTGAATTCCATTACATTACCACTGGCAATATAAGTAAATCATCAGATAAATAAGAAGGGGTGTGAAAAAAAAATTGTAACAAAAGTTTTTGTTATAATCGCACGCACTTTAAATTCTCTATATCAACTTTCCTATAGATTGTTTCATCTTCGTTCGCACCTTGTTTTCTTTTTACCTGGCTAACTGAAGCTAGACATCCTATGTAATCTGTAAGCAAATAAGTATTAGAATTTTAAAGCATTAGGATTTTAAAGGTTTGTTATATTCACAAAAGTTAATAACCAAAACATGACCTGTCAGTATCGGGTACTGTGTCTTCCTTGTTCCATCTTCTCTCGGGAGCCTCGATTGAAGTTGCTTGCATGAAACAAAGTTAAAGTAGTGTTGTGGTATGTCTGACACTGTGACGGGTTCAAACTTAGTGATTCTTCCAAATCTTAAACTTGTTCTGTTATCGATGGTCTGCTGGTAAGTCTCGGTAGGTTCACACATGAATTCAGATATCCGGTATACTGACCCTAGATTCATTCTTTGGTTGAAGTAGTAAATATCTCTGACATTCATATTCGCTTGTATTGCATTACCCTGATCATATTGATCTGATGTTATACAAAGCTGAATATTTACTATGTTTTGTTTATAGCACATGAGGTGTTACATACCTGTCGATCTATCAAGATGCAGCAGAATCCATTCTCAGTTTTTTTCCCATTTTTCGATAACTTACTGAAACCCATTTCCGGTATATCCTAGCTTCAAGTATTTTATCATAAGATGTGGGGATTAGGTCAGCAATTGTTGCCTCTTGCATCCCACTTGTAGTTGCAAGTGTTTTGCCAGCAGTTGTACGTTGCATGTGACCGACTGCATCGCTCATTGTGTCTTGCATTGCACTGACATCCACAGCTGCTTTGTCATGCGGTGTGAGTTGAAGCTGACCAGCTGTATAGTTCTCCATTTAACTGGTAAGAAATATAGAAACCAGGTCAGCTATGAAAGAAAACCGATGAACCACAACAATGCAAACATTCATTTGTCAAATAGTAACATGATAAGGTATCTTAAATACTAATCTTCTATAGTAACTGATTCAGGTCAATTATAGTATATATTTTTCCAAGACTTACAAAGGCAAGTTGTAAACCCGGGTCGTTTTCCCGTCGGAGTATGAATGGAATTTTGTGAATTCAGGTCGTGAAACGTGTCGTGAATAGTGATAAAAGAGATATTTTGGATTTTTAAGCTAAAATATATAAACATAAACTAAAAACAACTTATAAAGCAAGAAGAACAACAATCTAAAGCACACATCATTAAAAACGTAAAGAAAAACCTAAAAATGTGCACGCTCGGGCTATTCCCGAGCTTTAAAAGTAAAATCTAAGAATTATAAACCCTAGGTATGTAAAATTAATTTTCTTAAGTCCTAAATGATAAAAGAAAATTTTAGTAAAAAGAAAATTATTTTTTTGATTTATATTTTATTTATTATGAATTTAAAACTAAATTTAAAAGAAAAATATATTAAAAATACTAAATCAAAATGGAAAAATCTGAAATTTTTATAAAAACTACTAAATGTTATAAGGAATAGAAGAAAATTAAAAAGGTAGAAAAATCAGTTGCAAATAAGATGAAATAAGCTAAAAAGAGGTTATAAGATAAAAGTAGAAAAAGAGCTTAAAAGAATTAAGGAAGAAGGATAGAGCAGAAAAGACCCAAGGGCATTACTGGTTAGGGAGTGGTGTGTTGAGGTTTGAGTGCAGGAGGTCCAGGGTTCGAATCCCTAGACATCCTTTTTGCTAATCTATTTTATTTTTTTAATTCTCTTTTAAAATCTTAATAAGCACTAGAAAATAAGCAAATTTTGTAAAGACAACTATTTTTAAAAACTTGAAAATAAGCTCAGAATAAGCCAATAAAATTCAGATCAGCATATGAAATTGACCACAGGACTGAACCAAAAGCTATAAGCTAATCCTAAACTAAAAGAGGATTGGTAAAAGCTGAATTAAGCTAACAATAATCTAAATTAACCATGAAAATCAAAATAAGCTAACAAGATAAGAAATTAAGGACTGAGTTTAGCTAAAAAGCAATAAGCAAGTCTGAAGCACAAACAGACTAACAACCCTACTTTAAGCCACCTAAAAGCTATCTAAAAGCTAATAAAAAAAAATCAGAAAAATATGAAACAAGTATATTAGCAACCAAACAGTAATTGTACCAAATTTGAGATTATTTGAGCTTATAATGAACTTGTTAAAATTCAAAAACAAAAGCTGATTAAGCAAATTTATAAACTGAAGCAGTAGTTAACTGATTCTGAGAGCAATTTTCTAAGCAATAGAAAAGCAATCAAAAGCCTATTACTTGAACTAGGAATTGAGAATCTGCAATAAGCTATAACCAAGTTACTAGGATAATTATTTTAGACTTTTAATCCTAAGATTATACACTAAAAATAGCTTTTTAGAATGCTTAGGCAGACTGATGTATCTAATAGGTTCTGCATAGATTTTTGAAATAAGAAATTGAACTAAATACTACAAAATCCTATTGAAAAGAACCCTCCTCTTAAAAACTCATTTATTTTACTGGTTAACTAAAAATGATCTAATTAACTGGAACTTAAGCTATTTTTGTGATTTTCGGAATTTAGACTCAAACTCACTAAAATGACCCAAATTATTAGAAACTGAACCAAACCTTTAAAATAGACTACATGGACTCTATTAGACTCAAAATAAACAACTAAATAAGCCTTATGCTAAGAAATCAAATTTAAGCTGTTTAAAAGAGTTTTAGAATATGAAATTTTGGAAATCAAGAGAAAAGCTAAGAAACTTGATAAAAATACTTAAGTTGACCCAAAAACTTCCTAAATGACTTAACTACAGCTGATACAAATTGACTTAATGAACCTAAATGACCAAAACTATAAAAGTATGCTTATACCAAACACTCCCTTTTGTTGACTGTTTTGAACTTTACACTAGGAATGACCAATTAAGCCAAGTTTCTGAAACACTAATGATTATCTATGTATATTAAGCCCTAATGAATATTTTTCAAACAAAAATAAGCACTGAATTAAGCTAATCCTATATTAAGCTAATTTTTTAGATTTTAAGGTTTTTAAACACAATAGAAGAGTAAGCCTATACTACTAACAAAATAACATCAACAAGCAATCAAAAAGATCAAATAAGCATAAATTAAGCAAATAAGCATTTAAAAATACAGAAATAAGCTAATAAGCAATTTGACTAGAAAATGGAGCTTAAATCAAAACTTACAAGCACCCTTGCTCAAAACAGGGTAAAAAGGCTCGAGGAGCTACTCTACAAGCTGCTTAAATAAGCCCCATAAGCTCTTCCCTTGCTAGCTTATCATCCAATTTGGGCTTATTTGACTGATTTTGACTTTTTTGACTTTTTGTAATTAAATCAATTAAAACATAATTAAACCAACTATGAACTCACAAAAGCTATTAATGAGCTTATATGAGCTTATGGAACAGTAAACCAAGCTTAAGAACAGATTTATAAGAGTAAATAACGGATTAAAGATAATTGAGATCAAGTGAATAAAAGGGAAAACTTAAATTTCATTAACCAAATGTAGATTACTAGACTGAATTTAGAAATACAATTGAAAAACTAAAACTAATTAAGCATTAAAACAATAAGCTAAGTGGACTTCTTCGTAAGTTTGCTAACCACACCAATTATTCTAAGGTCACACAAATCAAGAAGCTTACAAAAGGAGAACTTCGTTAGCATTGAATGATGCATTCAACTTGCTGAAAGGTCGGTCCTCTGGTGCAGGTGAGCTCGAATATCACTTGGAAAACATTGCACGAGCAATGTCTAATGATATCAGCTGGACAAATCCGGACACGTATGTGATTGATACTATTTCTCAACACAAACAATCATATGTTACGGATTGGACAAAGCCTCTGCCAGTAATTGGAACTTCTGATCAACCTGCTATTCCATATAGCTTCTTCTTCAACAATGACCTGGAACTACTTGAACATGGAAACAAGTGTCAACCTAAGTATGCAACGTCCATAACCCTAATTTCTGCTGCAAGTTATCCACAACCTGCCATCGAAGAAACAGCAACAAGACTCTTCGTTACAAATAGAGTGTTTTACAATCAAGATGCGCAACTGGAAATATACCACTGGAATGAGAAAAGGAGAACATGGTACAAAAGCAAACTTATGAAGAAGTCTCCAACTCCAGTGATGAGCGATCTTAGAATAATTGTTGAAAGATCGGTCCTCTGGTGCGCAGACCTATATGGTAAATCTTTATAACTGACAACCAAATAAATTAACAGTAGCACCAAATGTTAGTAAAAAACTAAATTTACGTGCAACCATTTCCAGGGAGTCAAATTCACTGCTGAAGCAACAATTACTAGCATCAACGTAAAAAAAGATTGGTTCTACACATCTTGCGGTGAATGTGGCTCGAAAGTAAAAGAAGATGACGGAATCTACCGTTGTATCAATCATGGAAGATAGGCAAAACCATGCTACAGGTATGCTATGTTGTAACCCAGGTTTATATCAACTTACGGAACCAAAAATAATAGTATTAAAAATAATCATCCTTTTAACTCCTGAAAAATACATAGGTACAATTTCAAAGGATTCATAACTGATCCATCTGCGACAGCTGCGATTACTTTCTTTATACCAGCAACAGATGATGTTACCGGATATGCATGTTCGGAATTAATTGCAAAACACAAAGCAGAGGACCTGCAAGAAATACCACCTGAAATTTTTGCCATCGAAGGACAAAGAAATGTTTTTCAATTTCATTTCAGCCCCTCAAGCAAGACAATAGAGTTCATACTAGACAAAGTTTTCAACAACAAAATACAAGATGAGGCAACATTTGCAGCAGTCGAATCAACCTCAGGTAACAATATTTTACTTGAGACTTTATCTTATTTAAACATAACATATAAATATGCAACTATTAACTCTTTGTTTATAAAAACTAGCAACAACAGGAAAACCTCTCGCAATAACAAACGAGCAAGATTCCAAACAAAAGAGCAATGAAGAAATTCTTACAAAAACACCAACAATAGAAACAGCCTTAGGTAGCATTATTTTACTTAAAAGTTTCTCTTATTTAAACATGACATCTACATATGCAGTCGTTAACTCTTTGTTTATAAAAACTAGGTACAGCAGGACAGCTTTTCGCAATAACAAACGAGCAAGTTCCCCACCAAAAGACTAACAAGGAGGGTGTTACAAAAATAGTCAAACGGCCATTATTTCAAGATGACTCACAACATCAGAAAAGGAAAAAAAAGTAAGTTCCATACCTTCGCTTACTATAAACAATACACTTTATCTTATTTAAACATAACATCTGCATACTTTGTTTATAAAAACCAGCAACACCAGAACAGCCTGTCGCAATAATAAACGAACAAGATTCCAAACAAAAGAGCAATGAAGAGAGTGTTACAAAAACAGCAACAACTCCACCAATAGAAACAACCTCAGGTATCACTATTTTACTTCAAAAGTTTCTCTTATTTAAAAATAACATTTACATATGCACTTATTGGCTATTTGTTTATAAAAACTAGGTACACCAGCACAACCTCTCGCAATAACAAACGAACAAGATCCCCAACAAAACACCTACAAAGAGACTGTTATGAAAACAGTGAGAAAGACGTTATTTTAGGATGAATTGCAGGATCAGAAGAAGCAAACAAGTAAGTGCCACACCTTTGCTTAACATAAATAATAACTTTTTATTCAATAAACTACGTTACAGTCACCTAACATACGCTTGCTACAAACATTACACCATCGTTCATAATGAACTAAAAATACCGACATAGATTACACATCATAAACAACAACGGTTCTCTCCCAATCTAGGCACACAACTACAAATCCAAGTCTAGGCACACACTTAGAAATCCATTACACCCTTCAGCTTCTAAATAAAGATATCCTTATTGCGACCATTTAGCTCCAACTCAGCTGTAAGTATGCGCATATGCAGGACCTTTTGGTCATCTTTCGCCTGCGCCTCTCTTAGGAACTCGACCATTTTTTGGGCATGAATGTAGCCGACGGTCTCAAGCTCCTGAATAAAAGCATCCCTTTCACGAGTTACCCCAAGCAACCTAGCACACAGCGCATTCATCTGCTGCGCCATTTGAATGTCTTCGATTGAAGACTGCCGACAATATAGAACTATCATATCAGGCCAGCTGTTTGAATTAGCATCGACTCTTAGCTGATCACACCTAGGCCGTAAAGACATTGTGTTTTCTTAGTTCTCTACAAAGGTTTTAGCAACTTATTGTGAAACTAAATCTAGCCCAAACGAGACTTAAATAGACAGGAGAAACTTATCCTTTGCATACATAAAAACAAACTACACACATATGTTAAAATTGTGCACAGTAGGTATCACAACAATCCACATACTTTTTCTGCAACATCTTTGTATTCATTATCTTCTTTGACTTATTAGCATGATACAGCCATTGAAAAAAGATTTAACAATGCACCATATCTGGCAAACATGCACAACCACCTTATTTACACACATTGTAACCATTCAAATTGGTCAAAGCTATTCTCCTGTCACCTCTTTCTATTCACCCATACTAGCATCCAAAACACCTACAAATTATTAGGTTGCAACCTTTTAAAGCTGGCATCAATAATGCACTATTAGTTGTCTTCTAAAATCAATAAACCATTCAAAAATAAAATTATAATAACAAGGTTAATTCAGATGTCATTTACAACTTTTGTACCTCTTGGTTATTATAATACTTGGTTATTACTTTTAATATGCCTAAATAACATCTTATTGCTCCCTCATAACCTGCTGATTTTTAACTTATGCAGCAACAGAAGAAGCGTCAACAGACAAACAGCCAAAACCCAGAAATGTTCCAAAGAGAAGGTCGAAGTGAACATGAAGTATTCATGTCAGTCAAACGCACCACCCTTTTGTCGATATTTAGCCAACCATGTGTTTTGGGACATATTTGTCATCCACCTGCACAAATATGTCTAAAAACATCCATAGACAGCAAAACACTAATCTTTTGTATGTCATTTAAACTATAGCTGCACATACACCTTAACTCTGCACACATGCTTTCTATAGCAGGTGCACATTTAGGTCTGACCCCCATTTTTTGTATAACGTTTATGCAGCAGCTAGTTGTTACATATATATATTATTTAGAACTAGTTGTTATATATATATATATATATATATATATATATATATATATATATATATATATATATATATATATATAATATATATATATATATATATATATATATATATATATATATTAGATATATTATTTATATCATAAATAATTGTAACACCCCCAAAATTACCGCAGCGGAAGATTGTGTTACTAGGGTATTATTTCATAGTTCATAGCACAACTTACAGAAAATGACTCTAAATGAGACATTTTAAAATAAATTATCATTTGATTAAAATATCAGAGTTTACAAAGAGGTCCCACAAGTTTACAAATACATAAAATGTTCAACATAAAAGTTGTAAAGTTTTTCGAATGATAATATATGCATTGTCTTCAAAATATTTTTCCGTGCGCCTTCACATGCCAGCTAATTCCTTTCGAACTTTAGAATAAACATGCTAAAAGTGTCAATACAAAGGTTGAGTGAGTTCATAGGTTTTAGTAAATGTAACAACAATGTGGACCAAAATATTTTATTTGTTTGTTTCCAGATTGTACCAAAACTGTTAGTTCAAGATTGTATGTTTGTTTGTCCAGTACATTCGGTTATGTGACCAATTCATTCGGTCATGTTACGAATTCATTCGGTCTTGTGTCCACTTCATTTGATCATGTTACCAGTTCATTCGGTCATGTGACCAGTTCATTCGGTCATGTTGCCGGATACATTTGGCATGTGACTAGTTCATTCGGTCATGTATGTACATAGCAGTCTGACCAGTACATTCGGTCTTGTTGCCCGTTACATTTGGCTAGGCTGGTATAATAGTTCGAAGTACTTGTGTCCAAATTAACAAGGAATGTACGTAAATAAGGTGAGTAATATGTTTCAAGCAAACTAATAGGGTGTTTTAGTAAACAAATAGAGTGTTTCAAATAAAACGATTGATGTGTTTAAATAAATGAGCATGTATTCTCCCCAAAGAAATTCAAAGCAAGTAAAAGTGGAGGCCATGAAGTCACTGTATAGAATAGCAATAGGTTTCGACGAGATTATGTGTATAACGAGAAGTCGCGAGGTTTAACGACGACCTAAAAATATAATAGTCGCGTCTTTGATATTTAGCGAGAAAGTATAAAATGACTATTATAAAAGTATTCGTACACTTTTGACATTGTACATATTTTTTTAAGTTTACAAAAATATGAAAGTTTAATTTTATCAAAAATAGTAACAAGCCATATTGATAAGTTATCCTAGGTTCGGGTTTATGTCACTAATAATCCATTAATTCCGCAAATCATTACGTCAAAGTCTTATTTAAACTATTGATGGGTAAATGAGTCTACTTTTCCAATAGTGGTCTTATCACTTTGGTTCTTCTTATAAAATAATCAAGTGTCTCGAAATGCACGATCACCTAATTAATAATTTGACGATACTATAATTATTAAATATGCCATTTATAAAGCTATGCACAGTGGTGACCCGGGTCACCAGCTGACACATCAGATTTCTCTCTCCGGTGATCAGACATAACCAAGTTACGACAGTAGTGACCGATTTTCTTTTTTTTTTTTTTTTTTTTTTTTTTTAAATTCAAACATTTTAAACAACAAACTTAAAATTCAGTAAAAATAAAAAATTACATATATTATTCAATTAAACATTAAAAACATTACGTAAATTATTCAAATAACATTAAAAACATTACAAAAATTCTTCATCGTCATCATCACTACCGTCTTCGTCTTCATTCTCTTAATTGACTTGATTTCTACAATTTCTCCAAATGTGTTCGATCAAATCAGATTTTAAGTGTAGATGAGTTGACGAGTCCTGGAGCTCCTGAGTAACTACTAACGATTCTTCATGCGTTCTTAAGGGATCGTGATCACGATGGCCCTCATCTTCGAACCATGTAGGACATATCGCTCGCTACTTGTGTCGAATGATCATATTATGTAATATGATACATTTATATATAATATTTTGGAGATCCTTTTTATATAGCGCTCGATCTGGTACTTTAAGCATTTTTCACTTCTTTTTCAACATACCAAAAGCCCGTTCCACATCTTTCCTTGCTGCTTCGTGCTTCCTCTTGTACAATATTCTTTTTTCATCACCCGTGGGAGGATTTTAAATGGACTTAATAAGAACGGACCATTGTGGATATATCCCGTCAGTAAGATAATATCCCCTTTTATATTATACATCGTTAGCCTCGAATTCAAGGTCTGGTGCTCTCCCAAATTTGATATCATTGAAAACAGGGGAACGATGTAAAACGTTTATGTCGTTATTCATACCGGAGACACCAAAGAACGCATGCCAAATCCATAAATCTTGGGAGGCGACCGCTTCCAATAAAATGAATGGATATGGCCCGTAATCACCCCTAGCATATTGACCTCTCAAACCATTTGGACAATTCTCCCACTCCCAACTTGTACAATCAATGTTTCCCATCATCCCAGGAAACCCATGCTTATGCTCGTGATGAGCATATAATGTTTCAAGGTCAGTATATGTGGACTTTCGCAAATACTCAGCACCATATAACTCCATGATAACATTGCAAAACTTACGGAGACATTCACGGGAAGTTGTTGCAGCCACTGCCAGATTCTCGTCAAGAGAATCAGGAACGGCCGCGTATCCCAATTGACGAATGGCAGTAGTACACTTGACCAATGGGCTAATTCCAGGCATGCCCCTACAATCAGGAGTTTGTTGAAAATAAGGAGAATAATCGGTTATCTCTCGAACAATTTGTGTGAAAAGTTCTCGGCTCATTCGGAACCGCCGACAGAATGTTCTTTCGTTGAACTACGGGTTTTCGGAGAAGTATGCCGCCACTAAATGATTATGAGCACCCGAATGATCCCTACGTATGTACCTTCGTGGAACTTTTGGCTGTGATGCTTGGTAAGCATTCCAAGCAAACTCCACAAACTCTGTAAACTCACTTATAACTTCATCATCGTCGGAAGACGAAGAACCAAAAAATAGCTCGTAAGACATAATTAAAAGAATGTGTTTGAAGGTATTGATAGAAATGTTGCTTGAAATTATGTGTTTAGAAGTGTGTTTGAGGTTGGTATTTATAAGTTTGTAAAGTAGTAAAGTTAAAAATAAAAAATAAAAAATAAATACCGAAATGGTTAGAATTTTTGAAATTGTAGTGTGTATACAATCGGTCGAAAATTAGACCGATAGTACTTTTTTGGGTTGATCGACCAATATTTGACCAAATCCTCACATTGTGGTCAACCGACTTCAATATCGGTCGCCACTTCTTCTTACCGATCTTTTCAGGCCCATTGTGCATAGCCTAATAGTCACCAACATACATGTTTAAACTTCTAGCCATATGACCCATAATTATTTTGAGTAGTATCATATTTTTCTACGGTTACCATATTAGTCTAACTTATAAAACATAAACTAATAAGCCATTTAAATGTCTTGTATGCTTAACAAACTCATAATTCAAAGCTGTTTGGAATAGCTCACTGCAGTCCCGCCATTTTGGCGATATTTAGAGTTCTACAACTCCGTTTGATGTGCGGTTTACGGCTATGTTTAAGTTTATGTCTTATCTACATTTTATAAAACTGGGCTGAGTTCCAAAAATAAATAGAACCAAGAGCTTTTTCTAAAAGAAATCTGGTGTGCAGATTTTGACACCTTTCGCCATTTTGGCTCTCATTTACTCATCAGGTTGAGATATGAGGTGCGCCACCCGGCGAAACGACCACAAGACATAGCTCTACAAGCTTATCTTATTGACTTAACCTCAAAGTTTACTGAGATGATCAGTTTAATCAATCTTTGGGGCTGTTGTAAATTTCAGATTTCTAATTCATACATAGGGCTTGTTTAGACTTGTTTTCATGATTAAAACTTTATGTGCAATGGCATATACTTACAAAATCACTATTACATCATAAAAATACATAAAAGTCCAGAAGTTATTTACAAACATAGTGAAAATTACAATAAATAGATAATAAATCTTACAAGGATTAGGATGAATAGTTACAAGTACAACAAGAACAAATCAATCCTTAACCCTTCTAATCTTCAAACCCTGTCTTCAAATCTTTATCCAACTTGATTCTTACCCTTATTAGTCACCCAAGAATACTCCTAACTTCAGCCCTTAAGCCCTTGTATAACTCTTTATTCAACCTTGTAATCACCAAGTAAGCTTAAGAATTATGTAGTAATCATCAAGGCCTTCATCTTTTATGTATATCGTTGTAGCTAAAAACCAAGAATGATGGTGATTTGTGATGGTTTATGGTACGGCAAAAGAGAGTGTACAAGGATGGATATGAAGTTTATTTGATCTAGTTTTTGCATGTGTAGTGTGATAAGTACTAGTTAAATGATATAAATCATATGTTACATCATTTTAGAGATATCATGTGTAGGTGTAGTAATGTTAACGTGGCATCATGTGGAATAATAAGAGATTTTGTGTTTATCTAGTGTACGTAGGGTTATATAATGATAGTTTAGTAATTAGTGAGTATAGTTTAATCCCGGTAATTACTAACGTTAAGCCCTTAAGTCACGAAACTTAAAACCGGGCAACATAAAAATGTAATACTTATACAAATGTTAAAACTTATCAATATAGTCTAACTAAGTATGTTAGACCTGCGATAAGTTTAACGGAGTGCATATACGCTGTTAAAACTTAATAACGTTGGTTCAAATACGCGTAATACGTAAAAAGTACAAAGTTTACGTAAAAATGATAAAATAGCAATAGTTCATATAAAATATGACTATTAGTGAAAATAAAATGTCGAGAACGCGTAGACTCATCATAGTCTTGTGTCGGTTACGAGTAAAGCTCATGCATTTGAACTTTCTTAATTACACGCAAAAGTATTTACTTTAATTAATAAATAAATATATGGAGTTTAATAGGGACCCAAAATGTACGAGTTGTTACAATAACTAATTAAAATTATTAATTTTTTCATAAAACTTCACTAAACTAATATACAAAAAAAAAAAAAAAAAAAAAAAAAAAAAAAAAAAAAAAAAAAAAAGACAATTAATTTTTGAGTTAATTAGTATAAGGTAGTAAAAAATTCATTTTTCAGTATCATTTTACACCTTTAAAAGTCCAAGATACTAGATGATACAATTTGCCAAGTTCAAATGACTCATATATGTTTTGGCCACAACAAAATAAAAGATAGCAACTCTTGTCTATTCATATCTAGGTTAAAGTGTAGTGATAAATAGACCTCACAACATACCTAATTCATTCATTTTTTAACAAGTGTTATGCACTTCTTCTCTCTTATCATTTTTCACCAATTATTTTTTCAAATTCATCAATCACATGTTTAAGTCTAATTTTAAGTTTAGGTTTTAAGCATACATTTCATTTTCCTCGATTAAATATATTTTAACAAAATAAATAAACAAGTCCATCTAAGTGGTATGCGTTTAGTTCAAAGAAAAAATAAAATAAATAAGTGGTACGCATCACTGCCAGAACCTTAGCGGCATGAATTTAAAAGCATTAATTAAACATAACTATTTCTTAAATTAAATTCATCTCCATGTAAAATAATGTTAAATTTGGCAAATAAAAGAAATTTTGAAAATAAAGAACTCGGTGATTATGAGCAAGGTTTGGTTATGATTTTAATAAGTTAACCATTCGTCAAGGTTTGATTATTAGAATCACTTGCATCACACATACATTTGCTAATTACATGTTTTTGTATGATATAATTAAGTATCTTGACGTTATAATGATATTTTTCTCTCTTCATATGATGTTTCGCAAGATTAATGTGTTACTTGTTAACTCATAAGCATTTTCGATACATGATGTTTTTATATGATGTACCTATGTGTAAATGATCTTGTCTTTTGTTGGCATTCATTAAATCCATACATAAGATGGTCTAAATAATACATTTTCCTAAATGTTATAATTTAAACATGGTTTGCATGAATTTTTCATCTTGCTTCTTTTGTGACTTTGTCACAATATTTGTTCGCTACGTGTGCACTTATAATTTGTCAAAATGCTTTTGGTATGATAAACATTTAGATGTCGCTTTATCCTACAAATTAATCACATGAATCATTATATGCTTAAGTGTCTAAACCTAATGACAAAACAATCTCACAATATTTCATATAATGTCATGCTCTTGCATAACATGATTATTTGTCTTGATGCTATCATGTTGTGTGGTGATTTCTACTAGTCGAATATGTTGTTTTTGTTTATATAGGATGTTATCTTATGATTTCTATCATATTCACATCTTTTGTCACTAACACTTGTGTCTTATTGGTTGATAACAAATTATTTGTTATCTCACTTCGTTTTAACTTTTATATGCCTATTTCGCATAATTGTAAACCCTTTATTGCTATGTAGATTAGTAATATGTTTATGGGTAAATTACATCGTTCGTCCTTGTGGTTTGCGTTGAGCGATGAGTTTCGTCCTTTGACCGAAAAAATGCACCGTCCGTCCCTAAATGCGAAACGTTATGTATCGTTGGTCCTTCACTTTAATGGGCCACACGAACGCTTGTTCGCTCACCTCAAGCGAGGGTATTTTCATCTTTTTAAGTCTGAACATGAGGGTAAAGTAATCAATTTACCCTTTAACTTTATTTTCTTTCTTTTACCTTATCTCTTTTATCTTTATCTCAAAACCATCATCATCAACCACCATTGACATTTCTATTTCCACTATCTTTCCTCATAATCACCATCTTACATCATCTACCAAGCTTCAATTAACCACAACCGTCATTTTCAAAAAAATTCAACTAACTCTTAGAAATCCCATATGCTTTGAATCCTTTGTTTTTTTTACTCATTTTATATTATTACAGAAAACACAAATACCAATTTTTAAAATCTTAAATAACCATGTCATTAGCTATTAGTATGATTTAAAAATTCAACGTATATTAAAGATAGAGATAACTCTTTTATATGTGGTCACAAGTCAGTGACTTGTTCATTCCACTGGAAACAAAAAAGTTATGTGGTCACACGCCACACATTTTTTTTCTTACACCTTATTACAACCATCTCTTTCTTTTTCTTTTTCTTTTTTTTTTCACTCAATCGAATCTCAAATATAGATCTATAATGGCTACTCTCTTGTTCCTTCTTGCCAACCAAACAAACCACCTTTATCTCTTTGTCACACGAGCAAATTTTTTTATTATTTTTTTAAGACTCTCACATGAACTCATATTACAAAACCCAACTGCAACTGGATTCGATTAATGATCATATAAAATTCAGGGTAAGTTTTTATTTGTTGTTTTTGATAGATCGATGATGGGTTTGTTAGATATCTAAGGATCTTTGATATTTTCAATGATGGTGGTGTGTTGACGGGGTTGAGTGGTAGTGATTACAGAGGCGGCGATGTGTGTGGATGGTGGTAGCAGCGTGACAGATCTAGGTAGTGGTGTTGATATCAAAGATTTGAACATGGATAGATTTGGTTGTGGCTATGTTAAACAAAATTTTCATGGGTTTTAAAGGTGTGATTGGTGGTTTGATAAGATATCGGAAGAACAAAATCACATGGATGATTTAAATTTGTTGTTTTTGGTATTTATTTGGTATGCATAAAGCTGGCAAATAATACCCAAAAGTCAAAATTCGGGTCAAATGGACCTTTTTTTTAAGTATAATAGTCATAATGGGCTCAATGTTTTATTCCTTATGGGCTAAATGGTCGGCCTGAAAATTGATAAACAAAAAAACGGGTATAATGGTCGACACTCTCAATTGAACGGGTATTTTGGGTATTTTTTTGCCCTAACAACAATCTACTCAATTCCATGTTACCACTCTCAATTGAACTCCACAAAATGGCAATCGTACTCAATTCCATCATCTAATCAGTTTCTTACCAGTTACATCCAGGTATTATAGATTCATAGTATTATACTTTTTCTTTTTCTTTCTTTGGGATTTTTAATTTTTATCTACTAGTTGATATTTACTAAATATGCATGTGTTTGGGACTGTGTTTTATTGCCGAATCAAAGGGGTGTTTGGGCTCTTTTTTTTTTTTTTTTTTTTTTTTTTTTTTTTTTTTTTTGTTGAATAATTTAGTTATTAAGGGTTGTTTGGAACTGTGTTTATTGCTGAAATAAAGGGGCGTTTGGGCTGTTTTTGTTTAGGTAGATTTAGTTATTAAAGGGTGTTATGCTGTTATATTTGAATAAAAGGAATTTGTTATGATTGATTTGCTGAGGCAAATAAAAGGAAATGAGTTATTTTTAGGCTTAGATTTGTTTGGTGGTCAAATCAGTACTGCACTAATAATTAAAACATTCATGATATTTTTAGGCTTAGTATTATTAGGAGATTATTTGTAGAAGAATATCAGATAACACTTCTTAAGAAAGGCTGACCATCCAACCTTGTTCTTTGTATGTACCAGCAGGCGTTTTTCGATTACTATGTAGCAGCAGGCATGGAAAGAGTAAGAAACAATCAATTTAATGTTGGGAATGAAAAAAAGATGCTCGTTGATTGTCCTGTTTGGTTAGATGTAATATTTAATGTGCATCGACAGTAAACCTGGCCGTGTTTATGATGATCGCTTAACATTGCTAATGTATATTTCTTTGCTTTGACCCTCTCTAAGAACTATTTTGTTGTTCATTGTGCTTCAAGATATATAGGAAAGGCAAATTTCTTGGCTCCTCTATAACTTTATAATCAAATCCTGAATGACTTAAGAACTAGGAACTTATGCAGATTAGTGTGTTGTCTGGTTCTGTAACAGAACCCACAACTTAGGTGAGATTTTCTTTTCTTCTATAACCAGTGATACTAAAGGGTGTTTTCTTATTTTATTGAAGGAAATTTTTTAATATGTCGGGACAACAAAGTATGCAAGGAGATAACGGAGACGAGGCTTCTTCAGCGACGTCAAACAAAGACCGTTCTTTGGTATGGAGGTGCTTTGATAAGATTGAAAGCGAGACCCCTGCTGATAGAAGGGCAAGTTGCAGAAATTATAATGATAACTAATGTTTTTTAAGGTAATATACTACTACTGTGTTTATCATCTTCTGTTAGAATAGCTTAACTTATATGACGATTAGATCTTAAGTTTCCATTGCTGGTCTGAGCTTAGTTGCATGTAGTTGCTGGTCTTTTTTGACATGCTATTGATTTGAAGCTAATGGTAATCAGATAAGCATTTATGTAGCTCTTTTGGTGTTATCCTATTTTGGTTGCTGTCTTTTTTCCTGTGCTTTTGGCTGATATAGCTGCCCAATATTGGTACTGTGGAAAATTGATTTGAGTACTGTGTTTCATAACTTGTAGAAACTTAATGACAGAAAAAGCTGCAACTGTCATTTTGGCCGCAATTTATTGGTGAAAGTTAATACCAAAGGTCGCACATTGGAGATAGAGAATCGGGTCATATGTAAATAGCTTACATTACTTGCCTGTAGCTTACACAATGAATATTGATTTTAGTGTCTAGGCTATGAATATGATAATATAGTAATTTTGCTAAAAAATGGGCATAGCTGAAAAATAGTTGTTCTGCTTTGGTGCAGCACATTTTTGCCAACATTATGAATAGAGAAATTCCGTGGCCTCAAGTACCTGAGGACATGAGCTTGGATGCATATGATTTGATAGACAAGTAAGTTTGTGCGCTTTTGAAATTGAAGTAGTCCATACATCTTTTCTTAACTGCAAAAATGAATTCCACAACTGCAAAAAGGTATTGCAAAATGTGCCTGTGCTGAGTCCTTAAAATTGGAACATTTACCATTATGCCATTTGATGTTCCTGTAGATCAGTCTAACTACTTTATTGTCTATGCCTAATGCTCTTCTTTGACCATGTTATTTTCTATTATGATTTTGGTTATTTGGAGTTTTTATTCAAGAAGCCATACCTAAATGCTGTGTGGTATGCTATTCCTTATATTCCATAAAAGTAAATGTCGAACTAGTCCTGGCAATACCAACCCAAGCACATTAAAGTTGGACCAAATAATCTATTTATTAATAAATTGCAACATTATCTTTAAAATGGGTTTTGCTTTTAATTGGTCTCTTTTGTCTTTCACTTGATCACCAATTATTTTCTTTTTTCACTTGTGTTTTTTGCAAGTTCTTTGTGGTGAGATTTATGGTATTCTTGTTTTGTTTATTGGAAGTACTTGTTTACTGATATTGGTTCTTGTGCTAATGTTTACAGGAGAGGTTGCTGCTATGTTTTGTGACATCAAAGAAATGAGAGCCTATAATCTTTAGTTACTTTATCAATTAGAGAATCATCAATGTTTGTTTGTTTCATGTTTATGCTTAATATTTTTATAATTTTGTCCATTTTGTTAAACAACTATGAACTTGAGGTCTACATTTGCATGATGCTGGGAAGATTTTTGAATTTACAAGCCAATGTTGGAGGAATTTTTTGATTTTGATATCTGAATATGGTGTGCATTTGGTGCTTGAAAGCATTTTATGCTTATCATTGTAGTTTATCAAGTCATTGTGAACCATTTCGATATTTCGTGAAGTGAAATGAGACAAGCTTGCTGACATTAGATTGGATCTGTTTAACCTAAAAAAGTATTTCATCAGCATTAGTGAAATGAGAAAATTTTAGTCTTTTGATGTCTTTTTTTGCCCGTTTGGCCCGCGCCCGTTTGGTCTGCGCCCGTTTGACCCAAATTTTAGAAGTCGCCCGTTTGGCCCTTGCCCGTTTGACCAGTTGCCCGAACCCGCCCGGCTCGCCCGTTTTGTCACCTTTAGGTATGCAAATGGTTGCGGTTTTAATGAGGTTTGATTTTAATTTGTTTGTTGTTCTAATGAAGTTGTTTGTGTGTTTTCAAAATAGTTTGGTGAATGTGAAAATGGTTTTGATGGTTAAACATGATGATGATTCATTGTTTTTGGAGATGATATAGATATGAATTTAATGGAAGAGATGAAGTTAAGTGTAAAATGACCCTCATGTGCATGGCACATGAGGGGATTTAACGACATTTAGTGTGGCCTGTTAAAGTGAAGGACTAACGATACATAACGTTTTGCATTTAGGGACGGACGATGCATTTTTTTGGTCAAAGGATGAAACTCGTCGGTCAACACAAACCACAAGGACGAACAATGTAGTTGACTCTTTTGAAAAATAATAATATCAACTTACATTTAATTATGATAATTTAGTTCATTAAATGTTTTAAACAAGTACCAACATGACACAATAAAAAAAATCTGTTGGTCCATGAAATTGAGTAAATCTTGAGAAAAAAATAAAGAACAAATTCATTAAAAATGATGAACAATAGCTACAAGATTACTCAATACCCACTTGACTAATTAATAACATCTTCAGCTTCTTCAAGGGGATAATTGCGGTATACTATCCCCTTTGAATGACAAATAAACTCTCTTTAATCCAAGCTATGCTCGAGATTCAATGAGAGGATGATCCTATCAACTAATACTAAGTATTATTTTGTTTGTTTAGAATCCATACTATCCCTATTACAAACTATACATATTTATAGGTGGAAAGTACAAGGACAACATGTGATGTTGGTGAGGTGTCATGCATCAAGTGGTGCTTCCAATTTTGGAAAAGTGACAACTATCCTTTTTGGAGCATTGATGATATATTCCCACTGTTGAGGCAATTCCTTGTACTTTGCTTTGACTTCCTCTTTGTACTTGCTTTCAACTTTATCTTCTTAAGAAAGTTACCGCCTATATTTTTCAGTCTTTTTGTAGAGATAGCGTCTTCAGGGTCACTGAGACATTTGTCAAATCATAGTGACACTGGAGTTGTTTGTAGATCATATACTTTACTCACTGACACCGCATCAATAAGTAAAGTGTTTCTTTAGTAAAAAGATCTAGCTTTATACAACACTCACTGATCAGTGAGTGACTCACTATTTTATTTAGTGAGTTAGGCTATTTTATTTCAAATCCTTGTCAAGGCAATTGGGTCAAAATTTTGACCCAACAGTCTCCCCCTAATTGAATATACAAATAGCCTAGGTGAAACAGGTTGTGGTTTTTTGTTATCAGGTTGGTTTTGGTTTTTCAGGTTCATGCCTACTTCTTCAGGGACTTAGGTTCAGGTTGATGTAGTTATCAGGTTGTGGTTGTGGTTGTCAGGTTCCTAGGTTTCATCAGAGACACTATAAAGATTTTAGTGACTCGTGTTTAGTTTTCAGTTTCATACATGTTTTCAGGTACTCAGATGGGCTTTGGATTCAGAGTTTTGTGTGTTCAGACTCCATATCTACGTTCAAGGGACATAGTCCCTGATGCTCATTTGTTTCAAGATTTTGAACCACACCTTGATGTCTTTTTTTTTTTTTTTTTTTTTTTTTTTTTTTTTTTTTTTTTTTTTTTTTTTTTTAGTTTCTCAAACCACTAAACAACCTTACTGATTCCTTATAATCAATCCTGCCATATACCATTCCATACCCACTTTTTCATACCCACCTTAATCAGTTTCGTTCCATGTTTGAGACTCGGGTTCAGTCTCATTTGTCTTCAGGTACTTGAGTAACCAGTCACCACAAGTTCAGACACTTCGATTTGAGGTTCTTGAGTAACCGCTTCCTGAGTTCTTTATTACTCCCTGAATCTTATCTATCCATACCATTGTAACTCTCCCTGATTACAAGCCACTGCCTGATTTTTAATCATCCCTCATCATTTTACTCCTTGAGCTGCACCCATTTCGACTGCTTAGTTTCTTCCCTTGAGCCTGATTTTTCAGGGACACTTTTATAGTTACCTTGTGGTTTGTTAATGTTTAAGGACAATTTATGACTATAATCAAACTCGGGACTAAGGGATTGCACACTTTACGTATGAATGATTAATGTAGAATAATTAATAAATATAAACCGTTATGTATTTAATTATTTGAACACAAAATAACGACTAACGGACGTTAGGTAATTAACGGGAATTGACTAACGACCGTTAGTGAATAAAGGAAGGACCGTAGGTGAAATTAGAGGATCAAGAATGTTCTAGAACCCCTTGGGAAGGGATTGCCGATTGGTTATGGGTTTGCCAAACCCAATCCAAGGCAAACTTGTCCTCTAAGTTTTCATGCCTATAAATATAAAGGCTAGAGTTATTGGTTTTCATTGCTTGCACTCTTGCTATAACCTCAGGCTTTGTTTTCGTCTTCTTTTCTTCAAATCCAATCGGATCCTAACCCTAGGTTGGATCGATCCAAGTTTTTCCATAAGCAAAATTGTTTTGGTTTCTTGTGTTCTTAGATATAGCAATCTAATTAATCGGTTATAGTACGTGTGTACAAGCTCTTAGATATTAACTCACTATAGTTAATGCATCTTGGATTGAGATACAAAAAGGTAAGGGGTATCTCGCTAATCCACTTGGTATTTAAAAGAAGAAGATTTGAAGTATTGATCCTTGTTCTTGCTAGGATCAAAGGTACGTGTCTTTAATATTCCGTTAATCTTTTACGTGTTAAATATGATCTTATGCTTCCGCTATGTGCTTTGATGATGTAATATTTATTTATATAATTATTATGATATTTAAATTCTAACAGTGGTATCAGAGCTGTTTAACATGTAATTGTATTACCGAAACACATAAAAATCGAATCTTTGATTAGGATTACATGTTAGTCGATTATTTTTAGGGTTTAGAACATAATGTAACACCCCCAAAATCATAATATTGCGGAAGCATACACTTTGGGTGCTACTAAATCGATAATCACAACACAAGACATAGAGAACGGATTGAAAATCCATTTTAAAATACATTACATGTTCAAAGTCATGTTTTCTTACATAAAATTCATTTCAAATAAAAATGTAGCCCATTAAACAAAGCGATCCAAATTTCAGAGTTAACGCAATAATAAAAACATTTCCAACAATTATTATGACCATCGCCATGCCCTGCCTTCAGTAAACACACCTCAGTTTTCTGAGAAAAACATGCTAAAAGTCAGCTAACGTTGGTGAGTTCATAGGTTTAAAGTAAATAACACATATGGACCATAGCAATATTCAGCAAACAATTCAGCAATAACACACTATCCCGCTATGCAAACACTAAGCCTCATCTAATCGAACTAGACAACGCAGCATACCAAGCTGGCATTAGCAAAAATAATGGGTGCCCGCGTGTGTTAATCCCCAGACACCCGGACTAATTTCATATGGTATATGTTCGCCTTGACTATGCCGAGCCAACCGAACGGGGGTGTCATCCCCAATAGATCTATTTATAACATACGGTTTCCTAGACAGGAATTGACGGTTGATGATAGTGGGCACAATGGGATTCAGCTAAACTTAGGTTTCTGCATACAAGTGTGTATAAAAACATAATCCATTTTTTGTCCATGAAAACAGTTTTGCATGTTTCTTACCCCAGGCTTATAAAACAAATCGTATAAAAATATGGGGCTATAAACTCACCTTAAAATAATAGCAATCTGCTAATTAACAAAATAGTGCAACCGCTCCGACACGCAATGTAAAACCCTAAAATCCAAATACCTAAACTACGCCAAATTTTGAATTTCACCCTAAAGTTTATTATGATTTAATTTAAACCTTAAGCTGTATATTATGTATTATATTAAATAATATTAAAATGCGGTTCGTGGTCGTACACAAAAAAAAAAAAAAAAAAAAAAAAAAAGGGTCACACGTTTAAGTATATACATATTGGTCCGAAAAATTAATTAAATGAGGTACACAACTCCTAGTCACGAAAATGTCTAGATACAAGAATATTTAAAATGAAGATTTGGTCTATTCTCAATCATCCTACAATTTCGACCCTAATTCGTCTCTATCAAATCCTTGAAATATGTAAACAATATGCATTATAAATATTAGTCAGTGTTTCTTAATTTGGCTAACTCGAATATGATAGAAACCAAATTTTATTTAAATCATTATTTTCACATATGGCTATATGTTCGTTTTAATCTTTTCTTTTAAGAAAGATCGACTCGTTTCTATCTCTTTATATGCTAAAATAGGTAAATTGTATCAATTACAAAAACATGACTAATCTACAAAAAAATATTCACCTACTTTTGGTAATAACCTTCATTTGAAACCCGTAAAATTTTCCTATGTAATTGGTATGATTATCAAGTTCTATAAACATGATTAAGGTCATAATAAACTCATAGCCCCAAAAAGAAGTTAGGCTATTGTACGTTAAGTCATCCAAGAAAACTGCTTGAATGAGTCCATCTCTCCCATTTTGAACAATTAGAAACAACACACGCACAACAACATCAAATACCATCCGATCTTTGTTCTTGAACACGACAAGAGGCTGTTTGAAGGAAAGGAAAGTTTTATTCGCGTTTCGAAGAGTATGCACAAGTCGTGGAGTTGGTGTTCCGTTCGTGGCTTGACACTCGTGTTATTATTCGTTTAGGCTGACCCAAGGTATCACCAAAATCTGTTTTGATATTCTTCTAAGTTTGCCTCGTATGTTTTATTTATCGATCATCCATATATTTTGTTCCGTTTCATAAAAGATGACACAAAGATAAACAAAACCGTGTTGCATGTTAAAATGCCACGGCTTATAAGGATCACTTAAATTCTTTTTGCTTCAATAATGTAAGGAATATACGAGGGTGATAACAAGAACATTTGTCACGTTAAAAGGCCACACGACTAGTAGGCATAAAAAAAAAAAAAAAAAAAAAAAAAAAAAAAAAAAAAAAAAAAAAAACCAAATTGCTCGTTTCGTTATTAACAAGTATCATGTAGAGAACCTTGACATGAGAACATAATAAAACACGACTCACCTATATATCGATCATTATATGTTTATCTCGTTTTGTTTCGTTATGAGAAGGGTTATACGAAAATAAAAACTAAAACCATGTCACGTTTGGTTATCCTTGTTTCGTTACTTGAAGAGAACTACAGAATTAATAAACTTTATATTGCCACGTAAAATATTGAATATGACTATACATATGTTAATGACTTATTTCGCTTTGTTCGTTACGAGATTAAATGGCAAACATGGTCACGTAAAATACATAAGAACTTAATAACTTTGTTTTGTTTAATGAAAATATATCGCATGGAAAAATTCTTTATGTCACGTAAAATATATATAGCACCAAATCCGCATGCATGGTATATGAGGAAATTGATATCGATATCGGGTCTCGGAAATACTTGTTGTTGAGCAGTATATATGCGTAGAAGAATCTGTGCATGTGCTAAGATGAGAGTTGAAGAGCATCTCGTAATATATGAAAGTATAAAACCTAATTTGGCATATTAAACCCTAAACTTTGATTATTGTCACTATAAACCCTAGACTTTCCTAAAATAACATATTAACCCTAAGCCATGATATTGGTCATTTAAACCTTTAAGTCTTACCTAATTATCATATGTAAACCCCTACGTTAGCTTATTAATGGATTTATTAATTCAAGAAAGTTAATTGATTCAGTAAACTCACTTAATTCGGAAAGTCACAAAAAAAAAAGGAAAGCCGACTAAAATGAGAAATCTGATATAAAATAAGTTATTAACTAAGACGACCATGAATTCGTATAGATTCGCTGAAGAAGGAGTTTGCGTCCGATCTTTATGTTTCTGTTATGTTTTCACTTGCGGTCTAAGGTACAGATACTCTGCCCTTTTTCAGTAAGGGTGTCTTATTCCCTTGATATGATTCTGATTCCTGATTCATTTAGGTTCCCAAAACCATTGCTATGTTCCCTTTGTTGTGAACCTTTTGATATTACTTCTGAGTTTTGATATGCAGCTTCTGATATATGACCTTTTTGATATGATACTTGGCCCTTAGTTTGATACCCGAGCCATTTCTGTTTTCCTAGCCAGGAAGGTAACCTGGCCATGTTTTTGATGCACCATTGGCATGACTCATGTGTGGGTGAGTGATTTCTCACACCGTCCCCATTCTGATTATGATATGCGCATTACTTTGACTATGGATTATATATGTTTCTGGGGAGCGTATGGATTGCAATCCTAGATCTGTTCTGTTTAGTGGATTATCTATATATGATGTATTACTGTCTGGTGACTGGTGCTTGTGTGCAATACACGCCTTTCACATATATCTCTGGGAGCTAGCTACTCCATATACATTTGAAGAATGAGGACACCCCTCATATTATCTGAGAGGTCTCCCCTCTATATGATTTGAAGATTTATGGTTACGATATGATATGATCTGTTCTGGGCTCGTGGTGGATTACTATCCCTTTTCTTTTTTCCTTTATACTTATTCATTGACTTATCCCTTGAACCATATTATATCTGTTTGACCTTTGTTTCTGTTATTCTGTACTATTCTCTATTACTGTTTGTTATCGTTATATCTGTTCACTGAGCTCTCGTAGCTCAGCCGCATTTTCTTTTCCTGCGGCAGGTTTTAGTAGGAAGCTGGGAATGGGTGGAGAGTACCTTTGAACTTAGAAGACTTGATAGCTGTTCTGGATTTAGAAATGACTAGAAGTTATTATTATTTCGAAATTAGTATTTATTGGAAGTTCATTTGTAACCCTGTAGTATCTGTATTCATTTGTAACCTTTGAGAATTCTTGTATTACTATAGATGTATGCTTTGTTTTGATCTGATATGAAACCATTATTGTGATATCTTTACCCTTGTCGGGTTGGGGTGTTACACGCAATCTAAATCAGTACGGTAAGTCTTAGCGAAATATTCGTGTCTCATATGTCTTTACTTTATTTGAAAAGTTTACGTGTGACCAGTGATTGTGTATTTCTTGCTTGATGTGTGGTAATGTATATTTCAAAATTATTTATCGTATGTAACACTTGGTGGTGGCTCATGGTGAAAGTGTAAGGTGGGAACACGTGTGACGGAATATCCGTGCTAGTATCCATCGTTAAATTTCAAAAGTAGTATATATATATATATATATATATATATATATATATATATATATATATATATATATATATATATATATATATATATATATATATATATAAGGTTAAGTTGAATAATTTTATATTTAATTAATTAAGGTTATAATTAATTAATTGGGTTTTGAGAAATAAATAAAACAATAGTGTTAGTGGAGGAATATTATATTATAAATATTGTTTATTATTTATAATATAATTTTAATTATAAGAAATTTAGAAAAAATGTTAAGTATTTAGAAAAATTTAGACAAGTTAAGTATTTTTATTAAAAATACTCTAAGTGTTGGAATTTTAGAAAATTTGGGCATGACCCATTCGTTTATACAAATGTTTCCATTTTTTCATGTGTTGCAATTTCTCAAATAATTCGCGTTGTTAACTATATTTGCAAAAATTGGTTCGTAATATATATTGATCGTTGTAAGTAATTTTATCGTTATAACTATCGTTATCGTCACGTTTAGTGATTAATAATAGATTTCGATACAAAGTCAATATTTAGAAAATATGCTTTCAAAAGTCAAGATTTGTAAGGATTTGGTCAAATTTCATTTTTCACCCTTTAGGAGACTAACGCCTCAAAACAAGTCCAAACTAGTTTTAATTATATATATATCGTATCGTTAAATAGTAATATTCATAGTGGGTCGAAAAATATTTCAAAACTCATTTTTATCACCCGACATACTTATTGGGCCGAAAGTTATTAAATGAGCCCAATAGTTTAAATTTTAGTCCAAAACCCTTTAGCCTTTTTAATTTATGATATATATATCGTTAGTTTGCTAAAAATAAATTTAACACATTCGTTGCCACATTTGGTCAAAAAGTCAACTGTGACGAGTTGGGTTGGGCTTGGCCCAACTGTCACCGAAAGTTCATAAGCCCAAAAATTATATATTTAGTCCAAGGCCCTTTTTAGTTAAAATATATATATCGTCACGTTTCTAAAAATCAAATTAACACGTTCGTTACTCCGTTTGGTCAAAAAGTCAAATGTGGCCATTTTCTTGTTGGGCTCGGCCCAACAGTCCACGTACCATCAAATATAACCAAAATTATATTTAGCCCATTATTTCTAATTAGTAATATTAATTACGTAACGAATTTTAATTATATCAATTAAGCACTTATAATTAAGTTATTAAGTCAAAAAGTCAACCATGACCAAAATTCAATGGGTTCGACCCATATAACTCCATACGACCCATTTTCATATTTTTATAAGCTAAACTCAATTAGTTATGGCTTATTCAATAAGCTATTCAAATTAAACTTTTAAGCATTAATTCCACCATTAAACCACTTAAGCCAAAATTTTATGTTTTTTAAAACCTTAATAGTTTTGTAATTTATTTCTAGCCGATTTATGTATATGTCCACAAAAGTGTATATTGCCTTAATCTCGCGTAATTAACACTAATCACATTTGTATCATCAAACTAGTACCATATACAACAAGATTTACCAAACAAGCAAGAAATACTCTAATTTGTACATAGACCTCAAAAATGTAGAGCACAATATATTATATAACAAGCCCTAGCTTTTTCCATTTTAACAAAATATACACATTTAACAATTTTTAACATCATTAGACATCAAAAGAACATGAAATCAACAAGATTAGAAAAGTTTTGATGATTCCTTACAATGCTTTAGTTTTAACGTGGGCTAAGAAGGACCAAGAATAACCCAAACTTCACCAAATTTACCCAAACCACGTTCCAATTAACCCGAAACTCTTGAATATACACTCCAATTTACTTAAACTTCAAAGAAAAGTGATGGATCTTAAGAATTTTGGTTGTGCCGTGAGTTTTGAGATAGAAAATGATCTAGGCAAGGTTGGATGATATGAAGGAATAAGTTGGTTTGTTTTGTGCAGCATTTAGGGTAAATGGTATAATATTTATAAGATTAAATGAGTTAGTGGGATGATTTTGTCATGTAACGGGGAAGATTTACTTGAGGCTGGTTATGGACAAGGAATAGGTGGGGGAAATTTATTTTTACCTCTCGTTGGTGTATCGTGTGTCGGTTTGAGCTTAAACGTCACCATAAAGTCCCGGTTTGATGTTTTTGGACACGTATACGTAAAATAATGTTTTTATCCATGTTTTTGTCAGAAATGTAATAAAATATTATTACTGACTCAAAAATATATTTATTTGACTGCTACCATATGTATTGTGCTGTCGGTACGCGTGTGCGGTTGCTTTTCAGTAAAATGTGGGAAAGCTCTTAGTTAATTACGATACTTGTCAGTAACTATCAGAAATAGGATAATTTATGCTTACTGAAAAAAATATACTTTTTCTGCAGTGACTGTAAACTACAGTATGTTGGACAGCTCCCAAAAATGCTCAAAAATACTCAGAAACATGCAAACGCGCATAGAAATGCTCAGCTTAAAAATAATAAATAGTCATTTAATATTAATTAACAACGTGAAAATTACCATTTGTCACAGTCTCCCCAGCTAATCGGGAAATCCGTCCTGGATTTCAATTTACGTTACTCGTTGGGTTTGAAAAGAGATGAGGATATTTTCGCTTGATTTCATCCTCTCGCTCCCAGGTATACTCGGGGCCTCTGCGAGAGTTCCAACGGACCTTCACAATTGGGATGCGACTCTGCTTTAGTCGTTTAACTTCTCGGTCCATGATTTCAATCGGCTCCTCGATGAAATTTAGTTTCTTGTCAAGCTGAATCTCATCCAAAGGAATGACGGCGTTATCATCAGATAAGCACTTTTCAAGTTGCTGACATGAAAAATGTCGTGCACAGCGCTGAGCTCAGATGGCAGTTCGAGTCGGTAAGCTACCGGCCCGATCATGGCAAGAATTTTGAAAGGTCCAATATAGCGAGGGTTCAGCTTACTACGCTTGCCGAATCATATCACGCCTTTCCATGGCGAGACTTTTAACATCACTTTGTCACCCACTTGGAACTCAAGGGGTTTTTGCCTCTTGTCGGCATAACTCTTTTGACGGTTACGAGCCGCTTGCATTCGGCTCTTGATCTGCACGATCTTCTCAGTAGTCTCGTGGACTAGGTCTGGTCCGGTAAGTGGCTTTCTCCGACCTCACCCCAAAAAATTGGCGATCTGCACGCCTCATACAGTGCAGCCTTAATGCTGGTGTGATAGCTGTTGTTATAGGAAAACTCGGCTAAAGGCAAATGCCTATCCCAGCCGTTCCCGAAGTCAATCACACAGGCTCTGAATGGTCCTTTCACTCTGACCATCAGTCTGAGAATGATAAGCTGTACTCATGTCAAGGTCGGTTCCCAATGTATCCTGAAGCAACCTCCAAAAATTAGATGTGAATCGACTGTCTCGATCAGAGATTATAGAAACAGGCACACCATGCCTTGCGACAATTTCCTTCACATACAATCGCGCGAGTTTGTCCATGCTGTCATTCTCTTTTATAGGAAGGAAATGAGCTGATTTAGTGAGACGGTCAACGATTACCCAAATCGTGACATAACCGCCTGACGTCTTAGGCAACTTGGTGATAAAATCCATAGTGATACGCTTCCATTTCCATTCTGGGATCTCAGGTTGAACAAGCAGACCGGATGGTCTCTGGTGTTCAGCCTTGACATTCGAGCACGTTAAACACTTACTGATGTACTCAGCTATATCGGCCTTCATGTTTGGCCACCAATAAAACTTCTTCAGATCTAAATACGTCTTGTCGGACCCTGGATGGATGGAGTACTTGGATTTGTGGGATTCGTGCATAATCAAATCACGAATTCCTCCATATAGCGGGATCCAACACCTGTTCCCATAACACAGAACTCCATCGGATCTCTTTACGAAGCCATTCTCACTTTCTGGCATTTCGTAAATTTTCTCACGTGGTCGGTTTTCATCCTTAAGTGCCTCACCCTGAGCCTCAAGAATTTTCGCTGGAAGCGGCGAACTGATCGTCATCCCTAACGATCTGACTCTGAGGGGTTTGATACGCTCCTTTCTGCTGAGGGCGTCGGCAACAACATTTTCCTTGACTGGGTGGTAACGGATCTCACAATCATAGTCGCTAAGCAATTCCAACCATCGGCGTTGTCTCATGTTTAGCTCCTTCTGGTTCAAGATATGTTGTAGACTCTTGTGGTCGGTATACACTACGCACTTAGTACCATAAAGATAGTGCCTCCAAATTCTAAGAGCAAACACGACTGATCCTAACTCTAGGTCATGTGTTGTGTAATTTTTCTCATGGGTTTTCAGCTGTCGAGAAGCGTATGCTATCACCTTCCCTCTCTGCATCAGCACAGCTCCCAAACCCTTGTGTGACGTGTCACAATACACAACAAAATATTTGATGCCCTCGGGTAAAGCCAAAATAGGTGCACTACACAATCTTTCCTTAAGTAGTTGAAAAGCTTCTTCCTCCTTATCTCCCCAGTCGTATTTCACATTCTTTTGTGTCAGTTTCGTCAACGGCTTAGCTATCTTAGAAAAACCTTCAATAAACCTTCTGTAATAACCGGCAAGTCCTAAAAATTATCGTATTTCATTAGGCGTTGTGGGCGTTGCCCAATCCTTTATTGCCTCAATCTTGGCGGGATCCATGTGAATGCCCTGTCTATCTATTACGTGACCCAGAAACTACACAGTCGATATCAAGAATTCACACTTCAAAAACTTGGCGTATAACTCCTCCTTTTTCAATAATTCCAGAATTAGCTTGAGATGTTCCTCATGCTCTTTCTCATTCTTGAAATATATTAGGATATCATCAATGAATACTATTACGAATTTATCCAAATACGGCTTACACACCCAATTCATGAGGTCCATGAATACAACTGGTGCATTAGTCTAGCCGAATGGCATAACTTGGAATTCGTAGTGGCCGTATCGGGTTCGGAATGCGGTCTTCGGGATATCCTCTTCCTGGACTCGAAGCTGGTGATAACCCGATCTCAGGTCTATCTTCGAATAAACCGATGAACCTTGTAACTGATCAAACAAATCGTTGATTCTCAGGAGTGGGTACTTATTCTTAATGGTTAGCTTATTCAGCTCCTGATAGTCAATACACATCCTGAAGGATCCATCCTTCTTCTTAACTGATGCGTGGTTTTACGACCTTACAACATGTTTTACCTCTCAAGGGATCTTGAGAAGTTTGCAATCCCCACCAGGCAGTGTACCTGACCGATGTAGTATAGTGAAGTGGCAAGTACCGGGGGATTGATCGTTCTCTAGGGGAATAGTGTCGTTAGGATTGAAAAACTACTCTAATAGGTCTAAGGGTGAGGGAAGATTCTTTTTGTACTTTTATATTTTTATGAAAGCAAGTAAAATCTCGGGTTTGAAAGAGTGGGCGGAATTAGTTGCTAGTCAACTAACCCAAATGACTACAAATGCAAATAAAATAAAATAACTGAAAATGAAAAGGTTGTGAAACTTATATGGAGAGAAATGTGTTTACTTAGATTTCCTTACTCCCTAACTATCTTTTACCGGTTGATTAGTGTGTATTAATTGTGTGGATGACGGGTGTATTCCTTAATACCAATCATGGGGTGGCGTACGTACTTCCCCAACTCTATAAGCTCCTACTTCGCTCCTATGTCGAGCCGGCTAAGAAGCTCCTAACATGGGATCACTAGAATTCGCTCATGCATTAAATACAACCATAATAACCTTAGTACGCATTGGTTCATGTTTCTTAAGACGTTCAAGCAAGTTACCGTATAGGAGGTTAGCCAGTTTTCTTAAGCCTAACATCGATAACAATCATCCAATACAATTAATAACACACTAATAACCAATAATCAATAGTTAGGTTTCATTAGATCTAAGCAAACACAAGATAAATCTAGCCTAGCATGTTAATTAAAAGACAAGAACAAGATATAATCAAACAACACATAGACATATTGAATGATTAAATGATTACTTATCTTCAATTAAACATGGGAGATCCAAGGGTATAAAAACCCTTAAAAATGGCAGAAATTCGTCTTAGGGTTTCTCCTCACAAAGTTGCACACTAATGACAAAAAATTGCAAAACTATATATAGAGTTTAGTAGCTGACGGCGTCACGTTATAGATCTTGACGCCGTCACCTCGCCGTGGCTAGGGTTCCCGGATGGTCTTCCTGACGCCGTCCCTCTTTAATCCTCCAAAATCCGCTCTGGCCTATCAAGGGTTGACGACCTTCTTGACGCCGTCCCCCTTTAATCTTCCAAAATTTCTCTGGCTTATCAAGGGCTGACGGCGTCACAATAGAGCTTGACGCCGTCACATGTACTTTCCAGCATATTTTTGAGACTTTGTCGTTTTCTTCACTTTTATGCTCAAAAAACGTCCAAAATGCTTCCTTTTTCAGATTTCTTCTCCAAAGTACCTAAAATGACAAAAGGAACGATTTAGGGCAATATTTGATCAAATAAATATGATTTAGGGCTTAAATGACCCCCTAAAAGCGGTACACTTTTCGCTTCATCAAATACCCTTACACTTGAGATTTGCTTGTCCTCAAGCAAATGCGCTTTTATTCTAATCAAAATACAAGTTAGGGGTCATTTAACGCTAATATAAAAGTAATTACAACAAATAGTCGTTCCACTTTAATCATAATAAGCACGGAGATTACAAACTAGCACCTCACAAGTAGTGTTTAGATACTCACATCTCTCAGGTGTCATAAAAGCGTATCTCATAAATGAAAACGGATAATATCTCTCACTACCTGTCATAGCAAATAGATTACCATAGGCTTGGGAAAGGATCGAAAACCTTCTCCACTAGGCGTAAGCACCTAAGATAAACTATCAAAGCGGGCTTTTAAACGGGTTATAACATTAGGTGTAGGGATATGATAAACACGGATTTGTTGGATAAGGGATATTTTACTGGTGGCGAGTTAAAGATCTTGATTAATTACATGTACAATATGGCGTTGCTAAGCCAAGACTAGACTCGACTTAAGCTAAAAACAAAATAACAAAAACATAAAATGAAACGGGATGGTAGTCCGTATGTTTTTTCTACTTTTCTTTTTCTCATTTTTTTGTATTTTTCTTGATTTTTTCGATTTTTTTTTAATTTTTTATTTTTTTATTTTTTTATTTTTTTTACACTCTTGCCCTACCATCCAAAATAATACATCATAGGGGCGTTGCATTCCCCTTACACTTGAACTTTTACATAACTTTACAAATAACTATTCCAATGACTCGAATTAAGATAATCGAAAAACTTGGAGTACTTTTAAAATATTTAGCACATATGGGGGTAATAATGTTGTTCTTCCCCATTACTCCATTACACTAGTACTTTACCCATGAGTCCCAATCGTCCCAAAACAATATGTACAAGGATATGACTCGACTTAGCAACCATGTAATCAATTAGATAATTATCTTGGGGTTTAAACAAATGTTGTCACAATAATGCACTAAAAATGAGTGCATACAAGGTAGGCTAAGGCGATTTGGGTGTACATTTAAGTGGGGTGTAACAAATTCTTCCTTTAAGTAAAATGCTTAAAGGTAGAAATGAAAAGATAGGCTCTGAAGGGTGTACTAGGGGTATCGTGTACTAAAAATGAGTACAACGCAAAGGGTGTGGGAGAATTACTTGACCAATGTAGCCAAAGTAATTATAACAAAAACACAGGTGTAAAACAATGGGTTAATCCTAATGCCTCTTATCATGTAGTAAATCTAACTACACGAATGTAGTCTCACTTGTGGCCTCAGAATGGTCCTAACGCAAGTTCTAGAATCTAAGTGCTACCGGTACACACATCATAGCATAAATGCTTTTCCTACCAATTCTAGGGGCGAACCTCACATATTTGGGGGTGGAAAATTTTTTAGTGGTACGGTTTTGTGCTAGTCATATAACTCCTATCCATGAGACGCTCATTAAGATCAAAGTTTCACTCTTATATGTTGTAAAAAATTTTAAATTTGGCACTAAAATTTCCCTAACAGGTATTTCTCTCAGTTTTATTACACATCTACCATTAAACAAACAAAAATCAAGTGCACTTGTATTCTCTAAAGTATCGTACTTTACCCCCCCCCCCCTTACACTTAAGATGAACATTGTCCCCAATGTTCAAATAACAAGATGTAAAAGTAAATAAGGTAAAAGAATGAAATCAAATACTCCCCTGATTCGTTTGGTGGATAAAGAGGTAACATGGTTAGATCTTCTTCCAAGAGAATGTAGAAGCTTCAAGACTAAAGCATCGCCAAAAGCTTGATTCCACATACATCTCCTTGTCCAAAATAACCTGTTAAACCTGAGAAAACAAACACGAAAACCTGCATAACATCGGCGGGATAAATTCTATATAAGGATATAATGCTTGTGGAATGATAATTTTGCAGATTCCTGGAGTTTATAAGTTAGAGATTTAATAAAAACTTTTTATGAAAACAAAACTTTCAAAAATTTCAGAAAATTAAAACCTGACGCCGTCAGGTTGTAAGGCCTGACGCCGTCAGAAATGATCTGACAGAATTCTCATGTTAAGTTTTCGGAAAATTTCTGGAAAAACCTATACCTTACTTCCTGGAATTCCTGCAAAACATCATTATGACTCGATACAAGCATTTGACTCAAACAAATACTAATATGTATGTTAATTTAATATTGTTACGATTCATGTTCATTTGTTCTAATAAACCGATTTGGATTTCCCTTACACTTATCTTTTGCAAAATACCTTTATATGTAGTTAAGACGAAGTTAAAAACAAGATAAAGCATTTTCACAATTTAGTTTTGAACATGAATCAATAATAATAATAATTAAACACACATACGGAAGCAAATAAAATCAAACAAACAAACAAATAAACACACAAAGCAAATAAAGCTTGGGTTGCCTCCCAAGAAGCGCTTTTCTTTATTAACGAGTCTTGTAGCTAGACTCAAAGTCCCCGTACATTACGTGACTCCATCATTGGTCTCGGTTCCTAGGCCATTCTCATTTCCAGTTTTATATTCCGGTCCTAATTTCAAACAATCCTTGTAGAAACCGGATATCCTTTCCATAACATAGTCTACTCCTTTATTTCTATCCTCATCATTCCTATAGTAGACCGCTTGCTTAAGCTCCTTCTCAACATTTGACAAGTGTTGGAATTGCTCTATCTTATATGGTATTTGGTAGTTTACCTCATCGGTCTCATCCTTAAATCTAACTATCCCTAAGGAAGGTTCATAAGTCATTCTAGAGACCTCAACAAATGGTTTTCCAAAAACTACTTGAGTTAAGGATGCATCGACTATTGGGCGGATATCTTCTACAATTACAAAGTCGGTGACATAGGTGAAGTTTCCTACATAAACCGGTAATCCCTTAACTCTTCCCGTGAAGTTACTCATCCAACCCTTATCAGGGAACATCCTATACCCAAGTTGATTTTTCATTATTAAGTTGTAGTGGGCTCTAGTCATGATATTTATGGGCGATCTAAGGTCGATGTAAGCTTTCCACACATGCAAATATCCGATGTTGCATGGTATGTTGAGATTAGAAGGATCGCCTATTTTTATAATTGGTCTACCTAGGAAGTATGGTGTCTCGGGGTCATCGAATAAGTATGTATGATATGCGCGCTCTTCCTTAGTGGGTAGCCTATTGAAGTAGTCCTCATCATCATCTACTTCTTCAATCTCACTTTTCCTAACTTCTTTATCAACCTCGACTTTCTTAACCTCATCCTCAGGTTCATTATTATCCTCATTCCTATCAATTGGTTTGATAGTGACAATGTTGACGAAGTGGACGTGTTTGGATGAAGAGGGGTCTTTTACTTGGGGTCCGCTATTTGTGTTCCTAGCATCCTTATGTGGAGGTGATAGCACTTGGTTATTGAGGGCTTTCAATAAGTTGTCAATTTTATTGGTCATCTCCGTTTGTTGTTGATTGAATTCGGATTCAAACTTGGCTAAACGAGCTTCTTGAGATGCCATAAATTGGGACATCAATCCTTCAAAGTTATTGGTACTTCCATTGCTGGAAGGATTGTTGTTGAAAGTATGGTTCGAGTTGGAACCGCTTGATTGGAAACGATTAGGTGGGTTGGAAGAATTGGTTTGTTGTGCGTTTTGGTTTTGTTTCCACCTAAGGTTTGGGTGATTTTTCCATGAGGGGTTGTATGAATCACCGTAGGGGTTTGGCTCGGGTTTGAAAGTGTACCACTTGTCTCCCGCTCCGTCGGTACGCGAGGATGCGTAGTCCGCAAAAGCTTGTTCGGGGAGTTCTATGCAATCACGAGTGTCGTGGGGACCACTACATAATTCACATGAAGAAGTGATTTTGTTCACTTGGCTTGAAGGTTTAGGAGCCTCGTAGGATTTCATAAGAAACTTGACTTGGTCTTCAAGTTCTATGATCCTACGGTCGGAAGTGCTTGAATTGTTCGAAGGCAAAGATATTGCCTTGATCGTTTTATTCAAATCACGGGGATCACTCCAACTTTCGTTGTCATAAAGAGCAAGATCTTCTAGGAGAGCCCATGATTTTTCCGCACTTAGATCACGTAGCTTACCACCAGCCGATTGGTCAATGGTTTGCCTCGTGGAGAGATTGATATGGTCATAGAAGATTTGGACTTGGAGCCAAAGTTCTATGCCATGGTGAGGGACTTTTTGGAGTAAGTCCTTGAATCGAGTCCATGCCTCGTAGAGGGTTTCGCCTTGACGTTGTTGGAACATCAAGATATCATTCCTTAGCTTGGTAGTTCTTCCTGGTGGGAAAAACTGAGCAAGGAAACGAGTGGTGAGATCATCCCAAGAGGTGATGGATCCTGCGGATAGACGCTCTAGCCATTGACTAGCTTGGTCCCGCAGAGAGAATTAAAAGAGACGCAGTCGGGTCGTCTCTCGAGTGGCAACATCAAGGTCTATGGAATCAACGATTTTGAGAAAGTCCTTGAGATGTTGGTTAGGATCTTCGGAACGAAGTCCATGGAATGCGCATCCGCTTTGCACCAACCGGATGGTGTCGGATCGCAAGGGAGTGACATTGGCTCCTTGAGTGAGCTCAATGGTGTTTCGATAGCCATGGTGGCTAGGACGGGAGTAGTCTCCTAAGGTACGGGCTCTAGGAGGTGGGTGTTGTTGTGGTGGTGGGTTGTTGGGATCGAGGATATTACCACCTTCCATGATGTCAGATGGTAATGGTTATGAACAAAGAAACGAAGAAAAAAGATAGACTAAAGAAATCCTAGAAAAATAAAATAAAAATCTCACTAGAAAGGAATCTAGTGAGTAGACCTAATAAAATAAAAATTCAACCTAAACAATAACTATTCCCCGGCAACGGCGCCAAAAACTTGATGCGTGGTTTTGCGACCTTACAACAGGTTTTACCACTCAAGGGATCATGTGAAGTTTGCAATCCCCACCAGGCAGTGTACCTGACCGATGTAGTATAGTGAAGTGGCAAGTACCGGGGGATTGATCGTTCTCTAGGGGAATAGTGTCGTTAGGATTGAAAAACTACTCTAATAGGTCTAAGGGTGAGGGAAGATTCTTTTTGTATTTTTATATTTTTATGAAAGCAAGTAAAATCTCGGGTTTGAAAGAGTGGGCGGAATTAGTTGCTAGTCAACTAACCCAAATGACTACAAATGCAAATAAAATAAAATAACTGAAAATGAAAAGGTTGTGAAACTTATATGGAGAGAAATTTGTTTACTTAGATTTCCTTACTCCCTAACTATCTTTTACCGGTTGATTAGTGTGTATTAATTGTGTGGATGACGGGTGTATTCCTTAATACCAATCGTGGGGTGGCGTACGTACTTCCCCAACTCTATAAGCTCCTACTTCGCTCCTATGTCGAGCCGGCTAAGAAGCTCCTAACATGGGATCACTAGAATTCACTCATGCATTAAATACAACCATAATAACCTTAGTACGCATTGGTTCATGTTTCTTAAGACGTTCAAGCAAGTTACCGTATAGGAGGTTAGCCAGTTTTCTTAAGCCTAACATCGATAAACAATCATCCAATACAATTAATAACACACTAATAACCAATAATCAATAGTTAGGTTTCATTAGATCTAAGCAAACACAAGATAAATCTAGCCTAGCATGTTAATTAAAAGACAAGAACAAGATATAATCAAACAACACATAGACATATTGAATGATTAAATGATTACTTATCTTCAATTAAACATGGGAGATCCAAGGGTATAAAAACCCTTAAAAATGGCAGAAATTCGTCTTAGGGTTTCTCCTCACAAAGTTGCACACTAATGACAAAAAATTGCAAAACTATATATAGAGTTTAGTAGCTGACGGCGTCACGTTGTAGATCTTGACGCCGTCACCTCGCCGTGGCTAGGGTTCCCGGATGGTCTTCCTGACGCCGTCCCTCTTTAATCCTCCAAAATCCGCTCTGGCCTATCGAGGGTTGACGACCTTCTTGACGCCGTCCCCCTTTAATCTTCCAAAATTTCTCTGGCTTATCAAGGGCTGACGGCGTCACAATAGAGCTTGACGCCGTCACATGTACTTTCCAGCATATTTTTGAGACTTTGTCGTTTTCTTCACTTTTATGCTCCAAAAACGTCCAAAATGCTTCCTTTTTCAGATTTCTTCTCCAAAGTACCTAAAATGACAAAAGGAACGATTTAGGGCAATATTTGATCAAATAAATACGATTTAGGGCTTAAATGACCCCTAAAATCGGTACACTTTTCGCTTCATCATTAACAAACAAGACAGGAGCTCCCCAAGGCGAAGAACTCGGCCTGATAAAACCTTTTTCGGACAGTTCAGCTAACTGATCAGACAACTCCTGTAACTCCGTAGGTGCTAAACGATAGGGTACTTGCGCTACAGGCGCGACTCCTGGCACCAAATCGATTTGAAATTCGATTTGTCTGGCCAGTGAGAGTCCAGGTAGGTCTTTTGGAAAAACTTCCGGGAAATCCCTTACGATTGGCACTTCTTCCAATCGTTTCTCTCCGGGCTCTTTTTCCTTCTTTTCAGTAACATGAGCTAAAAAGAGGTGGTATCCTTTCTCAATTTACTTATACACCTTCGTACACGAGATGATGCTCAATCTCGATGAACGCGCACGATCACTCCGATCTCCTTCAATTATCAGAACTTCGTTCCCATAGGGTACTCTGACGATCTTTTCATCACAGAAAATGACGGCATGATATTTCGATAGCCAATCCATCCCTATGATGACGTCAAAACTACCCAACTCTACGGGTATAAGGTCAATCTTGAATGGGCGGTTTAATAAGTTTAGAGTGCAACCTCTTATAATGGTACCTACTCTTTCTAGGTTCCCGTTAGCTAATTCTACGTCAAAGACAATATCTAAGGTGGTTGGGGCTATGTCAATTAAAGAACTAAAAGCAGTCGACACAAAACTTCTATCTGCTCCCGTATCAAATAGTACTGAAGCATAACGATTATTTAAGAGAAACGTACCCGTCACCACATTCGGGTCGTCCTGGGCTTCCCTTCTGCCCACAGCATAAACTCTTCCACGGGCTCCTCCACCATTGCCCTGGTTTTCATTGTTGACCACTGCTACTTGGTTGCCTGGTCCACCACCATTTCCCTGGTTTCGGGGCTTGCTGCACTCATTTTGGTAATGACCCTTTTCACCGCACCCAAAGCAGGTGACTTTCGCTCTACGGTTGTGGGGGTGTGCTGCTTGAGCGGTGGCTAGGGGTCTTGCCCTACAGTTCCTTGTCAAGTGTCCTATTCTATGGTAGTTGTTACATTTCACTGTGCACTGTCCCTGTTGATGTAGCTTGCAGCGGTTACAAAGAGGTGCATTCCCGTCATACCCCCTCTTATCACCTGAACCAGCTGCGTAAGCTTTAGCTACATCCCGCCTTTTGTTCTGAGAGTTGCTGTTAGTACCCTTCGAGTGATCCTCCCACTTCCTCTTGTGGTCAACACTCTTTTCTGGAGCATCCTCCAGTTCCTGATCCATCAACTTGTTTGCTGTCTCCATGGTCTCATGAAGATCTGCAGCTCTCGAGGTAGTCACATCACCTCTTATGGACTTCGGTAAACCACCGATATACCTCTCAATCAACCTTGTCTCGGTCTGAACCATTTCAAGACTAAGCAAAGCCAGCTCCTGAAATCTTTGGTTGTAAGCAGCTATATTGTTTTTCTGCACCTTCAAATTCCAAAATTCTATCTCCAACTTCTTGACCTCATTTCGTGGGCAGTATTTCCTAATAACTAATTCCTTAAAGTCTTCCCACGGCATGGCATAAGTAACATCCATGTTAGCAGATTTCATATAGTTGTTCCACCAAGTCAAAGCGGCATCCATGAAAGTGAAAGATGCATACTTGATCCGGTCGTCATCGTTACAACCACTGATACGAAACACGGTTTCTAGCTTCTCAATCCATCTAGTCAGGCCAACGGCTCCCTCTGTTCCTCCAAATCCTCCAACCATGATCTTTCAGAATTCAGAGTAAGTACAACCATGGCTGTTGGTCACTGGCCTAGACGTTCCAGTGTTGGTGGTCGAATTGTTCGTAGCTGCGAGAGCGGCGGCCACACGATCGGCAACAAGCTGATCCAGAGTTGCTTGATTCACCACTGGTGGATTTGCCGCGGCCCTGGTTGGGGCGGCGTTCTCAGCAACTTGGCCCTGTGCGGCTCTTGTCGGTGCCACATTCTCAGCAGTCCTTCCCCTTACTGACCTTGTTGGGGTGGGTGTGTTGGCGGTTTGTCCTCGTGTGACTCTTGTTGACTTTCGTTTGGGTGCCATTTATCTGCATCACAAAAAGATGGCGATAAATGAGATCTTGTTTATGGAAGGAAAGAATCTTATGAATATATGGATAGTGCAAACAGAATGCAAGAATAAAGTCAACCACAGAGGAAAATGAATAATTGGATAGAAAAACCAAGCTCGTTATATATATATCGAAAGGATAAAGGTTTACAAAATTACAAGCATGGTTAAAAGTTAGTGCTGGAATACTAAAGAAATACTAGTCAACCTAATGAATACATCATCAACTACAACTACTCTAGGCTCAGTCACTATCTAGGCGTAACTGCTCAAATGCTAAATTCATCCCTCCAGTGGTGGTCTCCAACTGGCTAATACGATCTCTCAACACCTGATTCTCTCTCATCACTGCTCCAATC
Source organism: Artemisia tridentata subsp. tridentata (assembly GCA_021014915.2). Classification (NCBI taxonomy): domain Eukaryota; kingdom Viridiplantae; phylum Streptophyta; class Magnoliopsida; order Asterales; family Asteraceae; genus Artemisia; species Artemisia tridentata. Next base: position 78,170,806 of record CP139503.1, on the reverse strand, counting down.
GTATACTCTGAAGTCATAATCCTCTGCCACTGAGTATGATCAACACCTCTAGCCCTTCTCAACATTCCCTGCATCCTGCTCTGGCCTCTACCTAAGCCAATAGCGCTAAAATCCAAATTCCTAAGCTCTCTACAATGCAACCTCTCCAAAGCATCCAATCTAGCTCTCAATCCAATCATCACCCGCCGATCGGAGTACATCTCCTCAAATAACACACAAGCAGCCCTATCAACAGTCCTAATCCTCCTTTCCACATTCTAAATATGGTCAGACTGCTCCAACCTTTCAATCTGGTCTGAATGCACATCAAGTAACCTGGCCCGATTCGCCAGCTGAATCCATATCTGCTCCATCTCTGTTGGTTCCTCGAGCTCTGCAAGTGGAGAAACCACTGGTGATGAAAGTGGAGTAGGCATCGGAGATGGAGGTGGTATGAATGAAGGAGATGACGGTGTGTACTCTGGGCTAGTTGCACGTACACCCGTACTGACATCACAAGCAATATCCATCCACTGACTATCACTCACATCCTGAATCTGGGTAGCCCTGGAACTCTGCCCAACCTCAAATATGCCCATCACATCCTCCATGATGCCCTTACCATCCCGTGGCATCATCTCCTGATCCAAATCCATAGGTGCATCTCTGTCCCTGTCATCATCTGCACAGATAGGAGTGTGCTCAGTAGCTGCTATCGCAGCTGGAGTAGGCTCATCCTGAACGTGCTCTGAATCCTCCACTGGATCCTCATCCTCCTCTGAATAAGTCTCAACAGATCTCCTAAGTCTGAGGCTGGGTGGGGAATGGTCTGGAGATGATATGGGTGACTGAGATGGTGATGCAGTAGGGGTACCCTCATAATCTGATCTGGTCCTCCTCCTAGGTGATAGAACTGGAAAATCTGAGAGTCGCAAACAGTACCCAAAATATACCGACATACGAGCAGTGCGTCGGCTGATAGGTGGGGTATCCTGAACATGCTGGGTGAAAGTGTATAGCTGGGCTGGGGAAGAGCGGTGTACTGTGGTGTATAGGGGTAAATATGGTGAGGTAGACACTGGAGTGGTGTGTACATGCTGAGCTGGAATGGGTGGCTGAGCAGCGGCTCTGACAACCTCCATCAACGGGTCGTCCGCAAATGGAACTGGCTGTCGCAATGGAGAAGTGTGTCCAGCAGCAGCTACCTCATCAAGTGTACCGAGAGGGAGAAACATAGTCTGTGACAAATGTGGTGCGACACGTGTAAGTATATAGAAAATACTTATATCATATATGCTTAATAAAATACTCAAATAGCATATCATAACACTTAATCGAATTAAGCAAATAATGCTCAAATCATAGCAAGCTAACTTGGTAGGCATCTGGCGGTCAGAAGGAAAAGTTTTTCATAAATCGGTTATAGTTTAAGGTTTTTATAAACCTAGTTCTCTATAACCTAGGCTCTGAATACCAATTTGTAACACCGCCAAAATCATAATATTACAGAAGCATACACTTTGGGTGCTACTAAATCGATAATCATAACACAAGATATAGAGAACGGATTGAAAATCCGTTTTAAAATACATTACATGTTCAAAGTCATGTTTTCTTACATAAAATTCATTTCAAATAAAAATGTAACCCATTAAACAAAGCGGTCCAAATTTCAGAGTTAACGCAATAATAAAAACATTTCCAACAATTATTATGACCATCGCCATGCCCTGCCTTCAGTAAACACACCTCAGTTTCCTGAGAAAAACATGCTAAAAGTCAGCTAACGTTGGTGAGTTTATAGGTTTAAAGCAAATAACACATATGGACCATAGCAATATTCAGCAAACAATTCAGCAATAACACACTATCCCGCTATGCAAACACTAAGCCTCATCTAACCGAACTAGACAACGGAGCATGCCAAGCTAGCATTAGCAAAAATAATGGGTACCCGCGAGTGTTAATCCCCAGACACTCGTACTAATTTCATATGGTATACGTTCGCCTTGACTATACCTAGCCAACCGAACGGGGGTGTCATCCCCAATAGATCTATTTATAACACACGGTTTTTTAGACAGGAATTGACGGTTGATGATAGTGGGCACAATGGGATTCAGCTAAACTTATGTTTCTGCATACAAGTGTGTATAAAAACATAATCCATTTTTTGTCCATGAAAACAGTATTGCATGTTTCTCACCCCAGGCTTACAAAACAAATCGTATAAAAATATGGGGCTATAAACTCACCTTAAAATAATAGCAATCTGCTAATCAACAAAATAGTTAAACCGCTCCGACACGCAACCTAAATCAGTACAGTAAGTTCAAAATTATTTATCGTATGTAACACTTGGTGGTGGCTCATGGTGAAAGTGTACGGTGGGAACACGTGTGACGGAACATCCGTGCTAGTATCCATCGTTAAATGTCGCAAGTTGTATATATATATATATAATATATATATATATATATAATATATATATTATATATATATATATATATATATATATATATATATATATATAATATTAGGTTAAGTTGAATAATTATGTATTTAATTAATTAAGGTTATAATTAATTAATTAGGTTTTGAGAAATAAATAAAATAATAGTGTTAGTGGAGGAATATTCTATTATAAATATTGTTTATTATTTATAATATAATTTTAATTATAAGAAATTTAGAAAAAAATTGTTAAGTATTTAGAAAAATTTAAACAAGTTAAGTATTTTTATCAAAAATACTCTAAGTGTTGGAATTTTAGAAAATGTGGGCATGACCCATTCGTTTATACAAACGCTTCCATTTTCTCATGTGTTGCAATTTCTCAAATAATTCGCGTTGTTAACTATATTTGCAAAAATTGGTTCGTAATAAATATTGGTCGTTGTAAGTATTTTTATCGTTATAACTATCGTTATCTTCACGTTTAGTGATTAATAGTAGATTTCGATACAAAGTCAATATTTAGTCAATATGCATTCAAAAGTCAATATTTGTAAGGATTTGGTCAAAATTTCATTTTTCACCCTTTAGGAGACTAACGCGTCTCAAAACAAGTCCTAACTAGTTTTAATTATATATATCGTATCGTTAAATAGTAATATTCATAGTGGGTCGAAAAATATTTCAAAACTCATTTTTGTCACCCGACATACTTATTGGGCCGAAAGTTATTAAATGAGCCCAATAGTTTATATATATCGTTAGTTTGCTAAAAATAAATTTAACACATTCGTTACTACATTTGGTCAAAAAGTCAACCGTGACGAGTTAAGTTGGGCTTGGCCCAACTGTCACCGAAAGTTCATAAGCCCAAAATTATATATTTAGTCCAAGGCCCTCTTTAGTTAAAATATATACATCGTCACGTTTATAAAAATCAAATTAACACGTTCGTTACTCCGTTTGGTCAAAAAGTCAAATGTAGCCATTTTCTTGTTGGGCTCGGCCCAACAGTCCAAGTACCATCAAATATACCCAAAATTATATTTAGCCCATTATTTCTAATTAGTAATATTAATTACGTAACGAATTTTAATTATATCAATTAAGCACTTATAATTAAGTTATTAAGTCAAAAAGTCAAACATGACCAAAATTCAATGGGTTTGACCCATATAACTCCATACGACCCATTTTCATATTTTTATAAGCTAAACTCAATTAGTTATGGCTTATTCAATAAGCCATTCAAATTAAACTTTTAAGCATTAATTCCACCATTTCACCACTTGAGGCAAAATTTTATGTTTTCCAAAACCCCAATAGTTTTGTAATTTATTTCTCGCCGATTTATGTATATGTCCACAAAAGTGTATATATTGCTTTAATCTCGCGTAATTAACACTAATCACATTTGTATCATAAACTAGTACCATATACAACAAGATTTACCATACAAGCAAGAAACACTCTAATTTGTACATAGACCTCAAAAATGTCGAGCACAATATATTATATAACAAGCCCTAGCTTTTTCCATTTTAACAAAATATACACATTTAACAATTTTTAACATCATTAGACATCAAAAGAACATGAAATCAACAAGATTAGAAAAGTTTTGATAATTCCTTACAATACTTTAGTTTTAACGTGGGCTAAGAAGGACCAAGAACAACCCAAACTTCACCAAATTTACCCAAACCATGTTCCAATTAACCCGAAACTCTTGAATATACACTCCAATTTACTTGAACTTCAAAGAAAAGTGATGGATCTTAAGAATTTTGGTTGTCCCGTGAGTTTTGAGATAGAAAATAATCTAGGCAAGGTTGGATGATATAAAGGGATAAGTTGGTTTGTTTTGTGTAGCATTTAGGATAAATGGTATAATATTTGTAAGATTAAATGAGTTAGTGGGATGATTTTGTCATGTAATAGGGAAGATTTACTTGAGGCCGGTTATGGACAAGGAATAGGTGGGGGAAATTTATTTTTACCTCTCGTTGGTGTATCATGTGTCGGTTTGAGCTTAAACGTGACCGTAAAGTCCCGGTTTGACGTTTTCGGACACGTATACGTAAAATAACGTTTTTATCCACGTTTTTGTCAGAAATGTAATAAAATATTATTACTGACTCAAAAATATATTTATTTGACTGCTACCATATGTACTGTGCTGTCGGTACGCATGTGCGGTTGTTTTTTAGTAAAATGTGGGAAAGCTCTCAGTTAATTACGAAACTTGTCAGTAACTACCAGAAATAGGATAATTTATGCTTACTGACAAAAATATACTTTTTCTACAGTGACTGTAAACTACAGTATGCGGGACAGCTCCCAAAAATGCTCAAAAATACTCAGAAATATGCAAACACGCATAGAAATGCTCAGCTTAAAAATAATAAATAATCATTTAATATTAATTAACAACGTGAAAATTACCATTTGTCACACATAAAAAATTGAAACCCTAATTTTGTTGGGGGGGAGCCCTCTTAATTAAAAATTAATTTTGTAACGCTAAATTAGGAACATGTTTATGTGTGTAAGGGTTACGTATCTTGTGACTTGTAAATTAATCCATGATTAAACATGAATGTTTATCATAGATTAGGGTTTATATTAATTGTTAAGTTGTTTGCTACATGTAATAAGATAGATCTAAAATTGGGGAAGACTCCAATTAATTAAATTAATGAATCTTTTATGTGCTACTTGGTATATATTTGCTAGGACTTACGCAACCAAATTGTTTGGTGTATGTGGTCCATTGGTACCATTAGCTCGAAAACCAATGAGAGTCTTAGCTAAATATATGCATATTAAAACATATATAGATTATTAATAGGATTTTATCAAAAAGTTTGCATGTGGCTATATGATTTAATTGTTAAGATTATATGTGTTATTATGTGGTTATTTATTTTTATTAAATTACTTGTTTTTTGTTTAAATTATATGTTGAATTGCAAGCAAAAAGAGGGTAATTTTTCGAATAGAAAATAAATTGACCTAATAACTATGAAACTATGATGTGATAAATTATATATTGCAAAGTCTTATGTGCCAACAGTGGTTCGCTTCGCACGGTAATTTGCTCCCAGGCGAGACTAGCAATATTATAGTTTATAACATATATTTTTAAGACTTAGAATCATAAACTTTTAATTGAGTGATGAGTTTTGTGCCAATAGTGTGAACGGCTCATCCAGTTTAGACAAACTATAAGAGGGGTATAAGGAGGCTTGACATTAAATTGTCATCCGAAAGAGACGCATTTTTAATTAGCCTTTGGGCGAACGTTTGTCTCTCCGCTCCTTTGTGCGTCTAATTGGAGCTACTAAGTAATGCTATTTTTTTTATACAAAATCATCTTAAGGGTGAATTGACCTCAATTCCACGCGCCACTGATAACGCTCAGAATGAGCATGTTTTTAGTTGCGTTATCATTAGTTTTGTGCATCATATTTGGTTATATTTGTATGTATTTGTTATTTAATCATGAAAAAAGTGTATATGCAAGTAAATGTAGCCAAGTACAGGAAAAGATGATGAAAAGATGAAGAATTGGAGTGATTATGCACATTTGGAAGATTCTCGAGATGGAGACAAGAGAGAAACCACACAAGGACTCAAGGATTTGATAGTGTTAAGATTTCCATGATCATATATCAAGGAAATATCAAGTTCTATGGAAGAAATCAGCACCTAAATGAAGGATAAAGTATGCAACAAGAAATGGCTAGAAAAATTTAAAGTTGTGAGTGCATGAAGCATCCAACCGATTGGATGCAACCCGCATCCGATTCGGTTGGAATTTACCGAGGCAAGGAACCGATCGGTTGGTCCAAAAACCGATCGGTTGGACAGATCTGCAGTTACCATTTTGCATTAAATGAAGGTTTTACTTCCCATTAATCATTGGAGTCCGATCATTTCTTGATATTAACTCTTAAGGGACGTTTTGGCTTGAAGAATAAGTGTTCTTACACTATATATTGGACGCTATGCATGTATGCTTAGTGTGACACCCCAAATTAGTAAAAGGCTTACACCAAAGTACTTACTATCTTATTATTATTACCCAAAAGTCTAGTATTGCTGTAGAAACGTCTAGGAGATATTGAGTTTGAGTCTCAATAGTTTGGTTTGAGTTTGGAGTTGTTTACTTGTCATAGTAGGTGATTGGAGGAGTGTGGTTGCTATAGTTCCACGATTCTAGTTTTTTGTAATCCTAAGCTAGGTATATCTTGTTTACTTACAATGAACTATTTTTACTTTGAGTTTAATGAAAGTTTCGTTTGTTACTTGCGTGTTGTTATGTTGATTGCTATGAAGTAATTTGTGGTATACTTGTGTGTATGATGTAACTAATTGTGGAGTATTCTTATCTTAGAAAGTGATGCATGAAAACATTTCTTATTTTATGAGTTTGTTGGAATAATATCTAATCTTGCTTAATTTGTTGGTAAAAAACATTTTAAAGAATAAATAGGCCGAAAGGATTGTCTTTATGTTTTTATTCCAAAACGTTAGTGCGCGAATTAGTATGGGATATGGTGTGTGACAAGCATCATATTTACTCATTAAAATGGATTTGAAACGATTTCATCACGAGAAAAGGCCGAAAGGATTCGTAGGAACTTATGAGATAAGAATTGCTTTTCAAACAACTAGTGTTTAATAGAATTGTCATAATAGTTAATAAGGCCGAAAGGAGTTAACTAGGAGATTGAATTCTTAGTAATGATTCTTCATGATATAAACCATTGATTGTTAATCATTCATATAAAATTGTGCATCATTACAAGTTACACCAAACTTTGTAGAATACTCTATGCAATTGGTTAAGGAATTACACACAAGTATATGTTTTTGATTGATTGGATTATATTTACTTTTTGAATTTTTACCAAATTGGATTGACAACCCTTTTTACAAAGCTAGTTATAATTTAATACAAATACCAAATCCCTTGGGACGATCTCGACTTACCCACCTTTACTATCACGGACGAGTATACTTGCTCGTATGTGTTGAATAGATAATCGGATAAATCATGTTTATAAATTTTAAAACTTGTACACGGTAGAGCACATCAGCCACTTTTGTGGTAATTATCCGAATAACTTGGGTCTTTTGACTCATGCAGCAGTAGGATATAGTGGTCGATAATTGTAGGTAATTCTTTGATTGGTGAACCCAATACCTCTATTTAAACTTTGTTGATTTAACTCTTAGCCTAATTGGTAAATAAAAACATTTTGAAAACTTATGATACAAAGATGTGTGCATGCTTCTTCGTACATATTTTGATTGTCACATCAAAATAAATACCTTAAAATTTAAGTCCATGCTATCTAATTATAAGAGACACTTGGAGTTAATATTTAGCGTAAGTGAGACCTTGCCTAAATATTTATGACAAGGTAAATTTCCATTATGCGTGAGACCAGTAATGGAGAATTTGCAGTTTCTAAATTAGACGACTTAATTAAGTTGTTAGTGAGACCTAGAAACTTAAGGCATGAGATGGGAAGAAACATGGTTACTTTGCAAATTGTATTTGGCAAATGTAATTCCCATAATGATCTAGGAGTCGGAAATTGTTTTCCGATTATTATACGACAGATTATCATGTTTTGTACTTTCATTACTAGCAGATCAAATATTGTAGTGAAACTATGGAAATTTGGATCCTAGTTTTCAAGAAGATTAAATGGTTATATGTATATTTCCTGAGTAATTTTCTTTTCTTGAAAAATTGTATTATTAGAATATAATATTTGAACTTTTTCTGTAGAAATGGCTCAACCCGATAATGCTATACTAAGTTCTGCTTTCAAAAGTCTCTTTGAAAGGGAAAAACTGACTGGCCCAAATTTCATTGACTGACATAGGTCACTCAGGATTGTCTTGAGAGTGTCCAAAAAGTTGGAATACTTGACTTAGCCTTGTCCCCAAGAACTAGCTGAAACTGAATCTGATGATGTCAAAGAAGCTTGGAGATTGGAGTTCGAAAAGCACAATGAAGTTGCGTGCTTAATGCTCGAAAGTATGGTTCCCAAGTTGTAAAAGCAGTTTGAGAACTATTTTCCTAAAGATATGCTGGATGAACACCAAAAGACTTATGAGAAGCCATCAACTGTTGAACTGTATCATTTGATCGATGCATTACACAGCTGCAAGCATGGGGAAGGTAAACCTGTTCGTGATCATGTGTTGGAAATGAAAATGTACATGGACCAACTATCACTGATCAACTATGTTTATCCTGAGAATGTGTGTGTGAACCTAATAAATAGGTCCTTAAACAAGGATTTTAAAGGGTTTGTTCAAAACTATAACATGCATTGCTCGAGGAAGACAGTCACAGAATTGCTCGCAATGCTCGTGACTACGAAAAGGGTTTACCAAGCAAGGCACCTACTCCTCAGGTATTAGATATACAAGGAGGTAGGATCCAAAAGCCAAAACCGCAGGCGAATAAGAAGGGTAAGGGTAAAGTTGATAAGAGTAAACAAGTTATGGCCTATCAACCTATGCCCAAGATGAAAAACCCTAAGAAGAACAAGGTGAATCCGAACAAGAAGGATCAAACTTGTCACCAATGCCAGGAGATAGGACACTGGAAGAGGAACTGTCTACTCTATCTCGAGGAGTTGCATGTGAAAAAGATGAAGGTTGTGGCTGGTAAACCCAGTACTTCAGGTAACTTTTTCATGATTGAATTATTTTCATTAACTCATAATATTGCGGAAGCATACACTTTGGGTGCTACTAAATCGATAATCACAACACAAGATATAGAGAACGGATTGAAAATCCGTTTTAAGATACATTACATGTTCAAAGTCATGTTTTCTTACATAAAATTCATTTCAAATAAAAATGTAACCCATTAAACAAAGCGGTCCAAATTTCAGAGTTAACGCAATAATAAAAACATTTCCAACAATTATTATGACCATCGCCATGCCCTGCCTTCAGTAAACACACCTCTGTTTCCTGAGAAAAACATGCTAAAAGTCAGCTAACGCTGGTGAGTTCATAGGTTTAAAGTAAATAACACATATGGACTATAGCAATATTCAGCAAACAATTCAGCAATAACACACTGTCCCGCTATGCAAACACTAAGCCTCATCTAACCGAACTAGACAACGCAGCATGCCAAGCTGGCATTAGCAAAAATAATGGGTGCCCGCGAGTGTTAATCCCCAGACACTCAGACTAATTTCATATGGTATATGTTCGCCTTGACAATGCCGAGCCAACCGAACGGGGGTGTCATCCCCAATAGATCTATTTATAACACACGGTTTCCTAGACAGGAATTGACGGTTAATGATATTGGGCACAATGGGATTCATCTAAACTAAGGTTTCTGCATACAAGTGAATAAAAACATAATCCATTTTTTGTCCATGAAAACAGTTTTGCATGTTTCTTACCCCAAGCTTATAAAACAAATCGTATAAAAATATGGGGCTATAAACTCACCTTAAAATAATAGCAATCTGCTAATCAACAAAATAGTGCAACCGCTCCGACACGCAACCTAAATCAGTACGGTAAGTCTTAGCGAAATATTCGTGTCTCATATGTCTTTACTTTATTTGAAAAGTTTACGTGTGACCAGTGCTCGTGTATTTCTTGCTTGCTGTGTGGTAATGTATATTTCAAAATTATTTATCGTAAGTAACACTTGGTGGTGGCTCATGGTGAAAGTGTACGGTGGGAACACGTGTGACGGAACATCCATGCTAGTATCCATCGTTAAATTTCTAAAGTAGTATATATATATATATATATATATATATATATATATATATATATATATATATATATATATATATATATAATATATATATTTAATATATATAAATAAAATAATATTTAGGTTGAGAAATGAATATAAATAATAGGTTAGTGAGGATATAATATTATTAATATTGTTTATTATTTATAATATAATTTTAATTATAAGAAATTTAGAAAAATTGTTAAGTATTTAGAAAAATTTAAACAAGTTAAGTATTTTTATAAAAAATACACTAAGTGTTGGAATTTTAGAAAATTTGGGCATGACCCATTCGTTTATACAAACGTTTCCATTTTCTCATGTGTTGCAATTTCTCAAATAATTCGCGTTGTTAACTATATTTGCAAAAATTGGTTCGTAATATATATTGATCATTATAAGTATTTTTATCGTTATAACTATTATTATCGTCACGTTTAGTGATTAATAATAGATTTTGATACAAAGTCAGTATGCTTTCAAAAGTTAACAAAAGTCAATATTTGTAAGGATTTTGTCAAAATTTCATTCTTCACCCTTTAGGAGACTAACGCGTCTCAAAACAAGTCCAAACTAGTTTTAATTATATATATCGTATCGTTAAATAGTAATATTCATAGTGGGTCGAAAAATATTTCAAAACTCATTTTTATCACCCGATATACTTATTGGGCCGAAAGTTATTAAATGAGCCCAATAGTTTAAAAAACCCTTTAGCCTTTGGTATGTGCCTAAACACATACCTTTTCTTGACCAAAACCGGACCAAAATAGACCAAAAACCCGACCAAATGCCAAATATATTGTGTTTTTGTATTTTTACATATGCAGGCACGGATATCAAGAAAATCAACAAAAGACACGAGAAATACGGGAAAACGAGCACGAGATACGGAAAAGCCTCAGAGCCGAACCAGGAAAGACATACTTGGAAAAAAAGTCAAGAATCACCCTTAGATCATTTATGATAAAATGGCAAGATCAGTCCTTGAAGAATCCGAAAATAACACAATTGGTCCTCTAAAGTTAAAATCTTAAAACTTGGTTTCACCACCAATCCACCTTTAAACCAATAACCCTTAAACCCTTTTCAATCCAAAAACATAATCCATTTAGCCCAACTACACACCTTGGTCCAATTCACCCCACTACCCATCTAATCTAAACCCGGCCCACCTTAACTCTTACAACCCAACCACCAAACCCGACCCAACAATCCACACCCCGGTCAAACCCGTATATACCAAAGTCAAATAAAAAAAAATAAACTAACTCACTTACACCCCAAACGCGCCCAATTCTCCCCCAATTCTCCATTTACACAGATAAAATAACTGTAGCAAGAACCCTAGTTCAATTACCGTACAATTTCACTCCAATTAAGGGTACTTCGGTCAATCATTGGCTATTCTAGAAGGCCCTGACATGAAGAATGACAGATAGCGGCTTGCTATTGGTTCGAACACCTCACAGCTCTTGATCCTATCGGCTATGATGATGGGGAATGATTAAAGAATGATCTAAGGGTGGATTAGAGCTAAAAGCGCGCACGGATTGCCAAGGTGGCAAGACCCAGAAGGTTCGGCTAAAGCCTATAAATAGGAGAGGGTTATTCCCCATTTCGTATGTAGTTTTTTTAGCAATGTTATGCTGCCAATTTATTTTATGAATTGTAATCTCTTTTTTTAATTTTGTACTCAGCTGTTGAATTAATAAAAATTTAGTTTAATTTCAAGTTGGCTTATTCTCTTATTTAGTTTTATTTTAATTTCATTTACTACTTACTCAGTTTAGATCAGTAATTGTTGGATTGTTTTAGGTTATCATTTCAGTTTGTTTATTTGATATTGAAAAAAAAAAACCCAGAAAATTCTAAAAAATAAAAAAATATTTGTTTCAAGTTCAAAATCAAGCTTCAACAAGCTTCTTTTCTGTTTTACCAAGCTCTTATAAGCTCAGTAGCTTTTGAGAGATTGTTTAGAGGTTACATCAGTTCATTTCATTCAAAGTCTTGGTGGTCAATAAAAGTCAACTGGTTCATGAATAATGGTGTTTGATGTTTGGAGAGGTGGTCTAGGGGAGGAAATGGAAGCTCCTAGCCTGTCTAAAGACAGGCAAGCATAGTGAACTCCCTCAATTGTGGCTGAGGGAGAGTTAGTTTGTAAGACTTTGCTTATTTACATTTCCACTCAATATTTTATAGTTAGATCTGCTGTTATTAGTTAAGTGTTTGTTTAATTGTTACTTGTTAGATGTTAATTCAGATAGTTATAGTAATATGTGAGTTTGTTTGATCATTTGTATGTTACTTTGTTGAATCTAAGTGTGACTGCATCTAATTAGTGGATCTGTGATTTTAATACTTAGAGGATAATTGTGGAAGTTTGCTGTTGATTTGATGTTAGTGAGTTATTAGTGACTAAGTTTGATCATTGTTGTGGTGTTGAATGTCTTAGATCTGTGATTGATAGTGTTATTAGCATAGTTCAGGGGTGTTTGGTTTAACTGATCATTAGGAATTATAGTTGTTAGATTTGTGTTTTGACTGCATCAGCAGTTCATATAGGGTTAGTATAGGATATAAATTGCATAATATAGCTAGGTTATAACATCAAAGTCAAAAATAGCTTTAAAATCTCATAACTGCTAGTGTTTTTGTGAACTGAGTTTGCTGATTTATTGATTCCATGGATTTTGTGTTTGAGATTTTGAAATCAGTGCATAAACCTAATCACTAAACACCTAGTAATAGATTCAGAGGTTTAAAATTAGATTTGGTCAAAGTTAGTTTGAAATTAAAAAGTCAGAGTAGTATTAGTGTTTACAGCAATAGTAGTTTGTTCAGGTCACTTTTTCTTGGCTTCAATTAGGATAGCAATTGGAAGATTGTGATAGGGCTTTTAGGTATTTTAGAATCTCAGTAGTGTAAGGTAGCTTTTGCCCCTTAAGTTTCTAGTTTAGAGCTTATTAGGTGTGTTTATTTTAGCCTGAAAGTTGGTGCTTTGGCCATTATTTGTTGTTTTTACTTTAGGCCTGCATTTGAGTTCTTCTGCTTATAATCTGAGCTTAGTTGTGTATTTTGAGTAGTTTTAAGCTTGTTCAAGTACATTTCATTGGTCTCTAAGCCTCTGGCTTATTTTAGCTCACATCTGCTTATTGTTTAGCTTATTGTTAACTGCTCATTGATTGCCTTTAGTGGTTTAGTGTTATATTTGGTCTGATTTGAGTTTATCTGAGCTTATTTGAGTACATTGCACCTTCTGTAACAGTTTCAAACATTTTAGTGGTAAGTGCTTATTTATAAGCACTTATCCAAACTGCTCTTTAGGCCATTTAGCACTTCTCAGCTTATTTTTCCAAACTTTTTACTTTCAGTAGCTTTAAAATAATATTCTAGATTTTCTGTAAAAATTCCAGATTTATTTGAGCTCTTTTGCTATTTCTTTTTCATTTTTATAGATTTTAAATCATTTTTAATTCATAATAAATAGATAAAAAGTCATAAAAATCTGATTTCTTTTTCCAAAATTATTTTTGAATATTTAGGATTTTTAGAAATTTTATTTGAATTTTTAGGAGCCTTTTTCTTTAGTTTCACTTTTTAATTACGTTTTATTTTAGTTTACGTAACGTTTAGATCACGTTAATTGCAATATGTGCTTTATTTGCTTGTACCTTTTGCCTTATTAGTTGATTTTTATTGTTGTTTCATATATTGTAGTGTAAAATCCAAAAATCAACTTTCACGTTCACTTATTCACTTCACATATTCACGACTCCGATTCGACTTATTCGCCGTCAAACCTTCGTTGGGAGAACGACCCGGGGGAATTGTATTCGTTACAATTTCTTTGGATTTAAAAACAAAAATAAATAAAAATACTACATCAATTAAATGGCGCCGTTGCCGGGGAAGGCTTGAAACGAGTGCGTCGATTTCGTCCGTTGTTTTTGTGATTTGAAGATCCTTCCTCGAAAGTTATCGTTTTATAAAAAATAAAAAATACAAAAAGAAAATAAATAAAACACTTTTCCTAAAGTGTTTTCATAAATACATCTTAATAAACATCCTCGGTCTTCCGTTGAAGGAGGGCGGTTGTAAACCATTCCAAATAACAACAAAACAAATCGTGAAATTGATCGTTATCGGATTACTTTATTACTACAACCTAATTACGGGGTTTAAGGAAGCTTGACATTAAATTGTCGAGCTGAAGAAGGCGGGTTTTTAAGCATCTTCGGAGCTACCTTTGCCTTCCCGCCACGCTGCGCGTAGTTTTAAAGGAAACGGTTACGGTTAACGTAACGGTTACCAAAAAGAAAATAAAGTCTTTTGTTTTTCAATATATTAAAAAAGCCAAAAATAATTCCCAACCAAAAATACAAAAAGATTTTTGATTTTTATTTTTGTTTTCTTTTTGGTGTATGAACACCCGCTCATCTTCTCAAAATCTTATTTCTCCATTATCAAATCCCGAAAGGGTAATTCGACACACACACCGTGCTCATTTCCCAAACGTTGAAGAAATGAATCACGACGATCAAGCTCCTCCGGTGGAGCCTAATCAAGGAGCACAACCGGGCCCCGACCTCCGTCCGATGGAGGAACAACTTCAAACACCATTTAATGGTGTGCGAAGGGCCATTGTGATTCCCGACATACTTGCTAATCAATTTGAAATTAATCACGGGTTATTGAACCTAATCACGAGTATCTCTTACCACGGGTTCGAGAGTGAAGATCCTCATATTCACATTAGGAACTTCACCGATATAGTTGAGACCATTAAGCTTAACCAAGTATCATATGATGCGATAAAGATGAAGTTATTTCCTTTCTCCCTTAAGGGAGCGGCTCGAACTTGGCTTGAGAAGGAACCCCCGAACTCGATCTATACTTGGGGTGACCTAGCTTCAAAGTTCGTGAACCATTTCTATCCTCCTTCTAAGATTTCTAATCTCCGCGCTCAAATCTTACGTTTCCAACAAGCCTTTGATGAATCGTTCAGCGAGGCTTGGGATCGGTTTAAAGAGTTGTTGGAGAAATGTCCGAACCACGGTTTTTCGGAGCTTCATCAAATCGATACCTTTTATAATGGTTTGAGTCTTGCCGATCAAGATTCACTCAATTCGGCGGCCGGTGGAAACTTATTGGCTCGTAATACTCAAGAGGCATTCGGAATAATTGAAAACAAAGCCCGTGTGAGAAATTCAAGGAGCAAGCTTCAAACGTCTAGTGCTAGTAGTAAGAACAATGAAGAAGTTTTGAATGCTCTCGCCGCACTTAATAAGAGATTCGATTCATTTGTTATTGAGAAAACACCCAATCAAGTCAATGTTATTAACCATGGTTGTGAAATATGTGGTGGTCCTCATTCTTATTTTGAGTGTCCGGCCACCGGGGCTTATGGAAACGAGAATGTGTATGCTACTAATTCGGGTGGTAATGGTTACCAACCCCAAGGAGACCGTAATCTCCTTAGCTACCGTTCAAACAATTCACTTGGACCACCACCGGGATTCAATAATCAAAGTCAAAATCAAGGTCAAAACCGTAATCAAGTGAACAATAATCAAAATCGTGCAAATAATGGTTTTCAAAACAATGGTTTTAATCAACATCAAAACCGGGGTTTTCAAGGAAATCAAAATCAAGGGAATTTTTATGGGAATTTCAATGCTAATCAAGGAAATATGAATCAAAATCAAGGAAATTTTCATAATCAAGGTTTCAATAACAACAACCGAGGGCAAAATTTTAATCAAAATCAAAATGTTGTTCCAAATCCGCCACCCTCGGATGAGATTCTTCGACAATTAATGCTTCAAAATCAAAATATGATGAGAACTCAAGAGTTGTTAACTAAGGAAATGAGTGAGATTAAGAAACGTTTAAATGATCGACCCTCGGGCTCGGGTACTACTTCTCTTCCCAGCAACACGATCGCAAACCCGAGGGGCGACGTTAAGGCGATCACAACACGTAGTGGTGTTTTTTATGATGGACCTACGGCTCCGACTACCTCTTCTTCTCTTCCTCCCAAGGTAGTCGCCCGTGAAACCGAGGTGACAACGGATACGGCACTTCCTACTACTAACGGAAGGACCGAAGACATCCAACCTCCGGTTGTCCAATCGTCAAAAGGAAAAGGGAAAGTTGATTTTGAACAAGAGGTTCCCGTTAAGATAAAACTTCCGTATCCATCGCGACTTGATGAACAAAAGCACCATGATAAGAATACGCATCAGATGGAGAAATTCTACCAAATCTTTAAAGATATGAGCTTCGAAATTAGCTTCGCGGATGCTGCTCTCTTAATGCCGAAGTTTGCATCGATGGTGAAGAATTTGCTGAGCAACAAAGATAAATTGTTTGAGATGGCAAAAACAACCCCGTTAAATGAACAATGTTCCGCGGTTCTCCTTAAAAAGCTTCCGGAAAAGCTTGGAGATCCCGGAAAGTTCCTTATTCCAGTGCAATTTTCCGGGGATGGTTCATTGTTTCGCCTTGGCCGATCTTGGCGCTAGCATTAACCTAATGCCTAAGTCCGTTTGGGAAAAATTATCTCTCCCCGCTCTCACTCCGACCCGCATGACTCTCGAGCTTGCGGATCGATCAATTACTCGTCCAATTGGAATCGCCGAAGATGTCTACGTTAATGTGGGAAAGTTCCATTTTCCGGCTGATTTTGTGATTGTCGATTTTGATGCCGATCCACGAGTTCCTCTCATTCTCGGGAGAGGATTCTTAAGAACCGGGCGCGCGTTGATTGATGTTTATGATGAAGAGATTACCTTGCGAGTTGGTAATGAAGCTGTGACTTTCGATTTGGATCAAACCGCGAGATACTCCTCCAACGATAATTGCATGTCCGTGAACCGTATTGATATTATTGACGTCACTACGGAGGAGTATGCTCAAGAGATTCTCGGTTTTGCTAGTGGCAATCCCACTTTGGATTCTTCTTCTACCTCTATTGATGATTCTTCTCCGTCTACTATTTCTTCACCGATCATCTCCGACTCTTCCCCGTCCCTCACTCCGTTTGAGGGAGGTGATTTCTTTTTGGAAGAGGTCAATGAGTTTCTTGCTACCGAAACATCTTCTTCACCGGAAGATGATGATTCTTATTATGATCCGGAGGGGGATATTCTTATGCTTGAACAACTTTTGAATGAAGACCCTACCCCTTTTTCCCCTCCGATGGACCTTAAAATGGCCGACGTTAAGGAAATTAAGCCGTCTATTGAAAATCCTCCGGAGCTTGAGCTCAAGGATTTACCTCCTCATCTTGAATATGCTTTCTTGGGAGATTCCGATACATTTCCCGTCATCATTTCAAAAGCTCTCAAAGATGAGGAGAAGACAAAACTCTTAGACGTGCTTAAAAAGCATAAAAGTGCCATTGCTTGGCAGATCTCCGACATAAAGGGTATTGACCCTAAATTCTGCACCCACAAGATCTTACTCGAAGATAACTTCAAACCCGCTGTTCAGCAACAAAGACGGGTTAACCCAAAAATCCATGATGTCATCAAAAAGGAAGTTATTAAACTCCTTGACGCAGGGATGATTTATCCGATCTCAGATAGCTCATGGGTTAGCCCGGTCCACTGTGTGCCTAAAAAGGGTGGAATGACCGTGATAACAAACGAAGAAAATGAGTTAATTCCCACACGTATCGTCACCGGATGGAGAGTGTGTATCGATTACCGAAAACTCAATGATGCTACCCGTAAAGACCATTTCCCATTACCATTTATGGACCAAATGCTTGAGCGTTTGGCGGGAAATGAGTTCTATTGTTTTCTCGATGGCTTTTCCGGGTATTTTCAAATACCAATTGATCCCCAAGATCAGGAAAAGACCACCTTCACATGTCCTTATGGAACATTTGCCTACCGACGCATGCCTTTCGGCTTGTGCAATGCTCCGGGCACGTTTCAAAGGTGCATGATGGCCATATTCCATGATATGATCGAGACGACGATGGAGGTCTTTATGGATGACTTCTCGGTTTATGGAAATTCTTTCTCCTCGTGCCTCTCCCATTTAGAGAAAATGCTTGAACGGTGTGAAAGCACCAATCTCGTTCTAAATTGGGAGAAGTGCCACTTCATGGTTAAAGAGGGCATAGTCCTCGGCCATAAGATTTCCAAATCTGGGATTGAGGTCGATCGAGCTAAAGTCGATGTTATCGCTAAGCTACCTCATCCCACTACCGTTAAAGGAATCCGTAGTTTCCTTGGTCATGCCGGTTTCTACAGACGATTTATTCAAGACTTCTCAAAAATCGCCTGGCCTCTGACCCATCTTCTTGAAAAAGATGCTCCGTTCATCTTCTCTCCCGAATGCATCGAAGCATTCGAGGTTCTCAAACAGAAGTTAACCGAAGCACCGATCTTGGTTGCCCCCGACTGGGACTTGCCCTTTGAGCTAATGTGTGATGCAAGCGATTATGCTATCGGTGCAGTCCTGGGGCAACGCAAGTCAAAATACTTCCAACCGATACACTATGCTAGCAAGACAATGACCGTCGCTCAATCTCATTACACTACTACTGAGAAAGAGTTGTTGGCCGTTGTCTACGCTTTCGAGAAATTTAGACCGTATCTTGTCTTATCAAAAAGCATAGTGTATACGGACCATTCTGCTCTCAAGTATCTCTTAGCAAAACAAGATGCTAAACCGAGATTACTTCGGTGGATTCTTCTGCTCCAGGAATTTGACATTATCATTTGTGATAAAAAAAGGAGCAGAGAATCTAGCCGCTGATCATTTGTCCAGATTAGAAAATCCCCATCAAAGTGATCTCGAGAAAAAGGAAATCACCGAGACATTTCCTCTCGAGACACTTGGAAAGATATCTTTAAAGAATGATCCGAGTACCCCATGGTTTGCTGATTACGCAAATTACCATGCGGGGAATTTTGTGGTGAAAGGGATGTCGTCCCAGCAGAAAAAGAAGTTTTTCAAAGATGTTAAACATTACTTTTGGGACGACCCCTACTTATTCCGGATATGTGCCGATCAAGTGATAAGACGGTGTGTGCATGGCCAAGAAGCCGTTGACATCCTCAACGCTTGCCATAATGGACCCACGGGGGGACATCATGGTGCCAGCTACACCGCTAAAAAAATCTTTGATTCTGGATTCTATTGGCCGACAATCTACCGCGATGCCCACGACTTGGTGAAGTCATGTGACTCTTGCCAACGTCAAGGAAAAATCTCGCAAAAAGACGAAATGCCTCAAAATGCAATTCAAGTCTGTGAGATTTTTGACGTGTGGGGCATCGATTTCATGGGGCCATTCCCGTCTTCACGAGGGAATAAGTATATCCTCGTGGCCGTCGACTACTTGTCAAAATGGGTTGAAGCTAAAGCGCTCCCCACTAATGACGCCCGAGTGGTTGTTAAGTTCTTAAAAAATCTCTTCTCCCGATTCGGAACTCCTCGTGCTATAATCAGTGATCGTGGTACTCACTTCTGCAATGATCAATTTGCAAAAGTTATGCTCAAGTATGGTGTCACTCACCGACTTTCTACCGCGTATCACCCGCAAACAAGCGGACAAGTCGAGGTTCCGAATCGTGGATTGAAACGTATCCTTGAAAGAACCGTTGGTGAAAATCGAGCCTCGTGGGCCGACAAATTGGATGATGCTTTATGGGCTTTCCGAACCGCTTTCAAGACACCCATCGGGTGTACTCCTTACAAGCTGGTTTACGGAAAGGCCTGCCATCTGCCCATCGAGCTCGAGCATAAGGCATATTGGGCCTTGAAACATGCCAATTTTGACCTTAAGACCGCGGGTGATCACCGTAAGCTCCAAATTAATGAATTAAATGAGCGTCGGGATCAAGCCTACGAGAATTCTTTGATCTACAAAGAGAAAACAAAGAGGATTCATGACTCTAAGATTAAAAACCGCATTTTCAATGTTGGTGATCGAGTCCTCCTTTTCAATTCTCGGCTAAAGATTTTCTCGGGCAAACTCAAAACCCGCTGGTCTGGGCCATTCACCATCACTCAAGTTTTTCCATATGGAACCGTCGAGTTAGCTCAAAATGACGGTCCAAACTTTAAGGTGAATGGTCATAGGTTGAAGCACTATTTTGGAGGGGACGTACCATCCATGGTTGTCCCGGATCACCAAACTTTCCCCATGGACAACTAAATTCGGGGTCGAGTCAAGCTCATGTGACTCGGTTAACAAAAACAAGCGCTTCGTGGGAGGCACCCCATGCTTATCCATCTATCTTCTTTCTATTTTCTTAATAAGTGACGTGAGGAGGGCTTCCTCTTCCATTTCTTGTGTTTCGTTGTTTTTCTGTGCTGTGTCCAGGAATGCCCGATGATGAAGACTCTCGTGCTCGTAGTTTCCTTCACGCTACTCGAGTTTCATCATCCGCTGCTTATCCAATATCCTAAATCTTATCGTTTTACATCTATCTTTTGGCATAATTAATAAACGGCCTTAGATTTATGTAGGAGAACCCTTACCTTTAAGACATTGAGGACAATGTCTCGTTTTAGTCTGGGGGGGGGGGGTAATCTTGCGATTTGATTTTTGCCTTGCATTTTTGCCGTTTTCTCATGCAACTCCGTTTTTCCTCCAAAATTGAAAAAAAATCCAAAAAAAAAAAATGAGAAAATTTTTGCAAAAATATAATAAATTTTGATAATTTTGTTGACTTTCCGCTGGGTAGAGTAGGAATAAAATTTTGACTTGACCGGGCGTGTTGAGCCCTAGCTTGTTCCCTTAACCAATGATAATCATATAAGCTTGTGCTAGTCTTGTACACCAGGAGCTATAAAAGGCGAATTCTTTCTTAAGAGTTTGCAAGTTCCCGTACTTGACTTTATACATGCATGGCTTTAAAGCTTTAGCTAGTCTTTTACATAAGGAGCTAGAAAACGCGAATTCTTTTCAAGAATTTTCAAGTTTCTGTTACTGACTTTATATATGCGTGGCTGATTATCGGCTAAGTATTCGCCAATTTCATTATTTGAGATTTTTAAATGTGCGAAGAGTGAGAAATGATAGAATTTATTTAGAGGTTAAATGCCAAACGTGGAGTAGTTGGTTCTCTTTAGAGCTTGTCGTAGGTACTTGTGGCCTTTTGCTCCCGTAAAATTATTTCACCCCATATATTGTATAAATAATTAAAGATATTTAGGTTTAGAACGAAATTTAGTTCTCCATCTTCTTAAAAGAATTTTTGCTCTAAAGATTGGGTACACATCAAGGTCCCGTATTGAGTGAATAAGTTGTAAAGTGCTCTTAGATTTTGGATTGAGATCGGACCTTGGATCCTTACTTCTAAAGGCGGTAAGGTCTTGGATTTAAACCGTGAAGGTTCGTTTTCTAAGGGTTACTATGTCATAAGTGTTGTATGTTTGATGTTTTGGAAACACCCGGTAATCCCGTGGTATTAAGTTATTGAGTGAAGAAAAGTTTGAATTAAAAAAAAAAAAATGTATGTTGAGATTTATGGATTTTGTGCTTAATGTGTTAGACAAGTTGATGGCACGTGAGGTGCATGTGAATGACCCTAGATCGGGCACATGAGGTGCACGTGATGTTTCTCCACAACTTATGTCTACATGTTTGTATGAGTTCTTTAGTCTTTGATGTATGTAATAACCTTGATTTGGACCTCATTTTTAAGGCAAACTTTCTTGCAAGAAGATGGAAAACTACTTAGCGTTTTAAACTTGGTATCTTTATCGGACTAATAATTATAAAATCGAGAAGATTATGAAGAAATTCATTTCCCTCACAAAAATAAAATAAGTAGAAACAAAAATAAGAATATGGGAGCGAGAGGTTATTACACAAGTAACTTCTATGAGTAGTGTTGGCATCTAATTTCTAAGTAGGTTGTGATCTCGTTTATAAGCTTAGTTTGGGAGCATGTGAAAAATCAAGGACGAAGAATTTTATCCTTATGGTCACTCCTCTATGAGTTGTGTTTCTACTCTATGACCCTAAAAATTATCGATAGATAATGATTGTAAAAAAAAAAAAAAAAAAAAAAAAAAAAAAAAAAAAAAAAAAAAAAAAACCGTCACATGAATAATGAGAAAAATACAAAAATAGAATAAAAGGAAAATCGGGGACTTTTTAAAGCTTAAGATTTCTTGATCTCTTTTGAAAATTTTGCTACTTCTTAAAGTTAGTAAAAAGAGATTGGAAATTTTCGGTTTCAAAAACGTGTTTCTATAACATTGCATGAGGACATTGCAATAGCTTAGTCTGGGGGAATTTGGTATGTGCCTAAACACATACCTTTTCTTGACCAAAACCGGACCAAAATAGACCAAAAACCCGACCAAATGCCAAATATATTGTGTTTTTGTATTTTTACATATGCAGGCACGGATATCAAGAAAATCAACAAAAGACACGAGAAATACGGGAAAACGAGCACGAGATACGGAAAAGCCTCAGAGCCGAACCGGGAAAGACATACTTGGAAAAAAAGTCAAGAATCACCCTTAGATCATTTATGATAAAATGGCAAGATCAGTCCTTGAAGAATCCGAAAATAACACAATTGGTCCTCTAAAGTTAAAATCTTAAAACTTGGTTTCACCACCAATCCACCTTTAAACCAATAACCCTTAAACCCTTTTCAATCCAAAAACATAATCCATTTAGCCCAACTACACACCTTGGTCCAATTCACCCCACTACCCATCTAATCTAAACCCGGCCCACCTTAACTCTTACAACCCAACCACCAAACCTGACCCAACAATCCACACCCCGGTCAAACCCGTATATACCACAAGTCAAATAAAAAAAATAAACTAACTCACTCACACCCCAAACGCGCCCAATTCTCCCCCAATTCTCCATTTACCCAGATAAAATAACTGTAGCAAGAACCCTAGTTCAATTACCGTACAATTTCACTCCAATTAAGGGTACTTCGGTCAATCATTGGCTATTCTAGAAGGCCCTGACATGAAGAATGACAGATAGCGGCTTGCTATTGGTTCGAACACCTCACAGCTCTTGATCCTACGGCTATGATGATGGGGAATGATTAAAGAATGATCTAAGGGTGGATTAGAGCTAAAAGCGCGCACGGATTGCCAAGGTGGCAAGACCCAGAAGGTTCAGCTAAAGCCTATAAATAGGAGAGGGTTATTCCCCATTTCGTATGTAGTTTTTTTAGCAATGTTATGCTGCCAATTTATTTTATGAATTGTAATCTCTTTTTTTAATTTTGTACTCAGCTATTGAATTAATAAAAATTTAGCTTAATTTCAAGTTGGCTTATTCTCTTATTTAGTTTTATTTTAATTTCATTTACTACTTACTCAGTTTAGATCAGTAATTGTTGGATTGTTTTAGGTTATCATTTCAGTTTGTTTATTTGATATTGGAAAAAAAAAAAACCCAGAAAATTCTAAAAAATAAAAAAATATTTGTTTCAAGTTCAAAATCAAGCTTCAACAAGCTTCTTTTCTGTTTTACCAAGCTCTTATAAGCTCAGTAGCTTTTGAGAGATTGTTTAGAGGTTACATCAGTTCATTTCATTCAAAGTCTTGGTGGTCAATAAAAGTCAACAGGTTCATGAATAATGGTGTTTGATGCTTGGAGAGGTGGTCTAGGGGAGGAAATGGAAGCTCCTAGCCTGTCTAAAGACAGGCAAGCATAGTGAACTCCCTCAATTGTGGTGAGGGAGAGTTAGTTTGTAAGACTTTGCTTATTTACATTTCCACTCAATATTTTATAGTTAGATCTGCTGTTATTAGTTAAGTGTTTGTTTAATTGTTACTTGTTAGATGTTAATTCAGATAGTTATAGTAATATGTGAGTTTGTTTGATCATTTGTATGTTACTTTGTTGAATCTAAGTGTGACTGCATCTAATTAGTGGATCTGTGATTTTAATACTTAGAGGATAATTGTGGAAGTTTGCTGTTGATTTGATGTTAGTGAGTTATTAGTGACTAAGTTTGATCATTGTTGTGGTGTTGAATGTCTTAGATCTGTGATTGATAGTGTTATTAGCATAGTTCAGGGGTGTTTGGTTTAACTGATCATTAGGAATTATAGTTGTTAGATTTGTGTTTTGACTGCATCAGTAGTTCATATAGGGTTAGTATAGGATATAAATTGCATAATATAGCTAGGTTATAACATCAAAGTCAAAAATAGCTTTAAAATCTCATAACTGCTAGTGTTTTTGTGAACTGAGTTTGCTGATTTATTGATTCCATGGATTTTGTGTTTGAGATTGTGAAATCAGTTCATAAACCTAATCACTAAACACCTAGTAATAGATTCAGAGGTTTAAAATTAGATTTGGTCAAAGTTAGTTTGAAATTAAAAAGTCAGAGTAGTATTAGTGTTTACAGCAATAGTAGTTTGTTCAGGTCACTTTTTCTTGGCTTCAATTAGGATAGCAATTGGAAGATTGTGATAGGGCTTTTAGGTATTTTAGAATCTCAGTAGTGTAAGGTAGCTTTTGCCCCCTTAAGTTTCTAGTTTAGAGCTTATTAGGTGTGTTTATTTTAGCCTGAAAGTTGGTGCTTTGGCCATTATTTGCTGTTTTTACTTTAGGCCTGCATTTGAGTTCTTCTGCTTATAATCTGAGCTTAGTTGTGTATTTTGAGTAGTTTTAAGCTTGTTCAAGTACATTTCATTGGTCTCTAAGCCTC
Organism: Artemisia tridentata subsp. tridentata; assembly: GCA_021014915.2. Lineage (NCBI taxonomy): Eukaryota > Viridiplantae > Streptophyta > Magnoliopsida > Asterales > Asteraceae > Artemisia > Artemisia tridentata. The sequence continues at coordinate 78,145,885 of CP139503.1, read as the reverse complement.
TGGCTTATTTTAGCTCACATCTGCTTATTGTTTAGCTTATTGTTAACTGCTCATTGATTGCCTTTAGTGGTTTAGTGTTATATTTGGTCTGATTTGAGTTTATCTGAGCTTATTTGAGTACATTGCACCTTCTGTAACAGTTTCAAACATTTTAGTGGTAAGTGCTTATTTATAAGCACTTATCCAAACTGCTCTTTAGGCCATTTAGCACTTCTCAGCTTATTTTTCCAAACTTTTTACTTTCAGTAGCTTTAAAATAATATTCTAGATTTTCTGTAAAAATTCCAGATTTATTTGAGCTCTTTTGCTATTTCTTTTTCATTTTTATAGATTTTAAATCATTTTTAATTCATAATAAATAGATAAAAAGTCATAAAAATCTGATTTCTTTTTCCAAAATTATTTTTGAATATTTAGGATTTTTAGAAATTTTATTTGAATTTTTAGGAGCCTTTTTCTTTAGTTTCACTTTTTAATTACGTTTTATTTTAGTTTACGTAACGTTTAGATCGCGTTAATTGCAATATGTGCTTTATTTGCTTGTACCTTTTGCCTTATTAGTTGATTTTTATTGTTGTTTCATATATTGTAGTGTAAAATCCAAAAATCAACTTTCACGTTCACTTATTCACTTCACATATTCACGACTCCGATTCGACTTATTCGCCGTCAAACCTTCGTTGGGAGAACGACCCGGGGGAATTGTATTCGTTACAATTTCTTTGGATTCAAAAACAAAAATAAATAAAAATACTACATCAGCCTTTTTAATTTCTGATATATATATCGTTAGTTTGCTAAAAATAAATTTAACACATTCGTTACCACATTTGGTCAAAAAGTCAGTTGTGACGAGTTGGGTTGGGCTTGGCCCAACTGTCACCGAAAGTTCATAAGCCCAAAAATTATATATTTAGTCAAAGGCCCTTTTTAGTTAAAATATATATATCGTCACGTTTATAAAAATCAAATTAACACGTTCGTTACTCCGTTTGGTCAAAAAGTCAAATGTGACCATTTTCTTGTTGGGCTCGGCCCAACAGTCCACGTACCATCAAATATGCCCAAAATTATATTTAGCCCATTATTTCTAATTAGTAATATTAATTACGTAACGAATTTTAATTATATCAATTAAGCACTTATAATTAAGTTATTAAGTTAAAAAGTCAAACATGACCAAAATTCAATGGGTTCAACCCATATAACTCCATATGACCCATTTTCATATTTTTATAAGCTAAACTCAATTATCTATGGCTTATTCAATAAGCTATTCAAATTAAACTTTTAAGCATTAATTCCACCATTTCACCACTTGAGCCAAAATTTTATGTTTTTCAAAACCCCAATAGTTTTGTAATTTGTTTCTAGTCGATTTATGTATATGTCCACAAAAGTATATATTCCCTTAATCTCGCGTAATTAACACTAATCACATTTGTATCATCAAACTAGTAACATATACAACAAGATTTACCACACAAGCAAGAAATACTCTAATTTGTACATAGACCTCAAAAATGTCGAGCACAATATATTATATAACAAGCCCTAGCTTTTTCCATTTTAACAAAATATACATATTTAACAATTTTTAACATCATTAGACATCAAAAGAACATGAAATCAACAAGATTAGAAAAGTTTTGATGATTCCTTACAATGCTTTAGATTTAACGTGGGCTAAGAAGGACCAAGAATAACCCAAACTTCACCAAATTTACCCAAACCACGTTCCAATTAACCCGAAACTCTTGAATATACACTCCAATTTACTTGAACTTCAAAGAAAAGTGATGGATCTTAAGAATTTTGGTTGTGCCGTGAGTTTTGAGATAGAAAATGATCTAGGCAACGTTGGAAAATATAAAGGGATAAGTTGGTTTGTTTTGTGTAGCATTTAGGGTAAATGGTATAATATTTATAAGATTAAATGAGTTAGTGGGATGATTTTGTCATGTAACAGAGAAGAATTACTTAAGGCTGGTTATGGACAAGGAATAGGTGGGGGAAATTTATTTTTACCTCTCGTTGGTGTATCGTGTGTCGGTTTGAGCTTAAACGTGACCGTAAAGTCCCGGTTTGACGTTTTTGGACACGTATACGTAAAATAACATTTTTATCCAAGTTTTTGTCAAAAATGTAATAAAATATTATTACTGGCTCAAAAATATATTTATTTGACTGCTACCATATGTATTGTGCTGTCGGTACGCGTGTGCGGTTGCTTTTCAGTAAAATATGGGAAAGCTCTCAGTTAATTACGAAACTTGTCAGTTACTATCAGAAATAGAATAATTTATGCTTACTGACAAAAATATACTTTTTCTGCAGTGACTGTAAACTACAGTACGCGGGACAGCTCCCAAAAATGCTCAAAAATACTCAGAAACATGCAAACGCGCATAGAAATGCTCGGCTTAAAAATAATAAATAATCATTTAATATTAATTAACAACGTGAAAATTACCATTTGTCACAGTCTCCCCAGCTAATCAGGAAATCCGTTTTGGATTTCAATTTACGTTACTGGTTGGGTTTGAAAAGAGATGAGGATATTTTCGCTTGATTTCATCCTCTCGCACCCAGGTGTACTCGGGGCCTCTGCGAGAGTTCCAACGGACCTTCACAATTGGGATACGACTCTGCTTTAGTCTTTTAACTTCTCGGTCCATGATTTCAATCGGCTCCTCGATGAAATTTAGTTTCTCGTCAAGCTGAATCTCATCCAAAGGAATGACGGCGTTATCATCAGATAAGCACTTTTTCAAGTTGCTGACATGAAAAACGTCGTGCACAGCGCTGAGCTCAGATGGCAGTTCGAGTCGGTAGGCTACCGGCCCGATCATGGCAAGAATTTTGAAAGGTCCAATATAGCGAGGGTTCAGCTTACCACGCTTGCCGAATCTTATCACGCCTTTCCATGGCGAGACTTTTAACATCACTTTGTTACCCACTTGGAACTCAAGGGGTTTTCGCCTCTTATCGGCATAACTCTTTTAACGGTCACGAGCCGCATGCATTCGGCTCTTGATCTGCACGATCTTCTCAGTAGTCTCGTGGACTAGGTCTGGTCCGGTAAGTTGGCTTTCTCCGACCTCACCCCAAAAAAATTGGCGATCTGCACACCTCATACGGTGCAGCCTTAATGCTGGTGTGATAGCTGTTGTTATAGGAAAACTCGGCTAAAGGCAAATGCCTATCCCAGCCGTTCCCGAAGTCAATCACACAGGCTCTGAATGGTCCTTTCACTCTGACCATCAGTCTGAGGATGATAAGTTGTACTCATGTCAAGGTCGGTTCCCAATGCATCCTGAAGCGACCTCCAAAAATTAGATGTGAATCGACTGTCTCGATCAGAGATTATAGAAACAGGCACACCATGCCTTGCGACAATTTCCTTCACATACAGTCGCGCGAGTTTGTTCATGCTGTCATTCTCCTTTATAGGAAGGAAATGAGCTGATTTAGTGAGACGGTCAACGATTACCCAAATCGTGTCATAACCGCTCGACGTCTTAGTCAACTTGGTGATAAAATCCATAGTGATACGCTTCCATTTCCATTCTGGGATCTCAGGTTGAACAAGCAGACCGGATGGTCTCTGGTGTTCAGCCTTGACCTTCGAGCACGTTAAACACTTACTGATGTACTCAGCTATATCGGCCTTCATGTTTGGCCACCAATACAACTTCTTCAGATCTAAATACATCTTGTCGGACCTTGGATGGATGGAGTACTTGGATTTGTGGGATTCGTGCATAATCAAATCACGAATTCCTCCATATAGTTGGATCCAACACCTGTTCCCATAACACAGAACTCTATCGGATCTCTTTACGAAGCCATTCTCACTTTCTGGCATTCCATAAATTTTCTCACATGGTCGGTTTTCATCCTTAAGTGCCTCACCCTGAGCCTCAAGAATTTTCGCTGGAAGCGGCGAACTGATCGTGTTCCCTAATGATCTGACTCTGAGGGGTTTGATACGCTCCTTTCCACTGAGGGCGTCGGCAACTACATTTGCCTTGCCTGGGTGGTAACGGATCTCACAATCATAGTCGCTAATCAATTCCAACCATCGGTGCTGTCTCATGTTTAGCTCCTTCTGGTTCAAGATATGTTGTAGACTCTTGTGGTCGGTATACACTACGCACTTAGTACCATAAAGATAGTGCCTCCAAATTCTAAGAGCAAACACGACTGATCCTAACTCTAGGTCATGTGTTGTGTAATTTTTCTCATGGGTTTTCAGCTGTCAAGAAGCGTATGCTATCACCTTCCCTCTCTGCATCAGCACAGCTCCCAAACCCTTGTGTGACGCGTCACAATACACAACAAAATATTCGATACCCTCGAGTAAAGCCAAAATAGGTGCACTACACAATCTTTCCTTAAGTAGTTGAAAAGCTTCTTCCTCCTTATCTCCCCAGTCGTATTTCACATTCTTTTGTGTCAGTTTCGTCAACGGCTTAGCTATCTTAGAAAAACCTTCAATAAACCTTCGGTAATAACCGGCAAGTCCTAAAAAATTTCGTATTTCAGAAGGCGTTGTGGGCGTTGCCCAATCCTTTATTGCCTCAATCTTGGCGGGATCCACGTGAATGCCCTGTCTATCTATTACGTGACCCAAAAACTGCACATTCAATATCCAAAATTCACACTTCGAAAACTTGGCGTATAACTCCTCCTTTTTCAATAATTCCAGAATTAGCTTGAGATGTTCCTCATGCTCTTTCTCATTCTTGGAATATATTAGGATATCATCAATGAATACTATTACGAATTTATCCAAATTACGGCTTACACACCCGATTCATGAGGTCCATGAATACAGCTGGTGCATTAGTTAGCCGAATGGCATAACTTGGAATTCGTAATGGCCGTATCGGGTTCGGAATGCGGTCTTCGGGATATCCTCTTCCTGGACTCGAAGTTGGTGATAACCCGATCTCAGGTCTATCTTCGAATAAACCGATGAACCTTGCAACTGATCAAACAAATCGTCGATTCTCAGGAGTGGGTACCTATTCTTAATGGTTAGCTTATTCAGCTTCTGATAGTCATACACATCCTGAAGGATCCATCCTTCTTCTTAACAAACAAGACAGGAGCTCCCCAAGGCGAAGAACTCGGCCTGATAAACCTTTTCCGGACAGTTCACTAACTGATCAGACAACTCCTGAAACTCCGTAGGTGTTAAACGATAGGGTGCTTGCGCTACAGCGCGGCTCCATGGCACCAAATCGATTTGAAATTCGATTTTGTATGGCCGGTGGGAGTCCAGGTAGGTCTTCTGGAAAAACTTCCGGAATCCTTACGATTGGACGTCATTCCAATCGTTTCTCTCCGGGCTCATTTTCCTTCTTTTCAGTAACATGAGCTAAAAAGAGGTGTCATCCTTTCTCAATGTACTTCTACACCTTCGTACACGAGATGATGCTCAATCTCGACGAACGCGTACGATCACTCCGATCTCCTTCAATTATCAGAACTTCGTTCCATAGGTATCTGACGATCTTTTCATCACATACGATGACGGCATGATATTTCGATAGCCAATCCATCTCTATGATGACATCAAAACTACCCAACTCTACAGGCATAAGGTCAATGTTGAATGGGCAGTTTAATAAGTTTAGAGTGCAACCTCTTATAATGGTATATACTCTTTCTAGGTTCCCGTTAGCTAATTCTACGTCAAAGACATTATCTAAGGTGGTTGGGGCTATATCAATTAAAGAACTAAAAGCAGTCGACACAAAACTTCTATCTGCTCCCGTATCAAATAGTACTGAAGCATAACGATTATTTAAGAGAAACGTACCCGTCACCACATTCGGGTCATCCTGGGCTTCCCTTCTGCCCACAGCATAAACTCTTCCACGGGCTCCTCCACCATTGCCCTGGTTTTCATTGTTGACCACTGCTACTTGGTTGCCTGGTCCACCACCATTTCCCTGGTTTCGGGGCTTGTTGCACTCATTTTGGTAATGACCCTTTTCACCGCACCCAAAGCAGGTGACTTCCGCTCTACGGTTGTGGGGGGGGGTGCTGCTTGAGCGGTGGCTAGGGGTTTTGCCCTACAGTTCCTTGCCAAGTGTCCTATTCTCTGGCAGTTGTTACATTTCACTGTGCACTGTCCCTTGTGATGTAGCTTACAGCGGTTACAAAGAGGTGTGTTCCTGTCATACCCCCTCTTATCACCTGAACCAGCTGCATAAGCTTTAGCTACATCCCGCCTTTTGTTCTGAGAGTTGCTGTTAGTACCCTTCGAGTGATCCTCCCACTTCCTCTTGTGGTCAGCACTCTTTTCTCGAGCATCCTCCAGTTCCTGATCCATCAACTTGTTTGTTGTCTCCATGGTCTCATGAAGATCTGCAGCTCTCGAGGTAGTCACATCACCTCTTATGGACTTCGGTAAACCACCGATATACCTCACAATCAACCTTGTCTCGGTCTGAACCATTTCAAGACATAGCAAAGCCAGCTCCTGAAATCTCTGGTTGTAAGCAGCCATATTGTTGTTCTGCACCTTCAAATTCCAAAATTCTATCTCCAACTTCTTGACCTCATTTCGTGGGCAGTATTTCCTAATCACTAATTCCTTAAAGTCTTCCCACGACATGGCATAAGTAACATCCATGTTAGCAGATTTCATGTAGTTGTTCCACCAGGTCAAAGCGGCATCCATGAAAGTGAAAGATGCATACTTGATCATGTCGTCATCGTTACAACCACTGATACGAAACACGGTTTCTAGCTTCTCAATCCATCTAGTCATGCCAACGGCTCCCTCTGTTCCTCCAAATCCTCCAACCATGATCTTTCGGAATTCAGAGTAAGTACAACCATGGCTGTTGGTCACTGGCCTAGACGTTCCGGTGTTGGTGGTCGAATTGTTCGTAGCTGTGAGAGCGGTGGCCACACGATCGGCAACAAGCTGATCCAGAGTTGCTTGATTCACCACTGGTGGATTTGCCGCGGCCCTGGTTGGGGTGGTGTTCTCAGCAACTTGACCATGTGCGGCTCTTGTCGAGGCGACATTCTCAGCAGTCCTTCCCCTTACTGACCTTGTTGGGGTGGGTGTGTTGGCGATTTGTCCTCGTGTGACTCTGGTTGACTTTCGTTTGGGTGCCATTTATCTGCATCACAAAAAGATGGCGATAAATGAGATCTTGTTTATGGAAGGAAAGAATCTTATGAATATATGGATAGTGCAAACAGAATGCAAGAATAAAGTCAACCACAAAGGAAAATGAATAATTGGATAGAAAAACCAAGCTCGTTATATATATATATCGAAAGGATAAAGGTTTACAAAATTACAAGCATGGTTAAAAGTTAGTGCCGGAATACTAAAGAAATACTAGTCAACCTAACGAATACATCATCAACTACAACTACTCTAGGCTCGGTCACTATCTAGGCGTAACTGCTCAAATGCTAAAGTCATCCCTCCAATGGTGGTCTCCAACTGGCCAATACGATCTCTCAACACCTGATTCTCTCTCATCACTGCTCTAATCGTATACTCTGTAGTCATAATCCTCTGCCACTGAGTACGATAAACACCTCTAGCCCTTCTCAACATTCCCTGCATCCTGCTCTGGCCTCTACCTAAGCCAATAGCCCTAAAATCCAAATTCCTAAGCTCTCTACCATGTAACCTCTCCAAAGCATCCAATCTAGCTCTCAATCCAATCATCACCCGCCGATCGGAGTACATCTCCTCAAATAACACACAAGCAGCCCTATCAACAGTCCCAATCCTCCTCTCCACATTCTGAATACGGTCAGACTGCTCCAACCTCTCGATCTGGTCTGAATACACATCAAGTAACCTGGCCTGATTCGCCAGCTGAATCCATATCTGCTCCATCTCAGTTGGTTCCTCGAGCTCTGCAAGTGGAGAAACCACTGGTGATGAAAGTGGAATAGGGCTAGCTGTACGTACACCCGTACTGACATCACAAGCAATATCCATCCACTGACTATCACTCACATCCTGAATCTGGGCAGCCCTGGAACTCTGTCCAACCTCAAATATGCCCTTCACATCCTCCATGATGCCCTTACCATCCCGTGGCATCATCACCTGATCCAAATCCATAGGTGCATCTCTGTCCCTGTCATCATCTGCACAGATAGGAGTGTGCTCTGTAGGTGCTATCGCAGCTGGAGTAGGCTCATCCTGAACCTGCTCTGAATCCTCCACTGGATCCTCATCCTCCTCTGAATAAGTCTCAACAGATCTCCTAAGTCTCTGGCTAGGTGGGGAATGGTCTGGAGATGATATGGGTGACTGAGATGGTGATGCAGTAGGGGTACCCTCATAATCTGATCTGGTCCTCCTCCTAGGTGATAGAACTGGAAAATCTGAGAGTCGCAGACAGTACCCAAAATATACCGACATACGAGCAGTGCGTCGGCTGATAGGTGGGGTTTCCTGAACATGCTGGGTGAAAGTGTATAGCTGGGCTAGGGATGAGCGGTGTGTTGTGGTGTATCGGGGTAAATATGGTGAGGTAGACACTGGAGTGGTGTGTACATGCTGAGCTGGAATGGGTGGCTGAGCAGCGGCTCTGACAACCTCCATCAACAGGTCGTCCGCAAATGGAACTGGCTATCGCAATGTAGAAGTGTGTCCAGCAGCAGCTACCTCATCAAGTGTACCGAAAGGGAGAGACATAGTCTGTGACAAATGTGGTGCGACACGTGTAAGTATATAGAAAATACTTATATCATATATGCTTAATAAAATACTCAAATAGCATATCATAACACTTAATCGAATAAAGCAAATAATGCTCAAATCATAGCAAGCTAAGCTGGCAGGCATCTGGCGGGCAGAAGGAAAAGTTTTTCATAAATCGGTTATAGTTTAAGGTTTTTATAAACCTAGTTCTCTATAACCTAGGCTCTGAATACCAATCTGTAATACCCCCAAAATCATAATATTGCAGAAGCATACACTTTGGGTGCTACTAAATCGATAATCACAACACAAGATATAGAGAATGGATTGAAAATCCGTTTTAAAATACATTACATGTTCAAAGTCATGTTTTCTTACATAAAATTCATTTCAAATAAAAATGTAACCCATTAAACAAAGCGGTCCAAATTTCAGAGTTAACGCAATAATATAAACATTTCCAACAATTATTATGACCATCGCCATGCCCTGCCTTCAGTAAACACACCTCAGTTTCCTGAGAAAAACATGCTAAAAGTCAGCTAACGCTGGTGAGTTTATAGGTTTAAAGTAAATAACACATATGGACCATAGCAATATTCAGCAAACAATTCAGCAATAACACACTATCCCGCTATGCAAACACTAAGCCTCATCTAACCGAACTAGACAACGCAGCATTCCAAGCTGGCATTAGCAAAAATAATGGGTGCCCGCGAGTGTTAATCCCCAGACACTCGTACTAATTTCATATGGTATACGTTCGCCTTGACTATACCCAGCCAACCGAACGGGGGTGTCATCCCCAATAGATCTATTTATAACACACGGTTTCCTAGACAGGAATTGACGGTTGATGATAGTGGGCACAATGGGATTCAGCTAAACTTAGGTTTCTGCATACAAGTGTGGATAAAAACATAATCCATTTTTTGTCCATGAAAACATTTTTGCATGTTTCTCACCCCAGGCTTATAAGACAAATCGTATAAAAATATGGGGCTATAAACTCACCTTAAAATAATAGCAATCTGCTAATCAACAAAATAGTGAAACCGCTCCGACACGCAACCTAAATCAATACGGTAAGTCTTAGCGAAATATTCGTATCTCATATGTCTTTACTTTATTTGAAAAGTTTACGTGTGACCAGTGCTCGTGTATTTTTGCTTGCTGTGTGGTAATGTATATTTCAAAATTATTTATCGTATGTAACACTTGGTGGTGGCTCATGGTGAAAGTGTACGGTGGGAACACGAGTGACGGAACATCCGTGCTAGTATCCATCGTTAAATTTCGCAAGTAGTATATATATATATATATATATATATAATATATATATATATATATATATATATATATATTTGGTTAAGTTGAATAATTATGTATTTAATTAATTAAGGTTATAATTAATTAATTAGGTTTCGAGAAATAAATAAAATAATAGTGTTAGTGGAGGAATATTATGTTATAAATATTGTCTATTATTTATAATATAATTTTAATTATAAGTAATTTAGAAAAAATTGTTAAGTATTTAGAAAAATTTAGACAAGTTAAATATTTTTATCAAAAATACTCTAAGTGTTGGAATTTTAAAAAATTTAGGCATGACCCATTCGTTTATACAAACGCTTCCATTTTCTCATGTGTTGCAATTTCTCAAATAATTCGCGTTGTTAACTATATTTGCAAAAATTGGTTCGTAATATATATTGGTCGTTGTAAGTATTTTTATCGTTATCTTCACGTTTAGTGATTAATAATAGATTTCGATACAAAGTCAATATTTAGTCAATATGCTTTCAAAAGTCAACAAAAGTCAATATTTGTAAGGATTTGGTCAAAATTTCATTTTTCACCCTTTAGGAGACTAACGCGTCTCAAAACAAGTCCAAACTAATTTTAATTATATATATCGTATCGTTAAATAGTAATATTCATAGTGGGTCGAAAAATATTTCAAAACTCATTTTTGTCACCCGACATACTTATTGGGCCGAAAGTTATTAAATGAGCCCAATAGTTTATATTTTAGTCTAAAACCCTTTAGCCTTTTTAATTTACGATATATATATATCGTTAGTTTGCTAAAAATAAATTTAACACATTTGTTACAACATTTGGTCAAAAAGTCAACCGTGACGAGTTGGGTTGGGCTTGGCCCAACTGTCACCGAAAGTTCATAAGCCCAAAATTATATATTTAGTCCAAGGCCCTTTTTAGTTAAAATATATATATCGTTACGTTTCTAAAAATCAAATTAACACGTTCGTTACTCCGTTTGGTCAAAAAGTCAAATGTGGTCATTTTCTTGTTGGGCTCGCCCCAACAGTCCACGTACCATCAAATATACCCAAAATTATATTTAGCCCATTATTTCTAATTAGTAATATTAATTATGTAACGAATTTTAATTATATCAATTAAGCACTTATAATTAAGTTATTAAGTCAAAAAGTCAAACATGACCAAAATTCAATGGGTTTGACCCATATAACTCCATTCGACCCATTTTCATATTTTTATAAGCTAAACTCAATTAGTTATGGCTTATTCAATAAGCTATTCAAATTAAACTTTTAAGCATTAATTCCACCATTTCACCACTTGAGCCAAAATTTTATGTTTTTCAAAACCCCAATAGTTTTGTAATTTATTTCTAGACGATTTATGTATATGTCCACAAAAATGTATATATTGCTTTAATCTCGCGTAATTAACACTAATCACATTTGTATCATCAAACTAGTACCATATACAACTAGATTTACCATAGAAGCAAGAAATACTCTAATTTGTACATAGACCTCAAAAATGTCGAGCACAATATATTAGATAACAAGCCCTAGCTTTTTCCATTTTAACAAAATATACGCATTTAACAATTTTTAACATCATTAGACATCAAAAGAACATGAAATCAACAAGATTAGAAAAGTTTTGATAATTCCTTACAATGCTTTAGTTTTAACGTGGGCTAAGAAGGACCAAGAACAACCCAAACTTCACCAAATTTACCCAAACTACGTTCCAATTAACCCGAAACTCTTGAATATACACTCCAATTTACTTGAACTTCAAAGAAAAGTGATGGATCTTAAGAATTTTGGTTGTCCCGTGAGTTTTGAGATAGAAAATGATCTAGGCAAGGTTGGATGATATAAAGGGATAAGTTGGTTTGTTTTGTGTAGCATTTAGGGTAAATGGTATAATATTTGTAAGATTAAATGAGTTAGTGGGATGATTTTGTCATGTAATGGGGAAGATTTACTTGAGGCCGGTTATGGACAAGGAATAGGTGGGGGAAATTTATTTTTACCCCTCGTTGGTGTATCATGTGTCGGTTTGAGCTTAAACGTGACCGTAAAGTCCCGGTTTGACGTTTTTGGACACGTATACGTAAAATAACGTTTTTATCCACGTTTTTGTCAGAAATGTAATAAAAAATTATTACTGACTCAAAAATATATTTATTTGACTGCTACCATATGTAATGTGTTGTCGGTACGCGTGTGCGGTTGCTTTTTATTCCAAAACGTTAGTGCGCGAATTAGTATGGGATATGGTGTGTGACAAGCATCATATTTACTCATTAAAATGGATTTGAAACAATTTCATCACGAGAAAAGGCCGAAAGGATTCGTAGGAACTTATGAGATAAGAATTGCTTTTCAAACAACTAGTGTTTAATAGAATTGTCATAATAGTTAATAAGGTCGAAAAGAGTTAACTAGGAGATTGAATTCTTAGTAATGATTCTTCATGATATAAACCATTGATTGTTAATCATTCGTATAAAATTGTGCATCATTACAAGTTACACCAAACTTTGTAGAATACTCTATGCAATTGGTTAAGGAATTACACACAAGTATATGTTTTTGATTGATTGGATTCTATTTACTTTTTGAATTTTTACCAGATTGGATTGACAACCCTTTTTACAAAGCTAGTTATAATTTAATACAAATACCAAATCCCTTGGGACGATCTCGACTTACCCACCTTTACTATCACGGACGAGTATACTTGCTCGTATGTGTTGAATAGATAATTGGATAAATCGTGTTTATAAATTTTAAAACTTGTACACGGTAGAGCACATCAGCCACTTTTGTGGTAATTATCCAAATAACTTGGGTCTTTTGACTCATGCAGCAGTAGGATATAGTGGTCGATAATTGTAGGTAATTCTTTGATTGGTGAACCCAATACCTCAATTAAAACTTTGTTGATTTAACTCTTAGCCTAATTGGTAAATAAAAACGTTTTGAAAACTTATGATACAAAGATGTGTGCATGCTTCTTCGTACATATTTTGATTGTCACATCAAAATAAATACCCTAAAATTTAAGTCCATGCTATCTAATTATAAGATACACTTGGATTTAATATTTAGCGTAAGTGAGACCTTGCCTAAATATTAATGACAAGGTAAATTTCCATTATGCGTGAGACCAGTAATGGAGAATTTGCAGTTTCTAAATTAGACGACTTAATTAAGTTGTTAGTGAGACCTAGAAACTTAAGGCATGAGATGGGAAGAAACATGCTTACTTTGCAAATTGTATTTGGCAAATGTAATTCCCATAATGATCTAGGAGTCGGAAATTGTTTTCCGATTATTATACGACAGATTATCATGTTTTGTACTTTCATTACTAGCAGATCAACTGATGTAGTGAAACTATGGAAATTTGGATCCTAGTTTTCAAGAAGATTAAATGGTTATATGTATATTTCCTGGGTAATTTTCTTTTCTTGAAAAATTGTATTATTAGAATACTAATATTTGAACTTTTTCTGTAGAAATGGCTCAACCCGATAACGCTATACTAAGTTCTGCTTTCAAAAGTCACTTTGAAAGGGAAAAACTGACTGGCCCAAATTTCATTGACTGACATAGGTCACTCGGGATTGTCTTGAGAGTGTCCAAAAGCTGGAATATTTGACTAAGCCTTGTCCCCAAGAACCAGCTGAAACTGAATCTGATGATGTCAAAGAAGCTTGGAGATTGGAGTTCGAAAAGCACAATGAAGTTGCGTGCTTGATGCTCGGAAGTATGGTTCCCAAGTTGTAAAAGCAGTTTGAGAACTATTTTCCTAAAGATATGTTGGATGAACTCCAAAAGACTTATGAGAAGCCATCAGCTGTTGAACTGTATGATTTGATCGATGCATTACACAGCTACAAGCATGGGGAAGGTAAACCTGTTCGTGATCATGTGTTGGAAATGAAAATGTACATGGACCAACTATCACTGATCAACTATGTTTATCCTGAGAATGTGTGTGTGAACCTAATAAATAGGTCCTTAAACAAGGATTTTAAAGGTTTTGTTCAAAACTACAACATGCATTGCTCGGGGAAGACAGTCACAGAATTGCTCGCAATGCTCGTGGACTATGAAAAGGGTTTACCAAGCAAGGCACCTACTCCTCAGGTATTAGCTATACAAAGGTAGGATCCAAAAGCCAAAACCGCAGGCGAATAAGAAGGGTAAGGGTAAAGAAGTTATGGCCTATCAACCTATGCCCAAGCAGAACAACCCTAAGAAGAACAAGGTGAATCCGAACAAGAAGGATCAGACTTGTCACCATTGCCATGAGATAGGACACTGGAAGAGGAACTGTCCACTCTATCTCGAGGAGTTGCATGTGAAAAAGGTGAAGGTTGTGGCTGGTAAACCCCAGTACTTCAGGTAACTTTTTCATGATTGAATTATTTTCATTAACTCATAAATTAAATTCCTAGGTATACGATACTGGATGTAGTATTCATATTTGCAATACACTACAGAGGTTTAGAGTTGAAAGGAGACTGGCCTATGGAGAACAATATTTGCACGTGGGCAATGGAGCACAAGCAGTTGTTGAAGCCATAGGAATATTTAAATTAGTTTTGCCTTCAGGCTTAGTACTGTTTTTGAATAATTGTCATTATGCACCTTCAATTGTTAGGGGTGTAGTTTCCTTTTCGTGTTTATTGAATATTGGTTTTCAACGTACTGTTTCAAGCAATGGAATTTCTGTTTCGTTAAATAATGTTTTTTATTTTAATGCTATTGTTGTGAATAGTGTATTTGAGATTGATATGAATGAATGCAATGATTATAATTCTATGTATAGCATCAATAATAAGAGAGTCAAAAATGTCTTGGATTCATCTTATCTTTGGCATTGTCGGCTTGCTCACATAGGTAAGACTCGTATGAAAAAGCTACAACATGATGGGCTTTTACAAGATATCAATGATGAATCATTTGATAAATGCGAATCTTGTATATCTGGGAAGATGACAAAGAAACCTTTCAATAATTGTATGGAAAGGGCTGATGATCTACTTGGTTTGATACATACTGATGTATGTGGACCACTTAGACATGTGTCAAAGAGAGGTGCTAGCTACTTCTTAACCTTTACTGATGATTTCAGCCGTTATGGATATGTTTATTTACTTAAACATAAACATGAGGTTTTTGAAACATTTAAGGTTTTCAAAGCAGAAGTAGAATTGCAACTTGGAAAGAAGATTAAAGCTCTTCGATCCGACAGAGGTGGTGAGTACCTGAGTCAAGAGTTTAAAGATTATTTAGCTGAGAATGGAATTGTCCAGCATCTCACATCTCTATATACTCCACAACAAAATGGTGTATCTGAGAGAAGGAATCGTACATTGTTGGACATGGTGCGATCAATGTTTAATCTTACAACTCTTCCTTTATCCTTTTGGGATTATGCCTTGGAATCTGCTATTCGCATTTTAAATATGGTTCCAACTAAGAAGGTTGATAAGACACCTTATGAGTTATGGTTTGGGAAAACGCCTAACTTGTCTTATTTAAAGGTCTGGGGTTGCGAGGCGTTGGTTAAACGTGACTCAGCAGATAAACTCCAACAGAGGTCTGTAAAGTGTATCTTTGTAGGATACCTAAAGGAAACGATGGGTTACTACTTTTACTACCCACCTGAAAACAAAGTAATTGTTGCTAGGTATGGAGATTTTCTTGAAAAATATTTCATATCTCAAGAATTCAGTGGGAGGATCTATGATATGGAAGATGATCAAGAGGATACATTACCTTCTGAAAACACTAGCGAACTTCCTGTGGAACCTGAAAGTCTGGGTTCTCCACCTGAAGTTGTTCCCATTCGCAGATCTGCAAGGACTGTGAAAGCACCTAAACGTCTATGTCTTAACGTAGAGGTTGAGGAAACTATATTAGGGGATCTTGGAGAACCTGTTAATTATAGAGTTGCCATGAATGATCCTGAAAAGGATAAATGACAGATTGCTATGAATGGGGAAATGCAATCCATGAGAGATAATCAAGTCTGGATTGAAGTAGACCTTCCTCCCAATGCCAATGTAGTTGGAAGTAAGTGGCTCTTCAAGAAGAAAACGGACATGGATGGCAATGTACACACCTATAAGGCCCGTTTGGTAGCTAAAGGCTTTACCCAAACTTATGGTGTTGACTATGAGGAGACCTTTCATCCTGTAGCTGACATTAGGGCTATTAGGATTCTCATAGCCATAGCAGCGTACTATGATTATGAGATTTGGCAAATGGATGTCAAAACCGCCTTCTTAAATGGTCGCCTAGATAAAGACATATATATGGCGCAGCCTGAGGGGTTTGTGAATCCAGAATTTTCAAACCATGTATGCAAACTTCAAAGATCCATTTATGGATTTAAGCAAGCATCACGGCAATGGAATAAGAGATTTGATGAAGAAATCAAAAGGTTTTGGTTTACTCAAAATCTCGATGAGCCATGTATATATCACAAAGCTAGTGGGAGTGATGTTATTTTCCTAGTCCTATATGTTGATGACATATTAATCATGGGTAAAAATATTCCAAGATTGAAAGAGGTGAAAGCCTATCATGGGAAATGTTTTTCCGTGAAGGATTTAGGAGAAGCAGCATACATTTTGGGAATCAAGATCTATAGAGATAGATCAAGGCGGTTGATTGGATTAAGCCAAAGTGCTTACATTGATAAAATATTGAAGAGATTCAATATGCAAAATCCAAGAAGGGATATTTGCCAATGCAAGAACAACATGGCTTAAGTAGCAAAGCTTGTGCTTCAATACCTAAAGAGGTGGCTCGCATGAAGAGAGTTCCTTATGCTTCGGCTGTGGGATCTATTATGTATGCGCTGAGATGCAAAAGGCCTGATGTGGCGTTTGCTCAAAACATAACCAGTCGATATCAGCAGAATCCAGGTGAACTCCACTAGACTGCTGTTAAACATATTCTCAAGTATTTGAGAGCTACGAGAGATATGTTTTTAGCATATGGGGGAAGTCCAGAAGCAGAAATTGATGTTACAGGTTACTGCGATGCTTCCTGGAAATGTGATAAAGATGATACGAAGTCTCAGACGGGTTATGTCTTTGTCATTAATGGAGGAGCTGTGGATTGGAAAAGCAAGAAGCAGAGTACCATAGCGATGTCTGCAACAGAAAGTGAGTATATTGCTGCCTCAGAAGCTGCAATGGAAGCCGTCTGGATTAGGAAGTTCGTTTTAGGGCTTAGAGTTATGCCCTCAATCGAAAGACCTATAAAGATGTATTGTGACAATTAAGCCGTAATTACATTTGCCAATGAACCTGGAATCATGAAGGGCACCAGACATTTCCCGATTAGATATCACTATGTTAGAGAACAAGTGGAGATAGGCGAAATCGAGTTACTCAAAGTTCACACAGATAATAACCTAGCTGATCCGTTAATGAAGGCTTTACCTGGTGGAAAGCTTAATCAACTTGCTGAAGGCATAGGACTTCGTTTAGCTAGTAGTTTCATGCCCATCTGTGATTAGTGTTTGGATAATGGGATGTTATGAACAATTATTATTTTAATGAAATATAATACTTGTTATGTTTGATTATAATTTTCTTAATAATATATCCTATATTTGCATGTTTAATCCTTGAATAATTTGATTATTCTAAATTGTCCGTTGTCGATTAATGATATGGGAATATCATTGAATTAAGACAAATCTGAGTATTGGTAGAATATACTTGAAAGTATATTGATGCGTAGTCATGCCAATTTCACATGATATTCAATGAATTGAATATAGGACTTATACCAATTTCATGAGTTTACTTTATAGATCTTGTCATCAAGTAAATCATGTATATATAGTTATCCTCAGACTTGAGATGCCAGATAACTGTCATGGATGTAGTGCATTTCTGTGAAGCATTTTACCGCTATACGTAACTGGTAGCTATAAGGATTGTTTTCAGGAGGCGTAAAAGCTATAAAATACCATCGTACTTTCAAAAAAGTACCAAGTTGAACCATTTACTTTTTTATTGCTTACTTGACCAACGAACTTTCAAATTTTAATTCGACTTGAAACATTTCTTTAGACCGTTAGTCTTCATGTGGCAACGTTAGTCCTATTAGTCAACGAACGTTTGCAAAGTTAGCCCTTTTACACTAACGATTGTTTTTAATTAACTAAAAATTTGGTTTTTCTTACCTTTTAATACTTATTCGCCCGGTTTTACACGTTTTGGTCCGTTTTCATACGATTTCGCCCCGTTTTACACGTATTCGTCCATTTTTACACGTTTTCGCCCGATTTTACACGTTTTAGTCTGTTTTTACACATTTTCATCCATTTTTTTCACGTATTCGCCCAGTTTTTTAAAAATTCGAAAATTTAAAAAAATTCGAAATTTTTTTAAACATTCGAAAAAACTTATAAAAATTTCAAAAATTTATAAAAATTCAAAAATATTTTAAAAATTCGAAAAAACTTATAAAATTTTTAAAAATTCGAAAGATTTATAAAAATTCAAAAAATTTATAAAAAATTTAAAAAATTTACAAAAATTCGAAAAAATTTATAAAAATTCAATAAATATAAAAATTCGAAAAATATAAAAAAATTTATAAAAATCCGAATTTTTATAAATTTTTCGAATTCAAAAAATTTTTCGAATTTTTATAAATTTCTCGAATTTTTATAAGTTTTTTCGAATTTTTAAAAAAAATTTTGAATTTTTATAAACTTTTCGAATTTTTATAAAATTTTTGAAATTTTATAAGTTTTTTGAATTTTTATAAATTTTTTGAATTTTTATAAATTTTTCGAATTTTTTTAAATTTTTTTCGAAATTTTATAAGTTTTTCGAACTTTTATAGATTTTTTGAATTTTTAAAAATTTTTCGAATTTTTTTAAATTTTTTTCTAAATTTTATAAGTTTTTTCGAATTTTTATAATTTTTTTAAAATTTTTCGAATTTTTTTAAATTTTTTTCCAAATTTTTAGTTAATTAAAAACAATCGTTAGTATAAAAGGACTAACTTTGCAAACGTTCGTTGACTAATAGGACTAACGTTGCCACATGAAGACTAACGGTCTAAAGAAATGTTTCAAGTCGAATTAAAATTTGAAAGTTCGTTGGTCAAGTAAGCAATAAAAAAGTAAATGGTTCAACTTGGTACTTTTTTGAAAGTACGATGGTATTTTATAGCTTTTACCCTTTTCAGGAGTGTTGCAAAGTTCATGGGTTATGCTCGTAGTCAAGAGAGAATTTGTTCCTTCAAATTTGTTTGGAGTTTAATACTGCTGGGCCCCTCGTAGGGTTGAAAAGATGTATGTGTGGCCACACCCAAGATCTCCCCTGAATATGTTCAGAAGATTTGGTAATCTTGCTCAATTGGAAACAACGAGAAACAGAATTGTTAATAAAGAATGACTTAAATCCATATCTTTATTAATGTAGTATTAGAAGCAAAAGGATAAGTATGATGATGAATCATTGAATGGTTTTTCCAGGAAACCACCACCCGAGTTGTACTAGGGGCATTGGCGTGTTGCTAGACACTAACCAATGTCATTACACTATTAATAGATGTCCAAGTGGGAGCTGTTAAAGTTTAAGGAAAAATATTAAACGTTTATGACTAGAATCGAACTCGGGACCAAGGGATTGCATACTTTACGTATGAATGATTAATGTAGAATAATTAATATATATAAACCGTTATGTATTTAACTATTTGAACACAAAATAACGACTAACGGACGTTAAGTAATTAACGGGAATTGACTAACGACTGTTAGTGAATAAAGGAAGGATCGTAGGTGAAATTAGAGGATCAAGAATGTTCTAGAACCCCTTGAGAAGGGATTGCCGATCTGTTATGGGTTTGCCAAACCCAATCCAAGGCAAACTTGTCCTCTAAGTATTCATGCCTATAAATACAAAGGCTAGGGTTATTGGTTTTCATTGCTTGCACTCTTGCTATAACCCTAGGCATTGTTTTCTTCTTCTTTTCTTCAAATCCGATCGGATCCTAACCCTAGGTTGGATCGATCCAAGTTTTTCCATAAGCAAAATTGTTTTGGTTTCTTGTGTTCTCAGATCTAGCAATCTAATTAATCGTGTGTGTACAAGCTCTTGGATATTAACTCACTATAGTTAATCCATCTTGGATTAAGATACAAAAAGGTAAGGGGTATCTCGCTAATCCACTTGTTATTTAAAAGAAGAAGATTTTAAGTATTGATCCTTGTTCTTGCTAGGATCAAAGGTACGTGTCTTTAATATTCGGTTAATCTTTTACGTGTTATATCTCACATGATAATTAATATATTGTAAATTGAAAGTTGTGGGTTAAAAGAATATGGAAAAAGAGGTTGAATAAACAAAAGATAGATCGAATGTATTTTTATTTGTCTAAATGATGAAATTTTCTCCGTGCACCGGTGTTTCGTTACTTCTCCACATTTTATAGAAACAAATTTGATGTACTAATTTCTAACTTCAAAAAAAAAAAAAAAAAAAAAAAAAAAAAAAAAAAAAAAAAAAAAACTATTAGTGTAGAGATTGTTGAGTAATTTAACTAGAAAAATGTAAAAGAGATAAAAATAATAATACTTCTTTAAGGTTTTAAGGGGGTTGGAAATGTATGCGGTTTGAACACGGTATGAACCCCATACCGTGCGGGAACACCGTCGCCGTCTCTGGGGCACGGTATGAGAAACACGGGGTGTGATGCAGCACGAGAAGGAGAGTACTTTTGGACCGTTGGTATGCATAACGGCTATATTTTTATTTATTTGTTTTTTTTTTTTTTTGTAGTGAAGTATGAGATATAGTGTGATATGGGATGCCGACAAAATTTGAGAGTGTGGTATAAAAAAGTAAAGGAATGAGGTGGCATAAAAGGATTAGTTGGGAGTGTGGTATGAGATATATTGTGTGGTATGGGTCGACAAACCTGATTAAAACTTTCATGTCATGACTTTGTAAAAGGTTGACATTGTGAAGATGAGACAGATAAACCAAGTAAACACATAAACGTTGAAGAAGTAATATATTAATGGCCACCTACTTGGCTCCTTCCTTGCTGCACGATCCAATAATATTTATCTAGCTTGTGACTTATCAAATATGGTCCAACTGAACTTGGTAGAACAAGACTTGTTGGTCACACAATCACGTCATGGCAAACCAAGGTGCTGGAGGAGGTCGAGGCAAAGTTGTAGTTATCGGTGGCGGAATAGCTGGTTCATACATTGCTAAAACACTTCAGTTTCATGGAAATCTAACCCTTATTGATCCGTATGTTTCGTTCTACTTTTATATCATTTCTTAGAGAGAAATGCTACCATATATATATAGATGGTGTCTGATCTCTTTTAATATTATCAAGCATAACTTATATAATGGATCATGTTATAGTTGTTATCTCGTATACGATATGATCAATCAATCATTTGTTTCTCGCTTCACATACATAATGATTCAAGTAGATTGTTCTTGGACACGTTCTTCTACTTCTTGGATTTCAAAAGATTTAGAAATTCAAGGTTACGTATGCTAATGCTTTTTATTGAATAATCCGAAAAGTAAACCACAAGCGATGCAATTCATTGGACATGTTTACGAGTATATTGAAAACAATACTTCGACATGGTTTTGTTTAATGTCAACAGCAATTTAGCGTCCACTATTTGTTAATGAACGTTAAATCAAACAATTTACATTGCGAAATATGTAACTGAATATGATGTTTTTACTTTTTAGCTTTGAACTTTTTAGTATTTGTAATATCTTTATATAGCGGATTATAATTCAAGGCAATTCTCATCACATTTGAAATGAAATTGAAACGTAGTTCATTTGAGTCTTGTTAGTAATTGAAGGTGGACATAATCATATTCGTAGAAAAGTATTCATATAGAATTTGTAACTATGTTTGTACCACCATCAAATTTGCAAAGTATTGAATTTCTCTTCAAAAATGAAAATGTAACTTGCTTTCTTTTTTAGTGTAAAGTGCGATTTAAATTATGTGTGCGTATTTTGTAACTTGTCTGCTAGATTAGCTTCTATCTAAAACTAATAGTATAACAGGAAGGAATATTTAGAGATTCCATGGGCAAGCTTAAGAGGAATGGTGGAACCAACTTTTGCAGAAAGATCTTTAATCCAACACAAACATTATCTAACGGGCTCCCGTCTTGTTGTGTCAAATGCTATCGACATATCTGATTCTGAAGTCCTCACATCTGAGGGTCGGTCGGTCCCATATGACTATCTTGTTGTTGCTACTGGTCATGGGGATCCACTGCCAAAAACAAGAGCTGAGAGACTGAAACAATACCAAGCAGGTAAAACTAATCTTAATCCCAAACGGTTAATATTCTGTCCTGAATGCAACATTATGTTCTTATGTTTTGCAGTAAATCATTTAGGAAGAAACATCATTGATAAAACAAGTTCTTTGAATTTTGCAATGTTAATACCAATTTGTAGCCAAAACAGCATTCTTTTAAACAGAAAGGAGGCTGTAGTTTAAAACATTAAATGGTTTATGTGCATCTTAGAAATATTGATCACTTGTGTTTCTTCCAGATTGACTGTGTTGACTAGATGTGGCAAAATGGGCGGGTTGGGTAACTGGTAAAAAAGAGTAATTTGTGGTCATGTCAAAACAGGTTGGTTCGGGTTCACTCGAAGTCCTATTGTCTAACAGTTATAACTAGTAAAATGCGAAAATTTTCATTTAGTTTGTCCATTTTGGCCTCCTAGGGATGGTAATTGCCAATGGTTTCTGACAAATACAAGTTAAGTATTATCTGTATAATAGGATTGTAATGAAAGTACATTTTTGGCAACCCTTAACTTGTTAGACTCATTTGACACATTTAACCAGTTTCCTTCTAAGCTTTCTATTATGAAGTTTCACGTTTGTTACGTTAGACATAAAACATAACCCCTATCTGAGCCGTTATAAGTAAATGGGTTGAAACTGCCACCTCTAGTTCTTATGCATTGACATATGCTTGAAGCTCATGTATGCCTTAATCTAATGACAGAGAACCAAAAAATAAAAGCTGCACAATCGATACTGATTGTTGGAGGTGGACCCACTGGAGTAGAACTGGCAGGAGAAATTGCAGTAGATTATCCAGATAAAAAGATAACACTGGTGCATAAAGGCTACCGGCTGCTGGAATTTCTTGGATTGAAAGCTTCTAAGAAGACATTAGATTGGCTACAATCAAAGCACGTTGAAGTGAAACTGGAGCAAACTGTAAATTTGGAAGATGTTGCAGATGGAAGTCAACTGTATAAAACTTCAGCAGGCGAAACCATCAAAGCAGATTGCGTTTTCTTGTGCTTAGGGAAGCCACTGGCCTCGTCATGGCTGAAAAATACCATTTTAAGGGATAGCTTGGATGCCAATGGGAGTATTATTGTTGATGAAAATTTGAGAGTCAAGGGACGCAAGAATATTTTTGCCATTGGAGATATCACAAACATCAAGGTAAGTTGTTACACACTTCAATTTTACTCATGTTTTGGCTTCATCATATGATCTGCTGCTAGGACAGTTATCTAACAATTTAGCTTGCGTTTGAAGTCAAAGCATTGCCTTGAAATGTTTTTACCTGCAGTTTTGTACAAATATATTTAGGAAATGGAAATTGGGGTAACTGATGTATGTGTGCCTTTTTGAGAAGACGTGGAAAATAGGCCGGTTGGGAACGGGTGAAAACGGGTGATTTTGGTCAGGTCATGCTGGCCCGAGATACTTTTATCCATAAATAGTGTGTTAACTATATATAGTAAACAAAAAGATATTATTGTAATAAGAACATAACTTTTTGTATAAAACTATATAGTGGGTTGTATCATGTATTTATTACAAATACACTTTGGACTACGTTCTGCTCGTTCTCCCTATTTGACTCTTTTCCTTTTTAGCTTAACCTTTTTATTTTACCCATTTGACCCATGAGAGATAAGTGAATGGTAATCCATGGTGAAAACTTAATGACAAATAACCATACATGCTTTTAACTCATACAAACAACTCTAAACAAGGATGTTCTTTATAAGATTTTGGTTTTGAAATTCTGGCATCTCCCTTGGGTGACTTCATGGTTAAGACTTCATGTTCTATTAATCTCTTGTGCCAACAACTATGTGCTTTGAAAAGATTTTGTAGACATTTAACACCAAAGTATTTATACTCCTTGCTAAAAGTGGCAGTCGATTGTGGTAATGTGTATCGCTGGTTTGTCAAACAGGTAAAAATAAAAGAAAAAAGATAGCTCAAATTACGCACAGAAAGGTAAAAAGTAGCCTAAAGTGTATTTCTAGTGAATGTACTGAGATTATATATATTTTCTAAACATATATGACAGAATAATTGGAAATAAAATTCTGACAGAGGCATTTTATCACCCATATTGAAATCTCTGCTCATTTTAAACTAAAGACACACGAACATGAGATGCATTCTCAAGGAGATTATTAGTCTAATCATATTTGTACGTATATGATCTAACTTGGAACTTACATTAATATTGTTACCAATTACCATCAAGGTTACAATTTTCTATTAGTATTAATTCTTTTAGAACACTAAGTCATTAACTGTATAGTAGTCTCTCTTGCTGCTAGACAAGAAGATATAAACTCAGATTCATTAGTAACATGGCATGTGTATGACAGGAAATGAAACAAGGTTATTTTGCTAAGAAGCAAGCGTCAGTTGCAGCCAAGAATTTAAAATTGTTGCTGAGTGGAGGAATTGAAAGCAAGATGTCAGCTTACAAGCCCAGTTCAGCTAAAACATTTGTTTCACTTGGAAGGAATGACGCAGTTGCTCAATTATCTCTAACTACAATGATTGGATTAGTTCCTGGATTAATTAAATCTAAAGACCTATTCATTGGGAAAACAAGAAAGGAACTGGATGTTGATTCTCATGTCGTACATTAACATTAATGATACCTTTCGAGGTACACATAAGTACATATTGTCTCTCTTTCTTTGTGACTTCAAAAATGATATGGTTGCAGATCGTGTATCAACTATTTGTTTTGCTGTGTAATTACCTACTCATTTGTCATATTTGTTTTGCTGTGTAATTATCTACTCATTTGTCAATACATGAAACATAATGTATCATTTATTGATGAAGTTACTGACGTATATCGCAGTATTGGGTCAGAATTGGACATATAATTGTGGATACATATTTATCCTCTCTGTCAATATGCTTTACGTCAGTTAAAGGAAAGATGACCTAAGTAGACCATTAAGAGTTACGAAATATCTTGATAAAAGCTTGTTTTTCCTGCTTTTGTGGGTTGAATTCTTGAGGGTGCTGATCCATCTATACCTAATATGCTGTCTGAGAATCTGATTTGAAGCTAAATTCAAACATCAATTTTTAAAGAAAAAGTCCAAAGACTTATGCATGAAATTGAAAACCATTGACTAAGAACAACACGCAAACAATTATTTTTATTTTTTTTCAAATAGGCGCCTTTGTTAAATCTTTCTTGTCCTCTCCTCATGGGGTCAATGCCTTGTTCAACACTCAAACCCTCTATCCTCAGTGTTATATATTATCTCCAATTGTGATAATAATCATGTTATTATATAAGTTGAAACTGCATCAGTGGGAAGAACAAAGACTTTTCGGTCAGACAATCGAGTTATGGCAAACCAAGTGGTAGAAGGTGTAGGTGGTGGAAGGAAAGTGGTGATTATTGGTGGTGGGATTGCTGGTTCATACATTGCTAAATCACTCCAGTTTATTGGCAGCATGACCTTAATTCATCCGTACGTTTCCTTTCTCTTTCCCACAAATCCTACCTTTGTAGATAATCTGTCAAACCACACTTTTTCTAATATAGAACCGAATCTAACATCTCTGCTCCTTAAGTTTCAGACTTTACGCATTCATTTTGGAATTAGAACGTAACTTTGTCTTTTCAGTCCCTTTATTTATTAATAATGTTTATGTGTTCGACTTAGCTGCTACATGTATACTTGATTACTCATTATACAGTCCATATTAGCTAGTGATGAGGACATGCGGTATACCATATTAGTGACCGCACTAAGGGTTTCACGTCAGACCCTCATAACAAAAACCTCTCGGCATGCACTCTATTAAGGGTAATTCATTTGGCACCTACAAATCATAGGTGGATTTCAAGATTGATTAGTAGTTACTATATCGAAACTCTGTAAAACTTCCACACAAATGAAAAGTAATAATTTTTTCCTCAAATATGAAACATTACTAAACATAACGTAGAGTGCAAGGCATACTATTCTGCATCATTGATCAACTAACAGTTAGTGTTCCAAAAAGCATAAAGAGGTTGTATCTACCTCCTATTGCCAGCCTGCTAACTGCTAAGCTTATAAGGAGTTCATCTATAAATTTTGAAGATTATGTATACATGATTTGTATGTCTTATCTGCAAGCATCTCGAAAATTGATTAAAATCCATTATATATGGATTCTGTTATGAGATACTTGCCTGAAATTTATTGCAAGAAACTACTGACTTGTTACTATCTTGGCTTCCATATAACATCAATTGTTATAAACAGGAACGAGTATTTAGAGATTCCATGGGCTTGTTTAAGAGGAATGGTAGAACCTACATTTGGAGAGAGATCCTTAATCCAGCATAAAGACTACCTAAGGTCTTGTCGTGTTATTGTGTTCAATGCTGTCGACATATCTGATTCTCAAGTCATCACATCCGAGGGTCAGTTGGTCCCATATGGCTATCTTGTTATTGCTACTCGCCATGGAGATCAACTACCAAAGACCAGAGCTGAAAGACTAAAACAATACCAAGCAGGTAAACCCTCCCTGAACATCAAACATATTCTCCAGAAAAAAATTTCCATTAATGAATTATTTTATAGAAACTACTGCAGTAAGATCACTCTTCCAACAAAATAAGCAAATAATGTAGTCTTTTTTCCTTTCTGTAACTCCTTTTAGGAAGTTTCATCTATGAACCAGATTTTTATGAATCAAATTTTTTTATTTCCAATGCTATTGCTGCAAGGGTATTTGTGCGTTTTTAAGTAGTTATGTGATATATGAAAATCATATCAAGATAATAAGGATAGTGTTTAAATGTACTTTTCTGTTTCGATATTGTGATTAAATTAGATGTTTAAAGTTTAAAGTTTTAAAAATGTGGGAGCCTTAAAGGTTTGAAACTGATTACTTCACCTTTGAACAATCAGTTAGCCAAAAGAGTAATCTATTTATTGATATACTATAAATTGATTTTTTAGACTGGCATACAGTCATTTACAAGACGTAAAGCCAAACACCCCCTTAATATAGCGGACACTGTATTATTATAAACAGAGGAGAATGTAGTAATACAACACTTGAAATAGTTTTTTTACATGACAGATTACGAAAAAATTAAAGCTGCGCAATCGGTTTTGATTGTTGGAGGAGGACCCACTGGAGTACAACTTGCAGGAGAAATAGCAGTTGACTTTCCAGAGAAGAAGATAACGTTAGTGCATAAAGGCGAGCGGTTGCTGGGATTTCTTGGACCAAAAGCTTCTAAAAAGACATTAGATTGGCTAACATCAAAGCACATTGAAGTGAAACTGGAGCAAACTGTAAATTTGGAGGACGTTGCAGATGGAAGTAGACTGTTTAAAACTTCAGCTTGTGAAATTATACAAGCCGATTGCTGCTTTTGGTGTATAGGGAAGCCATTGGCCTCATTATGGCTCAAGGATACCATTTTAAGGAATAGTATGGATGCCAATGGTTGTTTGATTGTTGATGAAAGACTGAGAGTCAAGGGCCACAAGAATATCTTTGCTATCGGAGATATTACAAACATCAAGGTAAGTTGTTGTATTTCTTTTTAGCGCCAAATACTTACATACCTTTTTGTCCCAGCTTGAACCCATATCCTAAGCCTTTGTAACAGAAAATTATAAGGGAGGGACAACATCTTTGTTGTTTTAAATCTTTCTAAACTAAACTGCATACTTGTTGTAAGATTGACCAACATACTATAAATAAGTGCCATTTGACTTCATATGTCAGATAGAAAAAAGACACATACTTAATGCTTACATTTCGAGAGTCATGCCTTCCTCAACTTTTAAAATCTGCAAGTAAATGTGCAGATTGCATTAACCATATATAATAAATACCTGGATGTTGAAATTCTAGATATGGCGCAAGTAATTTATTACCTTGAGAACTTTGGTAAGAACAAAACAGAGCACCGAGGAAAACAACATATGAAGAAGGGTCAACCCAAGGGGATACGGAAAGTTTATCTCCTTCGATGACAAAACCCACTGCATCACCATTGTAAAATAAAGCAAGTTAAAAATCCAATCAGTGGTAAATGAGTTTTAGCAAAGATAACTTACGACCAGACTCTCATGTTTTACAAAAGAGATTAAAAATTGCAAGCAATCCAGATATACATAAATCAAGGCATTTCTCAACAGCGGCATACATGTGACACGTTATAACATTTTCAAACAAAAATCATTCTCTAGGTTTTATTTAATGCTGAAACCATCTGATGCTAAAGATAAATAAAGAGTAATGGGATTACCATTAACACAAAACACACATGTCTGGTATAATTGCTAATCAAACAATTACTATAATGCAAACGGGAAGTGGAAAGCTAGAGCAAAAAGTCATGATATTTTAAAGAAATCTGAATTTTCCGTTACTTAGTTGTCAATTGATGTCTACCAAAAGAAACAGATTCATGTGGAATAATTTTTATAGAAGAGAAATAGCATTTATATTATTTGCTTAATCTAAAAAATAATCATCCAGTAGATGCAAGTGAAAGTAACAACAATAAACTTGAAAGAAAACTAATTATGATTCCTTCCTTTTTATTCTTAACTTTGACTGGTCTGGGAACGTGAATAGAATATTCAAAGGTGAAAGGAATTAACAGTCAGTTGATTAAGAGAATAAGCGCATGAATTATGAAATGTGATTATTCTCCACCCTCCATGCTCTTTCGCTTATCTTTTATTTCTTAATTCTTATACTTGATCACACTAAAATTCAGATTTAAGCGTCTAACATTCCACTGATCCACTCTGATAGCAGGTTCTGCCACGTAAGACAGAACTTACATAAATTAACAGTATGCCATTGATAAATAAAACATGCACTATGCTACTATTGCACGTCACCTTTGTACGGCTTTCCATAAGTCCGCCTATATAGTGATATACATAGCATACTCTAAATCAAGATTAAGGACAAGGCCAAGTGTACGACCTTCAAAACAGATAAATTATATCCACCTATTCTCGTTAATAAAGAATATGAAGTCTGTGTTCACTATGCAGCACGTCAAACTGAACAAGGACAAAATTCTGCTAAGAAGATCATCCCTGTATGTTGCAATCTACCTAGAAAACGATTGCCAAATATAGAAAAAAAATAAAGAAGGTCATATGTAAGAATTATAGCGAGAAAAACAAAAGGTAGACCACCTATTGTCCATTAATTAATTTCTGTTTGACAATAGACATGTACCCGTTTTCAAGATATTGCATTTTGAACTTCCTAACTATCCAGCAACACAAAACAGTTGCCTCACGTCATCTTCGATTTTAACAACTTGTGTATCCAATTTATTCAATCATACATTATGCAAACAACAAGTCCAAAAATAGAAACAAAATCAACAAGGTGATCTGTAACATTCCATACATAAACGTTCACAACCCCTTTTTCTTCAACTTCCTAATTAGCCAGTAACAGCCACGTCATTACATAACACAACCAAAAACACTAGTTGAGTAATTTGTGACACCTAACTTAACTTCAATAGTGTAAACCTAAAGTAATATTCCAGGGACACAAATGCAAAGACAATTAGATCTGATTAGATTAAAAAGAAATGAAATGAAATGAAATGGTGACCTTGTTGAAGAAGATCTGACCGCTGGAAAGAGCAATGTAAAGAAGAAGATATGAATACGTCTTCATTCCTTCTCTTACTGGACCACTTTCATCCGCCATTTTTATTTATTCAAGGTATGAAGAAATTAGTTACTACCAAAATATGAAATGAATGTCACCGTTATATATAAGATATAATGCAATTATAGGAGACCATAATAACTGTCACATATAATGCAATTAGTTATCTATGGAGGTTTTCCTTTCCTTTGCTTTGTATCAAGGGACTAGGCCAGTTCACGAATTTATAAAAAGAGTAAATTACACCGTTCATCCCTGTGGTTTAAGGTAAAGTTCACTCTCAGTCCTTATTTTTTTTTTCTTGCATCGTTGGTCCCTGTTGTTTTTCAATTGCACACCGGTGGTCCTTATTGTTAACTGACGTTATCTTTTCCGTTAGCAAGTGGCAACGTTAGTCCATTAACCAAAAAAACGTTTGCAACGTTAGTCCTTTTACTAACGGCCGTTAAAAAATATTTTTTTTCCAAAAATTTTTTTTCCTGAAAAATAAAAAAGAAAGAAAAATATTTTTCTAAAAAAATTATTTCAAGAAAAAAATTTATAAAAAAAATTATAATTTTTTTTTTTCCAAAAATATTTCAAAAAAAATTTTTTTTTTGAAAAATAAAATGGAAAGAAAAATAATTTCGAAAAAAAAATATTTTTCTAAAAAAATTATTTCAAGAAAAAAATTTATAAAAAAAATTCTAATTTTTTTTTCTGAAAAAAGTTTCTAAAATTTTTTTCTAAAAAATAAAATTGAAAGAAAAATAATTTCGAAAAAAAAATATTTTTCTAAAATAATTTTTTTCAAGAAAAAAATTATAAAAAAAATTCTAATTTTTTTTCTGAAAAAAATTTCTATTTTTTTTTTTTTTTTTTTTTTTTCCGAAAACTCTTATTTTTTTTCCATATAAACTATAAATCTTACTTTTACAAGAACCAATAAAACAAAACCCACTTCCACAAAACTCACTTTTACACCATATAAACTATAAATCTCTACTGCTTCTCAACCTTGGTTCTAAGTGGCTTTTATTAACCATTTCATAACTAGCCTCTTCGAAAGCACTACCTTTTTTCTGCCATTAGCACCATAACATTGATTTGGTCAAAATGTGAGACTTTTTATTTTTACCATTTTAGCACCACGCCACCACCAAAATGTGAGACTTTTATAAAGAAATTATTTATTTTTATTTTTTTTCGAAATTATTTTTTTTTTTCCATTTTATTTTTCAGAAAAAAAAAATTTGAAATTTTTTTCAGAAAAAAATTAGAATTTTTTTTTATAAATTTTTTTCTTGAAATAACTTTTTTAGAAAATTTTTTTTTTTTGAAATTATTTATCTTTCCATTTTATTTTTCAGAAAAAAAAAATTTTAAATTTTTTTCAAAAAAAAAAATTTGAATTTTTTTTATAAATTTTTTTCTTGAAATAATTTTTTTAGAAAAATATTTTTTTTCGAAATTATTTTTCTTTCTTTTTTATTTTTCAGAAAAAAAAATTTGGAAAAAAAATATTTTCGGAAAAAAAAAAAACGGCCGTTAGTAAAAGGACTAACGTTGCAAACGCTTGTTTGGTTAATGGACTAACGTTGCCACTTGATAACGGAAAAGATAACGCCAGTTAACAATAAGGACCACCGGTGTGCAATTGAAAAACCACAAGGACCAACGATGCAAGAAAAAAAAATAGGGACTGAGAGTGAAATTTACCCTAAACCACAGGGACGAACGGTGTAATTTACTCTTATAAAAATTTGGAGGGCGCAGGACACGAAATTAAATTAGGAGACCATAATAACTGTCACCGTTATATATAAGATATAATGCAATTAGTTATCTAAACGTTCTTACATATTAATTATTTAAGATATTTTCTCATTTAAATGTTTTTTTCTTCCTGAAAAATATGTGTACACATTCATAACGGGACAAATATCGGGTCTCTTAAAAATTTTAATGCCCTGATCGGTCGCTCACCTTGCACACCCTCAAAAACGGAACTGCTTGTATCTCTATTTTTTATTTTTATAAAAGCCTGTGGGAGATCAAATGTGTTTTTCTTCTTTTCTTTTCTTTTCTTTTTTAAAACATGACTCATCATATTATATCTATCCACTTCCAAAACTAATCCATCTTTTATTTATATCAACAATGGCGGGTTTGCACATTTTTAAAACGCTCCTTTATTGTTAGCAAAATCATACTTATAACTTCTTTTAAGTTTTAAATTGTAACATCAAAATTATTTAAGAGTGTGTTTGTAGTTCAAATTAAGTTACACTAATTTTTAGATTAATTGAAAAATTAATGTATTTATTTTGCTAGTGTTTTAAGTTTAAACTCTTTGCATTAAATTAAGATAATTAATGTTTAATCTTTAAAAATATCGTTTCATCAATCTCTGCTATATATGATTGCACAATGTTTTTCTTTAATCTTTAAAAACTTAAAAATAAGTAATGTCTAATCTTTAAAATACCTTTTAATTTAATTTTATTTTTCCCTAAAATTACCTAATCTTTACTATTCTTTTCTTTTTTACAAATCTTATTCTCAAACCCGATTCATATTTCAATCACAATTTTGTTACAGTTAAACTAGTATGATGTTGTCATCTCGAATAATGATGAATAGTTGTCAATGTCAATTGCTAAACGAAACACGAAATAATTAGCTACAATATCTCAACTATAACTATTTGCCCGCTATAAACTCTTGTCGCTCTGCATGGGTACATGACTAGTTTATACTATTTCATTCAAAGATTCTTGCAAATTAAAATAATGAGGGGCGATAGCTGATGTATTTAGGGTATGTTTGGTGAAATGGTCATGAACTGAAGCTAAGGCCTTGAGTTGTAGCTCATATTATAAGCCGGAAGTTGAAGCTTATAATTTTATAAAGTTGTTTGGTGAATTAATTGGAGTTGAAGCTTATTAATGTAAAATCGCATAAAAATACATTAAATTAAAATTCAGATATATTTCAAGCTTTTGCGTATAAACTTATTATATTTAAAAGGCATTTAAGTAATTTGACCAACTATAAGCCCCCATATCTGTTTCAATATGCTTACACTTATGAAAGATTGTGACTTACAAAAACATTTATAAGCTTGTGTGACAAACAAAACTTATTATAAACTCCTACACGAATTTGTAACGTTATTGTTATAAAAAAGATTGTAATCGAAAAAAGAATACTAAAAAAAACTTATTCATTTCATCTGTAGCCGCCGCATGAGGATTCTTTTCAATCGATAACAGTTTAACTCTTTCGCTAACATTAACGACTCAAAGAAAGTAAGTAAATAAAGAAAAAGAAAAAAAAGAAAAATGAAAAATGACTGTCATATGTCAACGTACCATTAAGTCTACTTAATCCTTAGATGGTCGTGATGCTCGGTCACCCCACCAACAGACGCGTTCTCCCACGCTACCCCCTCCCCCACCCACCTGACGCGTCTCCTAAGCCAAAAAGGGAGGACTCGATCGACTCCACGACGTGTGAGTTTGTTGTGTGAGCGAGTGTTTTTATTAAATGGTTTTTGTGGGGTATATTTGAGTTTAAATGGTGGTGACTGTGGTTGTAGAGAGAGAAAACTAAGTTGCCGCTGATGTAGCAGTGATGACTGCGGTCGTATGTGCTCACCATTACACTTAGGTGGTGTTTGTTTTTTTTTTTAATGTCTTAACAGGCTCTTAATGAGCCAAACCTCTTAACCGATCAGATGTTTTGGGTGCTCAGACCGTTTGATTTTTTCTTTCCATTCAGACGCGGTCAGATGTAAAAACATCTTAATGGTCTAGACTTGATAAAGGTGTCTTAATGCCTCTTGTTGACATTTAATACACATAAAAAAACATTTCCTTCTCCAATATTCCCTCCCAAAGCTATCCTAACCCTAAACACATATTGCAGCCCCCACCCCATCTCTGGCCACCACCTAACGCCGGCCGCCACTTCATCTTCGGCCACCAGCCGCCACTTCATCAGGCTGTTTTTTGTAATCCTTTATTAGAAGTTTTTTACGGTAGAACTTTTTGTCTTTTGGTTATGTACAAGAATCTGTCATTTATGTCACCCTTCATCCAAGAATCTGTCATTCATGTTCGTGTGTTAAACGTTTGATTTTATATTACTATGAAAGTAGGAGAATGTCATCAGCAAATACCTTTTATGAAACAAAATACCTAAGTGTTAAATGTTAAGTGTTTTCAACAAATTTGAGTCCACCAGCAGATATAGTCGAGTGTATGAATGGGAAAAATTCAAAAATACAATGACAACTTTAATTTAATGACCCATATATGAATAAAGGCAGTCGTTTGCATTATATTATTTAATTAACATAAGACAGCAAACAAATTACTCATCTAGTATGAACCCTTAATTTGTTCTTAAGTAAAAATTTATATGTGAATTTTTTGGTCTTATTTATTATGTGGGTTAGGATATTCTATAGATCACTTTGATTATTAGGTGTTTTCTTTTATTATAGGAATGGGTGACTCAAGTGAAAAAACTAAATTTTATCGCGGAACAATTGAAGTTTTTCGCCGAAACTGTGCAATGAATGGTAGAGAAAATTCAATCAAACACATGCGAAACTGATCAAGAATATACGAGTAATTTACGAGATTCAATTACGGAACAATGTCCTTGAATGTTTTAGATTAAGACATTTTATTTTCACGTTGCTAGACTATGCTAAATTTATGATTCAAATGTTTTCTTTAATATTCAGATATGTTTATGTTTTGTAAGAATTAAATTGCTTTACAAAAACAACATTCAGAAATTTTAAAAAGAGCATATTTGATTCAGATTCAGACATTTACGCATCAGATTCAGATTCAGATTCAGATGTGCGGTTCAGATTCAGATTTAGAGCCTCTTAACAAACAAACAGCACCTTAATCTTAGGCCTATTGAATTAGGTCTATTTATGACTACTTATAACAATGTTTGATTAGGCACATTTTAGGTATTTGAATTGCAGTTTTGCTCATAAAGGTTATTCTTAATTGCATATAAGCCCATATGAACAGTTGGGATCAGCAGATTAGACACCACAACAAGATATTACACAACAAAGAGCTAAACAATCAAGAAAACAATAAAACAACACATCACGCAATGATTTTACCGGTTTGGTTCTCTCAAGCTACTTCACCACAATCTCACTATAATGAACGAGATTGCAGGAAAACGAAAACAAGCTTGGGCCGACATGTTAATTAATTAACAAACCAGGAAAGCTTTTGAATAGAACACGTATAATCGTCAAAGAAACTTGTGGTACTTCAGTACGTGTATTTTAAAATGATTCTATTTTTAACATCGATCCATGATCAAATGAATTAAGTTAGCCATTTGATTTCAAAAGTGAGTTGTTGATCTCATATTCACATGTAAGCAACTATCCAACGATTGTTGAAGTTTCAATGTTTCATAGAAGATCATTTATTTGCCGAAGAAGGATCATTAGCCACAATCTTTCAAACACCACTTTTAGTTCTTAATAAAACAAGGGAGTTTCTTAACAAAATAACAAATGAACTGGTCCTATTTAAACACGAAACAATAACGTGTGAGATCAAAAGATTGTGGGCATGTGCATGTGCATAAATACCTACAACACTCATTTTCATCAAGACTTGATGAGTATTATAACCATAGCATCGTCATGTTAGGTGACATAATCTACATATATAGTTTATGGCTTTACGCAAATTGTTCCTTCCATACAGAACTAATGTAGGAATTTCCTTCTTGTTTCAGCACTAGGATGATGGCTAGTTTGTCCCATAAGTATATATGCACCTTATTATGTACTGTACTACCTATCGTAATTGTAACGCTGAGTAATTATCTAAAACATACCATATATGATGATGGCTAGTTTGTCCCATAAATATATATGCACCTTATTATGTACTGTACTACCTATCGTAATTGTAACTCAGTAATTATCTAAAACAGACCATCGACCAGTGGTGTTTTCATTGGCTGCTGAAGGAGAAGCTGGAGTGAAAAATGTACTTAAAATGTTACGCGAGGAATTTGAGCTAACAATGGCATTAAGTGGTTGTACCTCACTCAAAGAAATTACCAGAGACCACATTGTGACCCCGTGGGATGCTCCCAAGGCTCGTCCTGCACCCAGGTTATAGATTAAACACTGGGAGCACCACACATCTCTCAAAGTTCTGAATGAATGTATAAATTCTCTGAATGTTAAATGTCATGTCAACCACTGTTTTCTGTTGTACATCTTTGTGAAACGCTATAAATGCTACAAATTCACATGGTTTAAGCTTTAAACCGAACTTTTGTTAATGCAAACAGGGGATAATCAACAAGCTGTGTGCTATAGTGAATGTTTACAGTGTATAAAGACACAACATGTAGGAGGAGTTTAAAGCTTTGTGCCAATCACCTGCAAATTCAAGAATAAAATTTTAGTTCAATGCAATGACTAGAAGTTTGCAATTCCCGGCCAGTCTATTTACAAATGTGTCAAATTGCATTATGTTTTAAAAAGGGTCAGATGGGTGAATCAGTTAATAAAAGAGGTAAAAGAGGAACGGGTCAAATTGGCCCAATAGGCTGGAAGTCGACCAACTCCAAATTATATTTTTCATACAAAAAACATTCTAAATAGAGTTTTATTCAAAGATTGTTTTGTGATCATCTTAGGGGGACGTTTGGTACGAATGAATCGTAAAGAATGGAAATAATATTGAGAATGGAATAGCATAGAAAGAGAATGACTTAAAGAAAACGGAGAAAGGTTCGTTGTTTTGGTAGGTGCATAGAATTGAGTACCGGAATGAGTTAGAAAATTGAATCCTTTGTTTGGTATGAAAC
The DNA here is from genome assembly GCA_021014915.2 of Artemisia tridentata subsp. tridentata. Classification (NCBI taxonomy): domain Eukaryota; kingdom Viridiplantae; phylum Streptophyta; class Magnoliopsida; order Asterales; family Asteraceae; genus Artemisia; species Artemisia tridentata. Next base: position 78,108,990 of record CP139503.1, on the reverse strand, counting down.
TATGAACAAATAATCTAAGCAAAAATTAAATGAACATGTAATTAATTAACGGTCGCAATGTAAGGATACGTTTACCAATACTAACAGTTGCAGGTCAACACCACCTCACATCTTCTCCGACCAATTACCAATCAAAAAATATTTTTTTGGTTTTTATCTTAATCAACTTTCCCAATACACAATCATTACTATGTCCTAAACACATAAATATTCTCATTTTTTAACTACTGGACCAAATCGTAAAACTAAAATTCCGGTCAAACCAAATCGTTCAACTACCGGACCAAATAACCAAGACTTAGAAAAAACAAACTTGTTATATTAGTATTTTATGTGGGTTTCAGAGATCAAGTTGGTGTGCGGGGAATAACTTAATAAGAAAAAACAGACTTGTTGGTTTGACCGGAGTTTAAGTTAAACGATTTGCATCTATTATAGTAATAGTTATTTTGATTTGGTTGATTTTAAGTTTTTTGGGATTTTGTATATTTCGCTGAAATATGATAATAAAACCCAGATTGGTCGCTGGAATATGAGCAAATGCCGGAAAAATAGTTCCTGGCAAGACAGATCGCTGGCAAAATGGGTTGCTAACTGTGTATTTGTAACTTGCTAACTATAAATTGTCGGTTAGGAATTTAGGAGAGCACAATCCAGGATGAAAATGACATTTGAGAGGTGAAGATATAATAGAGCATAAATGGGGATGAACAAATACGTGAATGTGCTACACACGTGCTATTGCTTTTTATACCCCACCTTTTTTTACTTTGCTAGTGATTCTTTATGGGAATGATAAAAAGAGAAGGGCCCTTCGTAAATTATCAATTCTCATGATTCTTTACCTTTTTAAGAGAATTAAAATCGATTCATGAGAATGGAAACTAAATCCCGTATTCCCATTCTTTAGTGCAACAAACATGAGAATCAATTCATTTGACGATTCTTAGCTTTCCTTTCCATCCTACCAAACACCCCCATTAAAAAAACACTAAATGGCAGAATTAGCCCTTATGGATTGGTGAAAATCACAAAACTCATCCCTCATCTATTTATACATTAATGGTCCCTAATTGCAATGTTTACTTTCATTTCTGGTCATACGCACGTTACTCTTTACAGACCTAAAGCAAATTAGTTACATACTTGAGGGACCAAAAGTGAAATTAGTTACAAACTTGTGAAAGCAAACAGTGCAATCTGGTAGCAATAATGCAAATAGCATCGACGGGGTAAGCTTCCTGTTATTTTCACCAAACCGGATACACAATTTTTGTAATCTATTGGCAAAAATACCGACAAGGTGTTAGCGGTCAACCCAATCCGAGCTGGACCATTTGGACTTGTACCATAAAATGACACGTTTCAATAAGGACCCCGTTTACCCACACCGCCCATATTGCCACCCTATAAGACCCAATGAAACATATGTGGAGTTCAGAGTCTGAATAGAGAGAGTGAGCTTGCCTTTGATATCAATGGTTTTGCATTTGCTTCCCACTCATTAGCCCACCTTGCAGATGACCCCATCTCCAGAACTCCGTTCCTCAGTGTTTCTAAAGCCTTATTTTCATCCGGAAAACCCTTGAAGAGCATCTGTGAAGTTGTTAATTAGCAAGATGTTGCAAACTTGCAAAACTAAATAATTGGTTTCGACGTTTCGTTCATTTTAGGCTTACCATGAGTTCGTCAGCAAGCTCTGATGATGATGAGAAGAGTAAGCCATTCTTTTCCACTTGTACAAGCTCTGTGATGCTTCATAAAAGTCAACACAAAAGGTCAAACATGTGTTTATATGTTCAATCATAAAGCTGGATTACTGGAACAAGAAGGAGAGAATTTATCTACCATGAATAAGAAACAGCACAAACAGGCAGACCACATCCAAACATGTCTACAACCTGACAACAGAGAATGACATGTGTAAAAACGTAGATTTTATACATATAAAAAAGGCAAATAGTTAAGCAGATTTTACACCTTCATTGGGAGGTCTAACCCTGATGAAGAAGTATGCAAACAAACACCAGAATCAGCCGATCCTGTAAATTAAAACCAGGCAACAAGCAAAAAGGCATGATGAGGCATATCTCAGTATATGGAAGTTTAGTGGAGGTGGCAAGATGAGAGGGTCAGTTATCGGGTCAAAACAGGCCAGGTTGGGTGGGTTGGCCCCCTAACACTTTCTGGTCCATATTTTGAGAAAAAAATGAATATGTTAACTATGGTCACAAAAACAATTCTATAACAAAATTTATCTAAAATGTTAAATAAAACAATTCAGAAGGTTGTACAGGGCAACTTGTAAACCGCTCAACCCACTTGGCCCGCTCCCCCATATAGCTATTCTTTTATTTGTTCCATTTGAGATATAAAACAACCGAAAATCGACCCATTCATAAGTGAGACAAAACTGCCACCTTTAAGGTTTCATATGAACATAGACTTGCTCACCAAGTAGCAGTGGGTAATCCTCCGGAGAGAGCCACATAGTACGAAAAGCAACACGTTTGAGATTCAATTTCTTTATCTTTTCTTCATACTTTTCTTTCTCAGGTCCTTTCCCTTCAGAGTGTTAAAAATATATTCCAACTTAAAATCTTTATCATTTTTCTTATTATTTCAATGCTGAAAATAACAAGTAAATGCTCACCAGTGATAACAAATAATAATCTTGGATATGAAAATGTCTTCCCCTCATCAATGGCCTTCCACAAAAGCTCATCCCCATTTGAATCATTCTCATTTAGTAATGCAGCAACACGTCTATCATACATGACTGCTGCTTCCAATAGAATGCCAAAATCCTCATCTGGGGTCCTAAATAATATAAATTTGACAGGTCATCTTCTTGTGTGAGCTGAATATCCGTCTTTTAACATATAAAAAGGTCAAACAGTAGAATTCACCAGCTTGTACTGCTAACAATAAGTGCAGGCCTATTTTGCTTCAAGTGATAATCCTCACCAATCAGGTTTGTAAAGAGAGTTGTATTTGGATCTTGCATATCATTGCTAGTTATTCCTAAAAGATACGAATGTGTATAATAGTTATGCTTGAGATTACTCAAAGCTCCCCACCCCAAAAAGAACAAGGGAAAGCATTGCTTGTATTACCATAGCTGATGCAATCTACAGGACTATTTGACCGGAACATATCTTTCTTAATCCTACAAAACAGCTGTAATGAATAATGACTATTAAGTTTCTTGAGCCATTGTATAATGTATACATGCAATATTTTATTATTTATAATGCTATTTTACCTTGTGCTTTTCTTCAAGCTGAGCTGGACGGAAAAAATCAGGAGGTTGATCATATAACACAGTGGCTCTATATATTAAAAAAAGGGGGCGCATGAGATTTATTGTCATAGCAGTGGCCAATAAACATGAGCAACCATTACAACTCAATTTGTACCATGAAAATTGCATATTTAACTTTGGTACCAAACAATTGTTACTTGCAATTATCATGTGACTAAAGCAGTAGTGAAAAAAGAACTTAAGGCTAACCCTCTCACTTGATTCCCCAAACTTGTTCCAACTCATGTTGCATAGCCTTCGTGACACATAGAGATCCATTTGCCATCTTCCCAAAATGTAGTTCAACCCTAGAAACTTCAATATTAGCATGACAAACATAATATCTCTAGCTATTAGCCTATTAAACACTAATAATTAACGGATATAGTTTTTACCAATGATATACTGATACAAAACGACTACTTCTGCCAAGAGATAATGCAAGCAAAGTATATCCAAAGTTATGCCAATCAATGATGACGGAGGAACGCCTCAGCCAGCTGGCCCACTTTACTGCGACCAAAGTTGGAACAGAAGGTGGATTCTGCACAAATTTGAAACATAAATTTAATCTATCAAGACTTATAATAGAGTTTGAGATTACTGCAATTAGGTGATGCATAAAACTCGATCTCACCTGCACTATAAATACATCAGGGGCCTTTATTTTAACACAAAGGAACCAAAGAAGCATAACGAACTGAACCAACGGCTTTAACAGAAGCATAAGTGGACGAAATAGTTTCGGTAAAACTCCATATTTTCCAGGCCATTGCCTCTGCAAAAGAATAATAAGATATACACATGATCTAGTAAGGCTGTTTGCATTACAAAAAGTTATTTATTACGAGTAGAAACAGAACCGGTACCATTGTGTGAATATGTATAGATTGGTTCTCTAATAGAGCAGAATGCGGGTCTGAACCTGTCAAGAATAAGATGTCAATAAGTAACTGGAAGAACAGTTTGGCTTAGCATAAACGCGCATTTAAACAGCCAGTATACCTCCATATGCAACAATATCAACTTCGAGATTTGCCTGTAACATTAAAAAGAAAGTCAAACGGCCATAAATATGCACAAGGAATGACAGACACTTTCAGATACCATTTTTTTGGTTTTTCACACTCGATTAATCCGTAGCAACACTAGGTGCTCGTACTAGTATTTGGTCATTTAAGGCCTAATAACATAAATGCTGGCAAATTAAAAAAGCACAGAAGCTGAAAACTGAAACTAATGGTAAAAAATATCACCAAATGAAGCTAAATTAGGCCTTGCTTTACAGATTTCATTAATCAAAATAGATACCTAAAGTTGTATACTTTATTTATAGCTAATTGCTTATCGCCGCGTTTAATACAGTATATATATATATATATATTCAGTTTTTAACTTGAATTACTAAAAACAAATAGTACTAATAATGATCGGAATAATAAATAAAAATCTAAACCTGAGTCGCTAAAGAAAGGGCATGATATTGCATACGAGGACTGCGACCAATATCACCAAGTACCACAACTGCTGCTCTTCCTTCTTTCTTCATTCGATTATTATTATTTCAATTCAGTTGATCTATCTATCCATCTATCTCCCTGATGATGATTAACAAAATAAAATACTAGTAAAATGACTTTTTGCTTCTTTTTCAAGTTAGCCTGGTGTTTGGGATTTTGGTTACTAGAGGGACCCACACTTGCTATAAAACCAATCAACAGATCCCGACTAGGGCTGTCATTCGGGTTGACCCGGCCTGGTTCAGGTCAACTCGGGTCGGGTCAACTCGGGTCAAGCTTTCTAAAAACATACCCGAACCCGACCCTGTTTAGAACTCGGGTCAACTCGGGTCTGGTCAATTCGGGTTCGGGTCAACTCGGGTTTGGAGTCAACCTGAGTTTTTTGCATTGTAAAATGTTAGTTTTGTCGGGTCAACTCGGGTTCGGGTCAGGTCAAGGCTAAAAAAACATACCCGAACCCGACCTTGTTTAGAAGTCGGGTCAATTCGGGTTGACCCGACCCGAGTTGACCCGAACCCGGTCGGGTCGGGTTTTATGACACCCCTAATCCCGACCATACAATCTAATTTGATCCAATTTAATCTAAAGGCTGAGATAAAAAAGACAATTATATAAACAAAAAATAATAATTACATTCATTCTTTCCAAAAAACAAACACACACACGCAAAATCTCTTTCTCTCTAGCCGACACCACCACCACCTCACCTCCGGCCACCACTAGTGCACCACCACCGCCACCATTAATACCACCCCGCCACCACACAATCCTTCCTCTTGCCTCTCTTAACCCGATTAGCACCCACACGCGCCTCAATAACTTGTCACCACTATCCTACGCGCCGCCACCACCATTTTTAGCAAAGAGGAGTTTATATCCGCAGCCGTAACATCATCTGAGATCGTTATGGAAGAAGAAAATATAGCTGAGATAATGGTGGATGTTGAGGCTACGAAAGAAGAAAATATAGCTTTTAATGAAGGTAAATCACATGTTTTTTTGTTTTATCTAGTTTTCTGTAACAAAGAAGAAAATAATTACATGTGATTCTAGTAGAATCACATGTGATTCTGTTCTGAAATAAATAGTGTTTGATCCTTGTAATCACATGTGATTTTGTAAAAAAACAGGATCTCAAATCGTTATGATGGATGATCAGGTTATTGATGAAGATGAGATATTGGTGGATGCTGAGGTGGAAGAAGAAAATATCGCTGTTATTCAAGGTAAATCACATGTGATTCAGCTATTTTTTTTTTGCTTTTCCAGCTTATTTTGTATATTAGTAGATTCTTTTTATCTGTAACAAAGAAGAAAAGAATCACATGTGATTCTTGTAGAATCACATATGATTCTAATGGAAATCACTCTATTTTTTGTTTTAAAAAAAAAAAAAAAAAAATATGTGATGACACCAAAATTAACTTTATACGCACATGAAGAAACTCCTGGAGGATCAGTTTATTGGGAACCTGTTGTTGATGATATTTATTTACCTGTTGAGGGGAAAAAGTTTAATACGATAGAGGAATGTATTGAAATGTACAACAAAAATGCTGAAAATAGCAGGCTTTGAAGTTAAAAAATTAGCACAAAAAAATACAATAAGTGGTTTGGTAAAAAGTAAGTACCTTATGTGTAATAGGCAAGAGCTTCCAAAAGAGATAAATATAAACACATTGGATCTTGAAAATAGTGATAAACAAGTCAGAAATACAAGACAACGGTTAACAGGTTGTATGGCGCGAATATTCATAACTTTGGATGATTGATGAACTCAAATAAGTACATTTTATTACTATCATTTATCCTATTAATTTGACTTGTTTTACTATATTATGTATGAGGATTGATACTTAATTGTTTACTTTTGTAATTCTCAGGTAAAAACAAGCATTTGGTGAAACTTAGCGATTATGGACTAATAATGGAGCAAAACGTGCATAAAGTGGAAGTCTACTGACATGGACAAGATCAAGTCAATTCTGCTCCAGATGCGCCGCATCTCACTCTCGACATGCGCCGCATCTCTATCAAGATATCACCAGATACGATCCAAGATACAAGAGGACATGCGCCGCATCTAATCAAGGGTTACGCCGCATCTTCTGGCGGTGTACGAATATTCCTGAATATTATAATCTTGGACCCCACGCGAAGTTAAGTACATGCGCCGCATCTACTTAAGTAGATGCGCCGCATCTTCCCTCAGACAGAAACTATAAATACCCCGTAGACCAGACGAATTAAAGAGTTCGAAACCCTAAAACCGAAGTTCGGACAGCAGAGCAAAAGGACGAATTCAGTCAAGGAGGCAGCACAAGACACACCCAAATCGAAGATACAAGAGCTGTAAGAAGGTGCTGCATGTATTTAATTCATTAAGTAGTTTTGTTTTATTGTGTTAGCAAACTTTAATTCATCAGGATTGGTGGCTTGTGTAATGTGACAACGAAAGATTGCACTCCCTTTAATACTTGCTTTCCCATCAATTAAAGTTTATATGTTGATGTCTTTGGTTACTACTTATTAGTGCATTGATAACCTCTGTGTTTATTAGTGGCTTGCGGGCATCCGACTGCGGGACAAGATGTGGCTCCCACGGTTGTTTCTAAATTGATCACTTAGGAATAACTTTTAGACATAAGTAATCATTAAGGGTTTACTCGCCGATAAGAATAGGACCAACGAGAAAGGGTTAATTACATACACTTCATATAAAGCTATCAATAAAACAAGTGACAATCTACTTAATCATAAGGACAGCCCTCTTATTGTCTCGAGTATCTATCTGTGTACGTGTGTGCTACTTGCTGATTCGTGCCTATTTGTTTATTTTATTATTTAATTGCAAACAAAACTGTGCCAGTCTCTCAGGCTGAAACCCCCTTGCGTTAGGATATTAAAATACTGATTAGAATAACTAGATAATACGTTCCACTCTTAGTGATCGACACTCTACTTACCATTATCTTCATACTGACCGGGTACACTGCTCGTTAAGTGTGTGTGTTATTGATAAGTCGGCTAAATATAAATTTAAAACTTGAGTAGGCATTAAAACTGCTAAACCGCAACGACACATCACGCGCATCAAGTTTTTGGCGCCGCTGCCGGGGAGTGAATTGTTATTATCTGTTAATTTGATTAGTATTTTAATCAGGTTATTTTTCTTTTTATTAGATTAATTGCATCATTGTACTATTTTGCATAATTGTTGTATTGTGTGCTATTTGTTTTCTTTTATTTTTGCTTTTATTTGTTTTTGTTCGTGTGTTTTATTTTTGTTTTATTTTTCGTTTTTTGTGTGTTCTGCTATCGTTGTACTGTGCTAAATCAAACGATACGGCGCATCTGATCTCTCAGATACGGCGTATTGCGTTTAATTTTTTTTTATACAACGCGTTTAATTAATTCGATACGACGCATCTTTTACCCAAGATACGGCGTATCTGTTTTTAATAAGAAAAATTTTTCTAAGCGATAAAGTAATACGACGCATCTGCTTTTGCAGATACGGCGTATCTGTTTTTAATAAAAATTTTTTCTAAAACATTAACGCCATACGACGCATCTTCTTTTGAAGATACGGCGTATCTATTATTTTAATTAAAAACAGTTTGCGAATTATTAAACAGATACGGCGTATCGATCTCTGTCGATACGGCGCATCTTACTGAATCAAAAATCTTTTATTTTTAAACGTAACGAAAATACGGCGCATTAACTTTCGTTAATACGACGCATTTAATTTTAATTGGATAAGTTGATTTTTGATTAATTAATTCGATACGGCGCATTCTTAAATTCTAAAGCGGCGTATCTATTTTCTGAATAAAGTCTGATTAAATTTTAACGATTATAAGATACGGCGTATCCAACTTTTTGGATACGGCGCATCGTCTGCAGATATCAGTAACTTTAATTTTTCATATTCCGTTTTCGTTATTAATTATCTGATATATTACTTTCTCGAGCATACCCTACTGATGCTTTTGTGATTGATTTCAGGAAGTGCATGACCAGGAGTTCTACGAGGAACTTGATTCAACCTTTTGAAGATCCTGAACGAGCCCTGCATTCGCTTAAGAGGCTTTTCAACACAAGAAGCTTTGATCTTTCAAGTTCACTCGAGCTTGATTACTTTTCTGAAGAAAAAGAGGAAGTTGAAACAGGAACAATGGGCGAAAACACTACTATGGAGGAATACATGAACAATACCCGTGCTGATTACACTTCAGGAGTTGCTAGACCAAAGTTTGATGACAAGTCAAAATTTGAGTTGAAGGGACAATTTCTCAAAGAGCTCAGAGAGAATGCTTTCAGTGGGACGGAACAAGAGGATGCTAATGAGCATGTCGAAAAGGTCCTGGAGATTGCAGATTTGTTTACTACAGAAAGTGTCAATACCGATCAACTCATGCTAAGAATCTTCCCAATCTCACTAAAAGGAGCTGCTAACAAGTGGCTAAGGAATGAACCTGCTAGTTCAATCACTACGTGGGAAGGTTTGAAGAGCAAATTCCTGAAGAGATATTGTCCACCTGCTAAGACTGCTAAGAAGATGGAGGCTATCAATAGTTTCAAGCAAGAGCCTGATGAAACCCTTTATCAAGCTTGGGAACGATTTAAAGATTTATTGATAAAATGTCCTCAACACTATCTAACCCCTATGCAGGAAATAATATTGTTTTATCAGGGATTGGACGTGCCTACAAGACAGATTTTGGATGCTAAGGGAGCTGTACCTCAGATGAGTGCAACTAATGCTAGGAAGGCGATCCAAGAAGCTGCTGATCATTCTCAGAAATGGCACGATGGGACCTCTACTAGATCTAAGAGCAGCACTAATTTTGACGGGATTGCTGCTATTCAAGCTCAATTGGATAAAATTAGTAGAGAGATGAAGAAGCGAGATGAAAGAGCGTATGCTGCCCAAGTTGGATGTGAAAAGTGCGAAGGACCTCACTACACTAAAGATTGCCCGAACAAGAATGAAAGTGAGACATTTGAAGAAGCTTATTACACCCAATTTGGACAACCGTTCCGACCTTCAGCAAGATTTAGGGAAGCTAGTCCGGGATTCTATCAAAAGAACAACTTCAATCCCGCTTATCAAGAGAGGAGGCAGACTTTAGACGATACTTTAAAGCAAATTATGGCCGATGCTGCTAAAAGACATGAAGAGAATACTGCTATGATCAAGGAAATTCGAGCTTCAACGGACACTACTACAAGAAATCAAGGAGCTTCGATCAAAGCATTGGAACAACAAATTGGTCAAATGAGCAAAGTTCTTCAAGAAAGGGGATATGGAAGTTTACCGAGCTCAACTGAAACCAACCCAAGGGATCATGTCAAGGCCATAAGCACCACCGAAGAAGTCACTCCTAATATACCTAGAAGGTCGATGAATGGTAATGATGGTGCAAGACCCGAATTTTTCTTTAACTCTTCAATCAGCTTAAGGAGACTACTAAAAGAGAAGACAAAAATTGAAGAGGAGATCAAGGCAACAATGAAAGAAGAGAGCCCTGCAACCGATTCAAATGCCTTGCCTCATAAAGAAAAAGACCCAGGAAGTTTTACTCTACCTTGTTCTATTAATAATATATCCTTCAATAATGTGTTGGCTGACTTAGGAGCTAGTGTTAGTGTTATGCCTCTTAAGACATTCGCTACCCTAGGACTAGGAAAATTAGCACCAACTAAATTACTTATTGAATTGGCTGATAAAACAGTAAAACGACCTGAAGGGATTGCTAATAATGTGCTAGTTAAGATTGAGCAGTTTATTTTTCCCGTAGACTTTATTATACTAGACATGCCCGAGGATGTTAAGATCCCTTTAATCCTCGGAAGACCTTTCTTGTCTACTGCCCATGCTAAGATTGATGTGTTTAAGAGAAAAATTTCATTAAGGGTAGGGAATAATAAACTAGTCTATAAGTGCCAAGATCCGGTTAAAAGCATAATTAGAGGTGTTTATGTGCTAGGATTAAGAGAGCGTATGGACCTCGATCTTGAAGCTAGACTTATGGGAGAAACATTGATTCAAAACAACTCAACTAATCCTAATCATGAAGACTTTGAGGAATTCATTGACCTTAATGTACCTACGGAACTTAGACGAGATATTGTTAGTGATTCTGATGATGAGTGGTATGATTGTGTAGTAATTAATAAACGTAGGAGAGTAGTTGAGAAAACGAATTTGAACAATGATGTGTTTATTGAACTACCACCCCACCTTGCTTATCTGTGCCTATATGATAATAAGAATTTCCCGTCTATCATTTTGTCATCTCTGCCCGTAAGGGACAGGACTTTGTTTATACAGATATTGAAGAAGAACGGCGTGGAAATTAAGGACGAGCAAGGAGTGTTCAATATTACTAAATTGGCGATGAAGGAGCGTGATGTTTCCGACTCCTTCAATGATCGATACTAATGAGCTGAACGTGAGTCTAACTTGAAGACTCTGGAATAAAGACAAGTGCTTACCGGGAGACAACCCGGATTTATCTTTTATTATTCTGTTTTCTGTGTCGAGTCAGTCCAGGCCGCACGAAGATACGGCGCATCTCAGTCCTGAGATGCGACGCATCCTCTGCAATGGTCATATCTTATTTTATTTTTTCTGCATTTTTATTTTTCGACTTTAAAACTTTTTATCAGTTTATTTTAATGCGGCGCATCCCTGGTTAAGGATGCGGCGCATCTTTATTCTGATCCGTATTTATTCCAGGCTCGATACGGCGTATCTTCTTCAATAAGATACGGCGCATCGACTGACCTGATGATTTTCAGTTTTAATTTTTAAGTTTTATTTTTCCTAACTACTAATGTGTTATGCAAGTTGAACCTTTCTTATCTTAGGTGTGTTTTAAAGTGTTGGTGGTATTATAGTTTCCTGGATTTCCTGTGGATACATCAAGTATGAAGCTTTAATGTTCTAATCCACAAGAAAGATGATTTTTGCTCTTACACTAATGGAGGATCATACCGAGCAAATCTCAGGGGAGTTTTTCTTGTTCTAATTCTTTTCTTTCCAGTTTTTAACCTTTTATACAAACAACGAGGACGTTGTTTAACTTAAGTGGGGGGATAGGAGAATTAGAACACTTAACAATTACTTGTCCTACTTTTTCAAAAATTATGCTTAAAATGTGCTTAATATATCAAACTTAAAAATTTTTTAGCATGTTTTTGTTTAAGATCTAAGTTACATAACTGCACACATGACGTTATTTTCAAAAATTGTGATTTTTCCAAAATTCACAAATCTATGAGTGTGCCGGTGACTTGTAAACTTTAGAACTTGGCTTGTATACTATTCGAGACCACCATAATGAGTATTATTTATATAATTGGAATGACTTGTCTAACTTGGTAAAATTCTAGGATTACACCAAATAGCCTTTATATGTTATGTGTTATTAGCTAACTACACTGGTTAGTTAACCCCCGTATAAAACCCTTTTGTTACTCTCATTTTTAGAGTAAGATACCCCTAGAAAAACCCTCATAGCCATTCCTTTCGTTTCTTACACCTATGTTTAAAATGTTTCGTTACACCTTAAACCTTAGCCTACCCTGTAGATTAGAATCCGTGGTTGGTTAATTGCTATAGGCAGAGTGTGTTTCCTTACATTACCTGTGTTCGCGTGCGTAATTCATTATCTTTGGTTAGGTCGGGAAATTGCACAATGCAAATTGGAGTGAAAGTAAATATTGTATATTTTTGAGTTTATTTTTCGTGTGTTTACTACTTTCACTATTACCGTTATTTCTGAAAGTATGAAAAGTATGAAAAAATTATCCGGAAAGAAAGTTGTAGTGATGTGTTGAAATTTTACACATCTATGTTTATGTTTCAAAAAAAAAAAAAAAAAAAAAAAAAAAAAAAAAAAAAAAATCGAAAAAATGAGAAAAGAAAAAGAAAGAAAAAAAGAGTTGGATGTTTATTTTAAGCCAACGATGTAGAGTTATGTAAGTGGTCGATATCACCACTATTTGTTATACTATATTTATGAATTGAATGGGAATTGGCAGTTATGGGAATGCCGATTAAGGTTTATTCTTTGATTAAGATTTTGTTGAGTATAATTCGTGTCTACCAAAAGCGTGTGTTTCAAGTGTTAAAGCGTGAGTTATTCAATGATATGAGTCTTATTCATGGGATGGTTGGGATAGTGATTAACCACACTTAGGATTTTAATTTATTTGTTTTGTTTTGTTTATTTTTATTTTTACACCAATTTATATCCCAAATATTATCCATACCCTGTATTGTTCTTTATCCAACCGAACCTTTGATTTATTGAGATTAGGGATTTGAGCAATCTTAAGTATCGTAGTCGTGGATTCGGCTATGTATTTATGATTTTGTCGCCCTTTTTGATATATTATTATTGGTGAAGTTTGGACCTATCTTTAGCCTATTCGAGTTAAGGATTTGAGCAATTGCAAGTATCGTGTTCGTGGATTCGATCATGTATTTGTGATTTTGTCGCCTTTTCTGGAATTTGAGATCGATAGTGTAAAAAAGAATAATTAACCCTTTAGCCTAAAAACCCTTTTTACCGCTTTAGACTTGTTATTCCTTAGCTTTAGTGGTGGAGATGTGTATACTTGCCAAGCTTATGATAGAATATTCGTCGCGACTGGACAGTTAAACGATTAGATTTGATTTTATCGACTTATTTTATTTTACTTCTAATTCGTTAAGTGTTTAGTTGTGTGATTATGAAATAAACGAATACATGCTTAAATATAAAAATAAATCCTAACATCTTTTAGGATACATTTTCATAAATGAAATTCTAAGGTTTACTTGGGGACAAGTAAAGTTCAAGTGGGGGGATATTTGATGAACTCAAATAAGTACATTTTATTACTATCATTTATCCTATTAATTTGACTTGTTTTACTATATTATGTATGAGGATTGATACTTAATTGTTTACTTTTGTAATTCTCAGGTAAAAACAAGCATTTGGTGAAACTTAGCGATTATGGACTAATAATGGAGCAAAACGTGCATAAAGTGGAAGTCTACTGACATGGACAAGATCAAGTCAATTCTGCTCCAGATGCGCCGCATCTCACTCTCGACATGCGCCGCATCTCTATCAAGATATCACCAGATACGATCCAAGATACAAGAGGACATGCGCCGCATCTAATCAAGGGTTACGCCGCATCTTCTGGCGGTGTACGAATATTCCTGAATATTATAATCTTGGACCCCACGCGAAGTTAAGTACATACGCCGCATCTACTTAAGTAGATGCGCCGCATCTTCCCTCAGACAGAAACTATAAATACCCCGTAGACCAGACGAATTAAGGAGTTCGAAACCCTAAAACCGAAGTTCGGACAGCAGAGCAAAAGGACGAATTCAGTCAAGGAGGCAGCACAAGACACACCCAAATCAAAGATACAAGAGCTGTAAGAAGGTGCTGCATGTATTTAATTCATTAAGTAGTTTTGTTTTATTGTGTTAGCAAACTTTAATTCATCAGGATTGGTGGCTTGTGTAATGTGACAACGAAAGATTGCACTCCCTTTAATACTTGCTTTCCCATCAATTAAAGTTTATATGTTGATGTCTTTGGTTACTACTTATTAGTGCATTGATAACCTCTGTGTTTATTAGTGGCTTGCGGGCATCCGACTGCGGGACAAGATGTGGCTCCCACGGTTGTTTCTAAATTGATCACTTAGGAATAACTTTTAGACATAAGTAATCATTAAGGGTTTACTCGCCGATAAGAATAGGACCAACGAGAAAGGGTTAATTACATACACTTCATATAAAGCTATCAATAAAACAAGTGACAATCTACTTAATCATAAGGACAGCCCTCTTATTGTCTCGAGTATCTATCTGTGTACGTGTGTGCTACTTGCTGATTCGTGCCTATTTGTTTATTTTATTATTTAATTGCAAACAAAACTGTGCCAGTCTCTCAGGCTGAAACCCCCTTGCGTTAGGATATTAAAATACTGATTAGAATAACTAGATAATACGTTCCACTCTTAGTGATCGACACTCTACTTACCATTATCTTCATACTGACCGGGTACACTGCTCGTTAAGTGTGTGTGTTATTGATAAGTCGGCTAAATATAAATTTAAAACTTGAGTAGGCATTAAAACTGCTAAACCGCAACGACACATCACGCGCATCAATGATGTTTCTGGACAATATGAAGTAACTAAATTCATTGCTAAGCACAATCATTTAATGATTCCGAAAGAGTATGAGCATCTAACAAAGAAACAAAGGAAGATGACTCAAGCGGAAAAGATGTTCGTTGTGAAAGCTTCAAATATGAAACTTGGTGCGACAAAGGCACACCATTTGTTATGTAGCATTAAAGGTGGTTCTCAATATGTTCATGGCACAAGCATTGATTTCAAGAATCATCAAAGAGATATAAATGTATGCGTAGGTGAAAGTGACGCGCAAATGCTGATAAACAAAATGGAAAACCGAAAGAAATATGTGCCGAACTTTACATTTCATTATAAGGTTGAAAAAAGTGAGTTGGTTGCAAGTTTTGAGCGGATGAAGTTGCCAAATGCAACTATAAGGAATTTGGAGATATAGTGTCATTTGATGCAACATTCAGAACTAACAAGTAAGTAACTTTTCAAAGCTGTTAACAAATTCATGAATAACATGTGATTTAGATGAAGCACTTGTCATTCAATCTGAATCACATATGATTATGTGAGAATCACATTTGATTCTCACAGAATAACATGTGAAAACTTTTGATTCTATTTTGAAATTTTTGTGTGAAATATTTGATATTCAGGTACGACATGGTGTTTGTTCCATTCATCGGGATAGATAATCACAAAAAGTATGTGACACTTGGTGCAGGATTGCTACTAAGGGGGTGCTTGGTTGGGGGGTTAAGGGGGTGGGTAATGGCAAAGGTAATGAATAATGATGCTTGGTTCACCCTAAGTAATATAATGATTACCCAGTAATGGGTAATGGACCATTATAGAGTAAATTGGGGGGGGGGGGGTAAAGGATTGATTACCCACCATCATCCATTCCTTTGCATTCCCTTTCCTTTTCCTTTTGCATTCCCCTAATTTGAACCAAGCGGGCCCTAAGAGAAGATGCAGAAGCTTACACATGGCTACTGAATCATTCATGATGGCACATGAGAAACAACCAAAAATGATTGTAACGGATCAAGATGGAGCCATGAAGTTAGCAATTGAAGCAGTTCTTACTGAATCCAAACACAGACTATGCATGTGGCATATCACCCAAAAAATTCCATCAAAGGTATTTTAATTCATATACTATTTTAAAATTGCAAAACACGATTTATCAGCGTATTTTATTGACTCACCACTGTTTGGATTGATGAGAATTACTTCAAGGTCTGAGAGTGAAAACACTTTCTTCAAAAATTTCACAAATCACGGGTCAACATTGGTTAATTTCATGATGTGCTTCGAATCAGCAATGGAGAGGCAAAGGTATAGGCAAGAACAATTGGACTTTAACACATTTGACTCAGCTCCAAAACTTTCTACACAGTTAAATATGGAACGCCATGCATCTAAAGTATATACAAGAACAATATTTCGGCATGTTCAAAAGGAATTAAAAGAAGCTTGTTGGTCTTGCACAATAGAAGAGTTTAAAACGGAAGAGGGTTGTGAGATGCTTAGGGTTAGAGATAGGAATGCGGCTTCTTATAGGACACTTTATAAAGAAAAAGGAGAAGAAGAGGTGCAGGAATGTGAAAAAGTAGCAGAATACAAGGTAAATTTACTTGCATATTATTAAATGTTTTTTAGCTGTTATCATTGAATATAAAAAATCACATGTGATTCTACTAGAATCACATGTGATTTCCAGAAGAATCACATGTGATTCCAGAATTAAAAAAAGTTCTAATTTTCTTCCCTTTCTTTTCTATAATAAGGTTCTGCGTTCTCTTGAAGACGGGCCAGTGGAATGTACTTGTAGGCATTTTCTTCGATTCGGGTTCTTATGTCGACGCGCATTCTGTGCTTTGAAGAACCGTGATGTTCAAAAGATCCTGGAAAAGTACATTTTGAGGCGTTGGAGGAGAGATATAATACCACCTGCACTGAGAAGAAACACAAACAGGTATGAAGAAAAAAATGAACCAATTAAAAAATTAACAAATGAGGCTACTTTCGTAGTAGATGAGTGTTTATTTTTGTTGGGTAAAGATGAAGGCAAGTTAGGAAAGTTTATGGAAGAATTGAAATCAATCAAGAAAGGAATTGAGGCTAAAGTGCCTAAACCTCCTTCACGCAAAACAAAAGATGTAATTGAGGATATATATGCAGTTGAGAAACCTAAAAAACATGTAGTAAACAATCCATCCAATGCTTCAAACAAAGGTTGGTTTAAAGAAGCACGTAGAAAGAGTGGAAGAGAAATAGCACTTGACGAGACATCTAAGCGGAAAAGGAAATGTGGATTCTATGGAGAGAAGACTAACAAGCACACCAAGTCGACATGTCCGTTGAATCCAAAGTATATTGAAAAACTGGCAAGAATTGCTGCTGCACAAGAGCCTAGAACTGATGCAGGTGAACAACAAACAAGAAATGTCGCAGCTGAAAAAGCGACTAACGCTTCTTGAATAACAATTTCTTTAAATTTGCGTTTTAGATATCATACTTTGATTAGATTTGGTTATTTATTTATTTTTGTTAAACTATTGGAAAAGTGTTATGAGGATCTTAATTGAATACTTTTTGTTTGATGTTGCAGCAAATTCGATATTTTTGTTTGCTTAGACATGGTTTTTTCTTAAGAATCACATATGATTCTCAAGAATCACATGTGATTCTAGATAAATCACATGTGATTCATTACAAATCATATGTGATTATTTATGAATCATATATGATTTGTATATAGAATCACATGTGATTCATAGCGAATCATATGTGATTTTTGTTTATTGTTCTAGCAGATTTGCTATTTTTAACTAAACATAAATGCAAGATGTTAAATTACAATAAAAACTTTAAAACATACAACAAAAATAGTAAAGTAAAAAACTACCATCAGATTTTATAATACCATCAGAAATTGTTCAATACTATATCAGATTTTACCAAAAGGCTACCCATCATAAATTTTTCCATACTACATCAGATTTTACCAAAAGACTACACATCAGTTTACCACATATACTACCATCAGATTTTACCAAAAGACCATCTATTTACTTTTTCACAATCGGCCCTGTTCTCAACGCCATCTTTTTCTTAACCATCACTTTTGGAACCTCTTGATTCTCAACGCCATCTTTTTCTTTTTCACGATCGGCCGTCACTTTTGGAACTTCTTGATTCTCAACGCCATCTTTTTCTTTTTCACGATCGGCCGTCACTTTTGGAACCTCTTGATTCTCAACGCCATCTTTTTCTTTTTCACGATCGGCGCTGTTCTTGATTGCATTCACAATAATTGAGATCCTTGTTTGTTCAGGTATCTCAGTCTGGAACTTATAAGCCAAATCAAACATCTTTTGCGAATGCACATTCAACTCATGCAAGAGAATCTTGGTAGCAATTTTGAACCTCATTTGAATCAACAACAAAACCTGCTTCTTTGATTCTGGACACAGACCAACATCCCATTTTGTGACAGGTTCACCGACATAACACTCCATATGAATCATAGCGAAAACTCCACAGTCTGCATGGTTGTCGTTAGTCTTCCATTTCAAATTTGGAATACGTCCTCTAACATTTAAAACAACATCATGTTTTGGATGTTGATGTTGTAACAAAAACCTGGAAAAAAAATTTCTACAAAAAAGAAAAACAAAGTAAAAATCACATATAACCGGTATAAAAATCACATGTGATTCTTAAAAAACACTTGCCAGAAGTCACAAGCACCCTTGTACTTTGTGAAAACTTATTTTAGAGGTTACTAACAATAAGTTTTGTGAAAGTTTATGGACTCTAGGTTATTAAGCCTTTATCTAGGATTTACTATGAAAAGCATGATGATAATATTGACGGAATATTCTATGAAAGAAACAATACTATCACAACAAGGTTTTTCCAACTTCACCGTTTGTTATACCAACTAGCCCCAATGCTATGTGATCAAGTATAGCACGAATTACCCTCCATTAAGTTTTCCGCACTAAAAATGAACTTGAGACAGTAAAAATCTAAACCATCAGTAGTAATACTAATCAACAGTAGTAAGAATCAACAACTTCCCCTGTGGTGATGACCAAACATAATAAATGGTTAAACATTTGAACATTTAAGCTTCCCCTGAAACCCATATGTTAACCATTTGAATCTTTAATTCTGTAGGCTTTTATGACTGATGAAGAAAAACCAATCATTACTAACTTGATGATGAAACAGAATAAACCAACCTTGTGTCTTATGTCTTGTACTAAACTGACTTCGAATGTATACCCAATCTTTTGGTATAGAGAGACCTTAATCTCTTGACAATAAACTCATCTTCTATGAGACACTGAGCACTACAATGTAACTCCTTTAAGTGTTTGTCAATTCGTAGTCACTTGAAATATCTGAATAGTACGAACAAGTTATCTTTAAAGCGTAGTAATCACCTTAAGATATAATAAGAACACAACCTTGAAAAATTCCACTTCATCTGCAAATAAGTAATAAATAACCTTTTTTGCCAATGAAAATAAAAACAAGCCTTTAATCTTTTAAGAACATAAACAAACTCTCTTCTGTGTGTGTTTCTTCCCCTTTGTGTGTGTAGTAACTAAAAAATTCGAAATTCAGAAACACCTCTGCAGCAGTTTTCAAAAATTTATACCTGACGATCTAGAGCTCAAATTGAAGATCCCTTCGGTGAGAATATACCTTGATATATGTAGAATCTCCAGTAAAAATTTTAGCCCGATCCAACGGTTAACGAAGGAGTTATCTCCCTTTGAAAATAGCCCTGCAGTGAGTTACGAAAATACGAACCAGGTCTGAATTTTCCTTGTTTTTCTGCATTTTTCGACAAACCAAAACCTTGTAACTTCCTAGATCGAGAGCCCCCCGCTCTGATACCATTTGTGAAAACTTATTTTAGAGGTTACTAACAATAAGTTTTGTAGGAAGTTTATGGACTCTAGGTTATTAAGCCTTTATCTAGGATTTACTATGAAAAGCATGATGATAATATTGACGGAATATTCTATGAAAGAAACAATACTATCACAACAAGGTTTTTCCAACTTAACCGTTTGTTATTCCAACTAGCCCCAATGCTATGTGATCAAGTATAGCACGATTACAATCTAATCAGGGATCAAAGATCCTTGAGGCTAAACAAACCTAACAACATTAGACCCCTTGTCTGATGTTCCCACACACACTCTTTTGATGTTTTACATATTGACACCCTTTGGTGTCTAAATTCTAAGCACACTAGAACACTACATAAAACATACATAGTATCTAAGCTATGATCTCCTTTTTATAGAGCAAAGGAGATCATTACAAAGTTGATAAGTCTTGTCTACTACTTGCTTGTGTATGTCAATCATTAAGATACAACTTGTATCTTTGTTTACAACTTTGTTGACTGAACAAATATCTAGATATTATCTATAGTATATAAGAGATTCATATAAATAATATCTTCTTCATCCTTATCTATCCATCAGTAGTATGACTCATAGCAGCACCTGATACACTAGAAGACTTAACTGTGTAATCACCAGACTTAACTGGGTAATCACCAGAATCAACCACTCCTGCAACCAGAATTAATGTTTCATTCTTCTTGTTTTGTATAATCAAATCTATAGAATATATAATTCCCAACATACTTTGCGACGTAGGTCTGTGGAGAATTATCAAGGATGATCATCGATGTTACACTCTTCTTAATGTTGAAAACAACCACATAAAAATGATCGGAGACATGAATCAGGAAAAACGCCTATAAAAACAAAAAAATGAAACTTAAAATACCAATTCAGATTTCTGCAAAAATTATATTTCTAAATGAAATGAGAAATTACCAATTCAATTTCTGCAAGAGACTTAGAGGCATTGAAAATTTTAAAATGAGCCGAAATCTCCACTGAAAAGATATTCCACTGCTCATCTTCATTAATAATTCCTAGAACCATAGCATCTGTCTGTATTAAACAAGAAATGTAAAAATAAATACACTTATCAATAAAAATAAATATACTTATCAATAGAAATTAATACACTTACAATACAACCGGTTGGAAAAAAATGCCTTTTTGGTGATGTATCCTTCTTAGCAGATTCTTCATAATTCAATATTGTCGCCCAATAGTCAAGAACATTGGCATCTATCCACAACCTTGGTGCCAACGTCTCCATGTTCAAACGTACAGCTGATACCTCATGGTTACCAGAACGAGTTTGAAAAACCGTTCCCATAAATTACAAAACAAAACAAAAAAGTGAATTAGAAAAATTACATATGATGGTAGTTTTAAGAATCACATATGATTCTAGATAAATCACATGTGATTCATTATGAATCATATGTGATTATTTCTGAATCATATATGATTATAGGAAAATCACATGTGATTCTACAACTTTTAATTATAAGACAAAAAAAAAATTGAATTTGAAAAAAGTTAACTTACATCTTATCGCCATGCATTGAGAACAAACTATTCCCCAACTCAAACTCAACCCTCTTAAGGAGAGCGATAACTTTCGTTGGCTTATTCATGTATGGAGATGACAGATAAGAAGACGGCTTAACAGTTCTTTTCTTAGGAGTGAACGAGTAACCACTCGATCAGGAGTCCGAGGACACTCATTGTTAACTGGCTGAACAACTCGAGGCCAGTTGAAAAAATCATCCTGAATAATAACAAATATTTAGTTACGATTAATAAAATGAACAAATTAGAAAAAATAAAAAATCGCAGTATGCATACATCATAGTATGCAACGCAAAGACAATCAATCACCTCTCCGAACCAGTCAATGTTTTCTTTGATCCACTGCGTATAAGTTTCTTCACTCAACAATGGTGCTTCCTCTTCATTTTCAGGAACAATCTCAAAAGCAACACCTTCCTGAACCTTCTCTCCATCCACATTATTACCACCAACATCTTTACTTGCAACATCAACATTCGCACCATCCGCATGATCTCCACAACCATCTTTCCCAACACCATCAACATTCTCGCCATCCACATGATGTCCACCAACATCTTTCCCAGCAGCACCATCAACATTCTCGCCATCCACATGATCTCCCACAACATCTTTCCCAGAACCATCATCATTCTCGTCATCTCCTGGATGAAAATCATCAACATGAACATCTTCAAGCCATAGAATTTCCTTGAAAACTCCTACATATTTCTCGTATAATTCATAAACATCTTCATCATTTGGAAACTCTGAATTAGCCTTTCTCAGAAGATCTTCAAGTTTAACCTTCTCACGAGATATAGATGAAAGCTTTTCTTTAATCATCTTGCAAAAACTCTGCAAAAATAAACACAAAAACATATGAGACATGTCACATAAAATCACATTTGATTCTTCTAGAATTACATGTGATTCTACAAGAATCACACGTGATTCTATAAAATCACATTTGATTCTTCAAGAATCACATGTGATTCAAATAAAATC
The DNA here is from genome assembly GCA_021014915.2 of Artemisia tridentata subsp. tridentata. NCBI lineage: Eukaryota > Viridiplantae > Streptophyta > Magnoliopsida > Asterales > Asteraceae > Artemisia > Artemisia tridentata. Next base: position 78,086,493 of record CP139503.1, on the reverse strand, counting down.
ACATGTTACAGATATTAAACTTACAAAAAAGACAAGAAAATAGTCAAACTTGTTTGTCGGTAGGAGGCACGCAGGAAGTACGAGCCTTGCTCACATTGACACGACCATCATGAAAACCTTCAGTTCCATGTACTTCAGATTCACTCCACTCCCCATGCAATTCCAATTTACCTATGACCTCTTCTTCAATCTCAAGCTTCTGTCGTAGATTCATCGAAGTTGTGCTCCAGTTTTGGATAGTAGGACGGTAACGAATAACAGGATAACGCTCAAATTTTGTGGAATCAAAGTACAAGAGCTGTTAAAACTAAAATAAAATACAGTGAGACCATAAAAAAGTATTCACAAAAACTGTAAACATAAAAAGGATAAACTTACAATCAAGAAACACAATGGACTAATGTAGTAGCCGGTAGGAGTGTTTAGGAGTTCACTGAATTGACGACAGTGGTAAATAAAACTGCACCAATCAATTTTTGCGATGTTAGTATCTTCGCTAATACGTCTAACCACAGTCAAATTAACAATCGCCTTCATTGTATCAGCTTTACCCATAACATTGGCAAATAGCATAAGGAAGTTGACTTTAAACATAAAGTCAACTTGCTTTGCGACGACCAGTTTTTCAGCAATATTACTAGCACATATATCCTTCAACTTCTTTGGAAACTGCTTAAGCCACAGTTTCACAAAATCGTCATCAAAAGGTCTCTCGGGTAAATCAAATAAAGAATTTTCACCAAGAGGAACTCCTAAGATCTCGTGGATTTTCTCACGAGTCACAAGAATCTCCCCCTTTTCCAACACAAGCTCGTAAGTTTCCTTATTAAAATTTGACAGCACAAACCTTGCCATACGAGAAGGTAGTGTATCAATAGAAACTGAGTACAATGAAGAAAACCCAATATCCGCCAAGAAATATCTCATATCAACTTTTGCATCACGGATTGTAGAAAACAAGCTAGAAGGAACTGTTAAGAAATGAGAACTGGGAAATCACTCAGATACGCATTCCTCTTAATCTGGTCGGAGCTAAGAGGTTTCTTCTTTTTCTTATTTGGTTCTGACTTTAATACACAATCCTTCTTCAAAACTTTCTTAGGCTTCAAAACCTTCTCTTCTGTCTTTAATACACGCTTCTTCATCAAAACTTCCTTAGGCTTCGAAACCTTCTTTTCTGTCTTTAATACACACTACTTCTTCAAAACTTTCTTAGGCTTCGAAACCTTACCTTCTGACTTTAATACACGCTCCTTCTTAGCTTTTGATACAACTACAGCCTTCTTCAAAGATTTCTTACGCTTCAAGATCTCTTCTTCTTCAGAGAAAGAATCAGACTGAGACACACGCTTTCGTTTCTTGGTCTTAGGAACACTAATAATATTCTTAACACGTTTTTTAGCCCTATGTTCTTTGGAGTCGCTATCAGACTCAGAAATGTCTTTCTTAACCTTTCTACTCTTTCCCCTAACAATCTTTGATTTTACATTCTTAACTAACTCCTCTACTCTCCTCTTCACTTTCCTCACCCTCGCTACTTTCATCATCCTCATTAGCTTCCTCATCACTTTTAATTTCCTTATCCTCTTCACTTTCCTCATCACTTTCACCCTCGCTACTTTCATCATCCTCATTAGCTTCCTCATCACTTTCACTTTCCTTATCCTCTTCACTTTCCTCACCCTCGCTACTTTCATCAGACTCACCCTCCTTATAATCATTGCCTTTTAGCTGATTGCTTTGTAAAATTCTCTTAGTTGATTGTTTTGTATAATTCTCTTTAGGCTTATGTGCAACAAATTTTGATCGACCTGCATCAAAATTTTAAATGTTAATAATCCTAAAATAATCTACTACAATCACATGTGATTATAGTGAAATTCATTTATGCTCATATCTTATTAGTTATCCGAAAACATGTGAACAACTACAATCGGCGCATAAACAATCATCTGCTTAACCATAACAACTACTTACTATAACTAATGTAGCATACATGTTGATGTTCTCAAAAGAAGTCTCAAAGTTCACATGTTATCTAGTACACATTTTAAAGTTGCCGGAAACAAGTTCGCAAATAGTAATTAGGTTGTATACATTTGAAAACAATCATCTACTTAACAATATCTTACCAGTTATAACTTCTCCAGAATGGAAGCGAATCATCTACTTAACAATATCTTATCAGTTATCCGAAAACAGCTACAATACGCGCATAAACAGTCATCTACTTAAACAGCTACAATACGCGCATAAACAATCATCTACTTAAACAATCATCTGAATACATGTGATTCTAGTAAAATCCATTAACCATAACAACTATTGATAAGATATTGTTAAGTAGATGAAATTCATTAAACAATCATCTGGTAGAATCACATATGATTACTAGAATCACATGTGATTCTAGTGAAATTCATTTATGATCATATATTTTTTTTTGAAAGACAACAATAAATTAACACCAACAAAACAAATGATACAAATAAATGGCATCCCTCCTCTCGAAACAAGACGATTAAAGAGGAGGAACCCGAAAAAAAAGTAAGTACAAACCGAATAAAACCTGAAAGAGGCATTACAAATAAACCCAAACCAACCCACTACAAATAAGCTAAACTAAAACAATATGCCAAGGGACCACAAAGTCAACATCCCCCAAACACATACCCCAATCCCAAATGGAAATGCAGATGACAAAACCCATAAGAAATGGAGCACATGCTTGGAATTTAAGAACATTAGCCAAGGGCCCCCACTGACAGTAACATTTCACTAACATTCACTTTGCACATTAGAACCCAAAATACCCACTGTCACTACGAAATATGCTAGTACAAAATGTACACATGCTGCAGCCTGCACAAAATATGAGCTACACATCAGCCTTAAAATCAAGGACCAAAATGGATAACACCACCTGGTCATTCGGATCCAACAAAGCCAAGCCAAATTGAGAACTGTTTCTATTGCAGGTCATCAAATACACCCTCACCACCTATTTATCTTTTTATCCCAACTCCTGTCCCAAACACTCCCTTAAATACACCAACACCTGAGTCCACCATGCCAAACTCACCAACTTCTACTACAACCTCACCAACATCTATACCTATTACCACACCTTCTAATGCTCACACAACTTCACCAAACCACTCACCACATCAAAACCTATCCCTGATCCACCCATTACCTCAAACACCACTGATCCACCTGTTATCCCAAACACACTTGAACCTAGTTCACATAAACTTGCAGACATACTTAACAACAACAACTACTTATTATCAACAAATTACAAACTAGCAACAAGTCACTAAACCCAAAAAAGGCCTAACAAACACTTCGCCTAATTCAACAAACAATCACACCTAATTAGTTAACAATATGTACACAACATGAATAAAAAACTAAAATAAGCGAAATCTACACAACATGAATAAAAACCTAAAATAAGCAAAATCTACAAAATAAAGCAACAAAACCTAAAAACCTAAAATAAGCAAGAAAATAAGCAACGCCTATTGCTAATATCCAAAAAAAAAGAACAACAACCACTAAAAACGTAAATAAGCAAAAAAATAAGCAATTGTATTCAATACCTAAAGCTTTTAATCATAATCAACTGAAAAATAACCGTAATGTAAAGAAAAAAAATCAAAAAAAAAAAAAAAAAAAAAAAAAACCAGATGAAGAGACCTTCGTTTTATCCTTACTTGATGTTATTTCTTCCCGTATGTCCATTATACATAAGATTTGGGGGTAAAATTAGGGTTAGGTTTTTAGTTATTGAGATTGATGAGAGGAAGTTATGAGATTACGGTTATGAGAATGAAGTGAGAGTGAATTGAATTGAATGAGAGGATTATGAGAGGAAGTTATGAGGTGGGTGTGAAGCGGGAATGACCAAGTTGCCCTCACAATAAATAAAAAAGGAAAAAAAAATGATTTATCTCAATCGTGGATGCTGAGGTGGATGGATGGACGAGATGAAATAATGGGATCTATGACAATTTTTGGATCTATACAGAACTTTTGTCTTGTGTCCCTTGTTTTTTAAATTTCTGAATAATTATAGGGTTAACTATGATTACAAAATACTATTGAAAAAAATCTAATTTTTTTTAATAAGCCGACTTAGTGAGGTGTAAATATTAGAATACCCTTTGCCGACTTTCAGCCCATTTAACCAGCTCAAATTGTTTTATTTTCAGCCCAATAATTCAAACTTCATCCATTTGTCCCACTGGATAAAGGCGCATAGCTCAAAAATTGACCCAAAAATGGGTCCACAAACACATCTGGTGACAATCTCATCGCCATCGACAAAGAAAATGTAGTAATCTTTCTATACTTCTAAAGTTCCAATACTATTAAAGGAGTAAGAATTAAAGCTTACGTTCAGAAGGTATAACTGACCCATTCAACTGTCAGCTTAGCCCCACTGCAAAGTCGCACATATCAATAACTTCCTGCCAAGAAAACACTTCATACTCAGCTTTTGCAGTTTATGTATGAGTGAAACACAAAGTTAACCAAATAAGCCATACAATTTTTCTATGCTTTCATCTGTTTTTATACGTTTTCGTCCGTTTTATACGTTTTTGTCTTTTACGTTTTCGTCCGTTTTTATAAGTTTTCATCAATTCTTAAACGTTTTCGTCCGTTTATACGTTTTGTTCATTTTTTTACGTTTTCGTCCGTTTTTATACATTTTCATCTGTTTTTTTTTACGTTTTTGTCTTTTTTTGTCTTTTTTTTTAATGTTTTTGTCCGTTTTTATACATTTTCGTTCATTTTTATACGTTTTTGTCTCTTTTTTTTTACGTTTTCGTTTTTTATACGCTTAGATTATACATTTTTTTTCTACGTATAAAAACGAATGAAAACGTATAAAAATGGATAAAAACATATAAAAACGAATGAAAACGTAAAAAAATAGACGAAAATGTTTAAAAACAGACAAAAATGTATAAAACAAACGAAAACGTAAAAAATGAACAAAGACGTAAAAAACAGACAAAAACGTAAAAAAACCAGACGAAAACGTAAAAAACGGATGAAAACGCATAAAAACGGACGAAAACATGAAAAATGAACGAAAACGTAAAAAAATGGACAAAAACATAAAAAATGGACGAAAATGTGTAAAAGCGGATGAAAACGTAAAAAAACGGACGAAAGCACATAAAAATGGACTAAAACGTATACAAATGGATAAAAACGTATAAAAATGAACGAAAAAGTAAAAAAAACCAGACGAAAACGTTTAAAAACAGACGAAAACGTATAAAAAGGACGAAAACGTAAAATAAAGACGAAAACATAAAAAAAATTGAAGAAAACGTAAAAAAAATGACAAAAACGTAAAAAACGGACGAAAACGTTAAATAGAATTTATTTTGATATAATTACATCACTGGACACTTAGTCCAGTGGTTGGGGCATTGGTTTTTGGGCAACAAGACCCGAGTTCGAGCCTATGCTGCCCTTTTTAATTTATTTTAAAAAATGAGGACTAACGATGCAAAAAATATTAACGGAGGGACTAACGGGAAAATATTATTTAAACACTTAACGGTCAAACTAATGGCCCATCCACAATAGGGACTAAATGAGTGAAAGGTTTCAAAAATAGGTATCTCTGGTGTAATTAAAACGACTTAGGACTATAGATGAAATCTGAGCAAACCACAAGGACCAAACGTGTAATTTTTTCTAAGTATACATACAGATAATTTATTAGCCTATGTGACTGGCTAATGATAGAAAAAAAGGTAAATACATACTTGAACTTCCCCTATTCCTTCTGGAAGGATTTTTCCCATTTCAAGTGATAAAAGCCGACCAAGGTAATCAAGCTTGGTTTTCAAAGCATCACCAATATGTCTAACAATATCACCTCAGTTCTTGCCTCGACAATTTCATTTCCTGAATGCAGATGATGTTTGCATTGAGAGAATCTAGTAGTTTACGGAGGGAGCCGTGTTGGGATATTCGTGGTCTCAGACCGTTTACGTTGTATGTTACGATCTTCATTTATTTTAGTTTCAATTTTATGTGATGAAACTAAACCGCCATTCTTGATGTTGAAAAAGCTCAAGCTTCTTTCCAGGTGACAAGACGTCGGTTTAAGAGTTCTTTTTGTTAAATCTTTTCATTTTTAATCTTTCACAAGTTAATTCTTTTTTTTTACTTTGTGTCACAAACTATTATCCAACTTTCATTTTCGAATGAGCGAATTTGGTGATGAACAGGGCGATATCATCATCTTCCTCGGATCATCGTCTCCCCCGTTCGTCTTTTCCCATGGCAACACCACCGATATGATCTAACATCCCTGTTACATCATTTACTCAACATCTTGGTTGGGCTTCTTTTCTTTGTTCACTTGGGTTTGGAATTTTGAGGTTTCTTTCTTGAAACCCTTCTCTTCCCTTATCCCTTTTTGCTGTTGGTTGGTTGTGGGCTGGTTGTTTTAACCCCCTTGGACGTCATCTTGCAAAAGGTTCTTGTTTCTCTTGGTTGCGGTTTATCCTGGTTTTTATACGGCCTGGTGTTTTGTCCGCTGGGTAAAACTGGGTTGCGGTTTGATACGTGGGCCCCACGTCCTGCGGTTTGGCCTTAACTTGCGATTTGCTGTGTTGACTTTTGGTTTAAACAAGGTTGCGGTTTGCTTCAGGGGCCCCACACGTCAGGCTGCTTTTCAGAGTAGATAAGGCCTTGTGTGTTGTTTGCTTCGTGGACCCCACTTTTTTAGCTTAACCTTGCGGTTTGGTTTATACAAGTGAAGTGGGCTTTGCTTTTTGTTTTGGGATTTGCCGTTTGACTTATTTGGCTGCGGTTTGAGGCACACTATGTTTTGACTGCGTTTTGAGGGAAAAAAAGGGGATAACCTTTTCTATGGCAATCATAAGGTTTCATTGTCCTTTCGCGGGTTTAAGTGGTTGTCAGGATGGTAATGGAAATGGGCTCACCAAAACCTCGCTGATCACTCATCTTCGGGATCGTCATTTCAGTGAGGATGCGTTGGCCACCACCAAACTTTCCTTGGCTACTAATCTTGCCGTTTTTGAGGCGGCTGAGGTCACGTTGAAACGTATGGGACTTTGGTTATGTGGGAATTGTTTTAAGACGCATACTCTTCGTTCGAAATGTCGGCATGGACCTGATTTTGTGCCACCCCCTGATTGTGGCGATGGTGTCGTTAGGTTTGTGCTGTTTGATCTTGTCAAACCACAAGTCCCTTCTTCGGTTCAAATTGCTCGTGGTGAGGATTCGGTTTTGGCGGAGCATGATGGTTTCGATCTACACTTACTTGACACCTTGCTCTCTAAAGGGTTGTACACGGTCAAATCCATCCCTCCTAAGTGTCGGTTGGGATTCTCTCGCGTATGCAAATACATATGCTATCGATACCACTTGTGAAATTTGAAAATAACGTTTATCGTCAAAAAAAATATTTTTGGACGTCTTGTTAAGTTAATAAACACTTTTCGTGTAAATATGTTGAAACGGTACTCCACGATCCTCGTTTGGTGGTTTATCGGTGAACATTGTGTTTTCGTCGCAAAAATAACACTTTTCATTACTTGTGAAAATATGCCCAAATGGCCTCGCAAAACTAGTCGCGAACTATTATATGTTAAGTGTTAAAATATATGCTTGTCGTTTTTAGAAACCTTATAACAATATTTTGGAGTCGTATTATTTAACTTTTGATCATACGTGTCTCGTTTAATAAGGAAGACGGCCCCCAATATAGTGTCTTGTAAAAATAATTATTCTTACACTTAGAAATATTTTTCATTTAAGTGCTGTCAAAAATATATATGGTTCGTCGGGTTTCAAACGCGTGTATCTCGGTCGTCATAAGCTCGTTTTCTACGTTCTTTATATCCACGGCTTCGTATTAACGTGAACTAACATAATCTCAGTAGGTCGGGTCATCTAGATCACGTCTAATGTCTCGTTTTGTCCGTTGAATCTCGGCAAACAGCACGCAAATTTTCAGAAATTAGTTTTTCGTCCCCAAACTTTGAAAAATCATAACTTTCTCGTCGTAAGTCGGTTTTTGCTCATTCAAGCCGCCACGGTTTTGTTTTTGAAAGTATTTTCTGAATATGAAGGCCAAAATGATCCCTGAGTTACTGAGTTTTCCAGATTTCACGATTTTGGACAGACCCTTTTCTATTGTTTGAAATAATCACTTTTATGGTTCAAGACTTGTTCAAAACACATTCAATCAACACCACAACTAATCCAATCCTACCATACACCTTCTTTGGGTGTCATGGGTTTCTAAACATCACTAACAATGGTGGATTTCATGAGGTTATAACTAAAAATCCATAGATCTATGTTTATAGTGAAAATGAGTATCAAGTGGTATGTTTAACATAAGTATATTGCATGATTAACTATTAATACTTGAAATTACATCAATATATAGATCAAATGGAAGTATAAAAGATTGAAAAATTATATGAGATACTTACTTGAAGTTTAGAAGAGTTTTTGGAGATAAATACTTAAGTAACTTTGAGGTTTTTATTTCAAAACCTTGAAATATAGGACTAATAGAGATTGGATAATACTTGATCTTGGATTTTTGATGGGTTTTTTCTTCTTGTTCTTGATGTGGCCGAAACACATAGGAGGGTGAGGGAGATGGGAGAATTTTGTTAGCTATTAGAAATGTTTATGTGATGAAGTGAAATGAAAAATAAAGTATATAGCTAGCATTAATTTTAGTCAAGCCAATCAAGTAATATTTGGACTTAGGGAAGCTTGGGGGGGGGCACATGAAAGAAAAAAAAAAGAATATGTGTGCTCATTAATGGTTCTTGTCCCCTAAGTGTAAGTATTATGTAGTTTAAGTTGTGCACTGGGTGTTACCGGGTACCGAGTTAGCTTGAAATAAATCTTGACGAGATAAAATAAAATATGACGAAGTTGTAAAAATTATAAAATCACATTCCTTGCAAGAATCGGGTGTTCAAATTGTTGTCGTGTTGAAATATCGCAAACCGACAGGGTTATATGCTTTTAACGGAAAATATAGCAAATGGTTTCAAAACACCGGGTAAATTAATAATATAATTTTTATATCAACATAATGAGTATGAAAATATATTATGATCATAGTCGGGAGTGTCGGGTATATTATTCGTAGTAGTGACTTAGTGGTAACGCGTATTTAGCAAATAAACATACGTAAATAGAAATTATGCAAACTCGTGCATGACCTAATATGCAGATGATGTTTCATGAATTCGCAGTTAAACCCTAACGGTTACGCGAATTTTTAATACCCGTAAACCTAGTTTATGAACTGATGAATAATGACCATGAATAGTGATTTCCCTCCGGGAATGAATAGTATTTCATGAATAGTAAAAAATTTGAAAACATATCAAAGTCGCAAACTGACTTCAAAAATGATGAATAGTGAATGATGAATAGTAAATGATGAATAGTAACCCATGAATAGTAAAAACCCTAAAATGCGAATTGTGACAGTCTCCACCTGTTAAAGGAATTCAGTCCCTGAATTCAGCTCGTTCGCTCTACGTACGTACGTTCTCGTGGTCAGATTTGATGGGGCAAACTTTCCCATTATCGAGCGTAGCCCTCAAAAGGCCTTTAGGTCGTCGATTCAAATTTAATCTCACAACTCATCAGACAAGAACTGTCATGAGATTAAACTGAATCGGCTCGGGTAACAACTTGACTCTTAGCTTGATTTTCGTGACTCATCAAACAAGAACTGTCACTAGATCAAGCTAGGAAACAAGTTGTCAGAAAGAATGGATTCAACATCCTGAAATGAGGTCTTTTGAAAGATTGGCTCGATTTTGGAATTGCTTCCACCGATTAAATCAATTAGTAAATAAATATAACTAAGGTCAATAATATTAGGTATGAACTCAGTAGGACAAAGCTATACTTTACTGGAATTTAACAATGTGGTAGAATACTTAATTGTCTAGGGAAAACATACCCGTTACGCGTTGCGGGCTGCCTCGGTACCCAAATAGAATGCTCGACCCCTTGGTGGACTAATATTGATTTCAGGCTTTGGGTTGTTTCCCTCAATTGCTAAAGCTAGAGTCGGGTTACCCTGTATTTGTATTGGTGCCCTATTCAACCTAGGACAGGCATTCCAGAGGTGATCCGGGCTGTTACACTCATAGCATGTCTTTTGGTTATTCTTCATGTTGCCTGCATTCACTGGCGCTTTACACTGATTTGTAAAATGACCCAACTGATTGCAATTTGTACACACACGGCAGGGCGCAGACCTCTGGTGATGATAAGTGTAAAACCCTCATTTTCTCATCATTTGTAATTCCTAAATTACCCCTCTAATTTGAATTTTACAAGAACACATGAACTATATAATAGAAATATGAATTATAATAACCTAAAATGTTATTCCTAAATCCGTGACTAATTTGAACCTTGAATGCGAATGTAACTTAAATAATTATAAGTTATAAATTGAGGAACTACGAGATACTTAAACCATATAACCTAAGATATATATACTTATATATAAGTTGACATAGACATGGCACTATAAGATAAATATCACACGTTAAAGTATTTATACCTAGGCTGAAATTAATAAATCATGTGCACCATTTTAGTATAGAAAATATTGTCTATATACATAAGAGTTCTAGATGGAATTGGTCTCCTAAAAACCCATATTGCTTGGCCTATTTTTTTTCCAGCCCAATTCTCCCTCATCTGCTCCTATATATCGACCAAATATACACTCCAAATCTCACACATATAAACCCTAGCAATAAACTTAAGTGGCGGCAGTTGAGTTCTTTAATTATTCGAGTGGAAAGGTGGTACACACGAGGTGTATAAGAGGCTAATCAAGGCTGTGTTTTGGTCGTGGGTATAACCTGGGTTCGAAGAGCCTGCTATTTGAATCTTTTCTGGACGTACAAAGGTGTTAACAGGAAGGTGTTTCTGATCGTGGTTGATTCCTGTTCGAATAGGGCATTCATTAATTCGTACAAGGTGATTGTTGGGGGTCGATATCTGGTTCTTTTGTCCATGTTTCTTTCATTCTTGTTCCAGTCGACACAAGGTATCATTTACCCTTGTTCTTTCTCCCGACCTGCGCACCTCATAACATGATCAGAAACTACAACTAAAACTAAATCTGATTGAGGTAAAAAGAGTTCTAAATGAAGGATTATGAAATCACATAAAATGATAAATATATAGGTTGATATATAGGAATATAATCTGCTGTTAAACTCATCATAAATATAAGTGAGGAATCTGATTCAAACATGTTTCGACCACTAAAATACCACCCTAAGTCTGGAATGAGGAGTCGCATAAAATGACAGATTCTGGCCGTTGTAATACATAGGTCGATACATATTGTGTAAGTCTGCTTTTGAGATCAGTTGTGAGGCTTATTAGTCTGATATGAAAACATACAAACGATCACATTAAAACAATGAGAAACTGGGTTTTAATACATGAAATAACAAAGAACTTAAGCATGTGTCGAGTGGCTGTACGAAAAGGGTCGAATAGAGTAAATATGGAGCTGATAACAAGGATTAAACATGGGTTAAATTAAGGTCTGTTTGGTTGTTCTGGATGTGTCAAATTGGTGGAAAACAAGGACCATGAGTGTGACAAATAGCGTGTCCTAGTGTGTATTGTTAGGAATTATTAGAATAATGGTTATTTCATTTCTGCTGTTAGTAGTAATGGTTCCTGCTGGCAGGTATATAGTTACTGCTGGTATGGTTCCTGCTGGTAGTAGTGTTTAGTTCCTGCTACTAGTTTGATTTCTGCGGGTAATAGTAATTAGTTAACCTGTATGTTTAGAAAGTTTGTTAGAGTTATATTAGGAAGAGATAGTGTATATCTTCTTCACACGTTTTCTAGTATGGGTTGTATTAGGGTTTCTTGTGTATAAAAGAAACTCACGGCTTTTGATATTGGAACACCTTGAACAATTATTAGTTAATAAAAAGATCCATAGAGGATCAAAGTATTATTAGTTTTATTCTTCTTCAACTCTTGTGTTTAGTTTCCGCATAAACATAAGTTTCATTGTTAAAGATTCTCTTAGAGTGTTTGTGATTACATAAGCATTCTACTGGCTCAAAGATCTATCAAGTAGGCACGATCCAACAAGTGGTATCAGAGACAAGTTAGGGTCTCTGTTGAAGAAGAAAACTTGTCAAACAAATCTCTTAAACCCTTATTCAATGGCCGCATCCGGAACTGATGAGTCTGTTATAAATAATGAAAAACCTCAAACACAAAACGTCCAACAAATCCTTACAACCACAGTTTCTAACAGCAATGCTAAATTCCCTTACCTCAAGAAGGATGAATATGAGATCTGGGCCATGAAGATGGAGTACTGGATCTCAAACAGTGACCATAATCTCTGGAACATCATTCTAAATGGTAACAGCAGGAAGAAAACTGGAAGAGATGAAAGAGGGAACATCATTATTCTTCCTCCTGTTACTGCTGATGAACATATTGCAGTTCAGAGGGAGACTAAAGCAAGAACTTTGTTGCTTCAGTCTCTCCTAGAAGACCACATGGGTGATTTTCATCACCTAGATGATGCAAGGGACATCTGGTTAGCTGTAAAAGCCAGATTTGGTGGGAATGATGAGTCTAAGAAAATGAGGAAGTCCATGCTGAAGCAGGAGTTCCAAGAGTTCAAGATCACTGAGGCAGAAGGATTGCATAAAGGGTATGACAGGTTCCATAAAATACTGAGCCAACTCAATCAGTTGCAGGCAAGGCCAGACAATGAAGACTGCAACACCAAGTTCTTGAGGGCATTGCCTCCTTCCTGGTCTCAGGTATCAATCACACTCAAGACAAAGGGTGGTCTTGATTACTTAAGCTTTGATGATCTGTACAACAAGCTTAGGACACTGGAGATTGATATCAAGGGAGGTTCGAGCTATTCCCCTACTCCAACTCACTCAGCTTTTGTTAGTACTACCAGTACTAATAACAAGTTGTCTTATGCTGATAGTCCAACCTCATCATCTTCATCCTATACCACTGCTACACCAAGAACACACTCAAATTCTGGGAATGTGATGGAAGATGTGCTTCATTCATTTGTTGCTGAAACTGTTCCACAATAGCAACTTGCATATGAAGACTTTGACCAAATTGATAAGCTGGATCTGGAAGAATTGGACATCAAGTGGCAGATGGCTATGCTTTCATTGAAGGTGAACAGGTTTGAAAAGAAGGCTGGGAGGAAGATTCAATTCAACAGGAAGGATGGAGGAAGGTTTGATAAAGGGAAGGTTAAATGTTATAACTGCTCACAACTGGGTCACTTTGCAAGAGAATGCAAAGAAAAGAAGGTAGATGATAACACAAGATATTCTACTTTCAAGATCAAAGAATTGGACTCAGAGGAGCCCAAAGCCTTACTATCTGTTGATTCCATGCTGGACTGGTCAAAGCATGAGGTTGATGCTGAGGAAAGAGGAGCTGCTCAGGTGTATGGAATGCTTGCTGGAAGGGAGACAGATGTGAATGAGGAATTTTCTTTGATGGGTTACTCATCACAGGTACAAAATTGTCCTTTTGGTTGTCATAATATGTATGCTGAACTTAAGAAAGAATTTGATGATATAGAGTCTCAGTATAAAGAGTATTATGTTAAGGTTCAAGCTTATAGTAATTCTCTCAAAACTTTAGAAAAACAAAAGGATTGGTACCAAAATAATCAATTAGCATATGAAGAAAAGATAAGGGTGTTAGAAAGAGATTTGGTAAATACTACTAATTTGTTAAAACATTCTGAAAGAGAACATGATAAGGAAATTTTAGAGAAAAAGGATTTACAGGCTAAGTTTGATAAGGAAGTAGCTAGGTGTAATTCATGGCAAGAATCAGCTAAAAACCTAGTCAAGTTGAACAATAGCACTCAGTCTGTAAGGTGTAAGAGAGGGTTGGGGTATGATGTAGGGCCTGATGATGTTTATGACCCTAATGAACCAAGTATATTTGACCCTACCCATAAGGAGGTAAATTATCAAATTCCTGTTAAGTTTGTTAAAGAAGTAGGAATGAATGCTGTTCCTCCACCTATAACAGGAGTCTTTAAGCCTACCTCTCCCCACACAGACTTTGATGAATCACAAATGACATATGGCAAAAAGTCAAATGACTTGCCTGATCTTGATTGTGAATCTAATGATTTTGTCTCTTGTTCTAACAGTGACAAGTCCTCAGAAATCAAGACCAATGACTTTGCCTCATGTGATTTAAGTGACAAGTTTACCACAACCAAGTCTGAAGATTTCTCCTCAAGAATAGCTGAAGATGAATCTAATTCAAAGACAGCTGCTTTTGAAGACATTTCTTTTGATTTTGTTAAATACAATGATGTTTCTAGTTTTAATTTTGTTAAGAACAATTCTGTTTCATGTTTTGGTTGTGATAACTATGTGTGCAATAAGAAAAGTCAATTTAAGAAGAAATCTTTTTGAAAGAAATCTTGTTTTGTGTGTGGTAGTTATGCTCATCTTATCAAAGATTGTGACTTTTATGAGAAAAGGATGGGTATGTGTGCCGATCAATAGAATTCTAGGCCATTATGGAACAATGTAGATAAAATACCCCCATTTGTTCCACAAGCAGCAAAAATGAGCTCTTGTCGAGCTACTTTTCCTGCTGGTCAACCAGTTGCTGCTGGTAAACCAGTTGCTGCTGGTAAGCCAGTTCCTGCTGGTAAACCAGTTGCTGCTGGTAAGCCAGTTCCTGCTGGTAGGCCATTTCCTGCAAAAAAGCCGGTTCCAGCTAGTGATCCTAATTCTGCTGGTTGGAAAAGAAATGCTGCTAGACCTTTCCACAGACCTACAATCACTTACTTTCAAAATGATTTTAGGCCTGTTTATTTTGACTCTATGCAAAAGGGGGGGGGGGCAAGATGGGAAACTGCTGTTAAGTCCTCAGTAGGTTGTTCTTGGAGACACAATGGCCAATATTTGAATAAGGGGTCCAAGAACAATGGTGGATCTCATCAATCTCCATGGTTTACTGATTATTGATCCACTAGGCAGGCTCAAGTCAGTGATGGCTTGGGTCTCCCATGTATCTAATATTGTTGTATGTTCTTTTGCTGTAAGAAAATCCTCATAGGAGTAAGGATGTAGGTATTGTTGACAGTGGGTGTTCTAGAAGTATGACAGGAAACATAGAGAGACTGCATGATTTTGTACCCATTAATGGAGGGAAGGTTACATTTGGAGGAGGAGATGGCAAGATAACAGGGAAAGGAACTATAAGGACATCCAAGCTGGATTTTGAGAATGTCTATTATGTGAAAGAACTTCAGAATTTCAACTTGTTCTCTGTCTCACAAATTTGTGACAAGAAGAACAGTGTTCTCTTCACTGAGGATGACTGTCTTGTGCTGTCCAAAGACTTCAAGTTACCTGATGAGAGTCAGGTTGTACTTAAAGTCCCAAGAACACACAACCTCTACAGCTTCAATTTAAATGATGTTCAGCCTGAGGGTGATTTGGCTTGCTTGGTGGCAAAAGCATCTGTGGATGAATCTAACAAATGGCATAGGAGGATGGCACATGTGAACTTTAAGACCATCAACAAGTTGGCAAAGAATGGATTGGTACAAGGGCTCCCTCTCAAGACCTTCACAAATGAACACAATTGTGTTGCCTGCAACAAAGGAAAGCAACACAAAGCTTCATACAAAGCCATCACAGCTGTGAGCACCATCACTGAGCCTCTTCAGTTACTTCATATGGATATTTTTGGTCCTACTTCCATCAGAAGTATTGACCATAAGTACTATTGCCTTGTGATTACGGATGACTTTAGCAGGTTTTCTTGGACTTTGTTTTTAGGTACTAAAGATGAAACCTATCCTGTGATTAGGGACTTTATTGCCTTAATTGAAAATCAGTTAAATAAAAAGGTTAAGACTATAAGGTGTGACAATGGGACAGAGTTTAAAAATTCTAACCTAATTGAATTCTGTAGGCATAAGGGGATTAAAAGGGACTATAGTAGTGCCAGAACCCCACAACAAAATGGGGTTGCTGAAAGGAAAAATAAAACCCTTATAGAAGCAGCTAGATCAATGCTGGCTGACTCTAAGTTACCTACCATGTTTTGGACTGAAGCAGTTTGCACTGCTTGCTATGTTCTGAATAGGGTATCGATTACTAGTCCTCACAACAAAACACCTTATGAGCTTTTGTCCGGGAAGGTTCCTAACATTTGTTATCTTAAACCTTTTGGATGTCATGTAACTATTTTGAGCACCAATGATCACCTAGGTAAATTTGAGGGGAAGGCAGATGAGGGGTTTATTGTTGGTTATTCAGCTCATAGTAAGGCCTATAGGGTTTATAATTTATCTGCTAAGAGGATAGAAGAGACACTCAATTTAAGATATCTTGAGGATAAACCTAATTTACAGGGTGCAGGTCATGAGTGGTATTTTAACCTTGATTATCTGACTGATACTTTAGGTTATTCTAGATTCAAAGCTAATCAATCTGCAGGTACACATGATTATCAAACTAACAATGCAGGTACCTCAGATGATGAGTCAGACTCAGAGTGTGATGAACAACCCATTGTTGTTCCTTCTTTTCCCTCTAACCACTTTTCAGGTACTGAGCTCAAAGATTCTTCTGATAAGGCTGAAGGTGATTCAAGTTTTGCAGAAGATCTTGCTAGGCTTCAAAGACAAGAACATGAGGCCAAGGAAGCTGCTGAAAAGTTTGGTTTCGAATTCTTACAAGAGACAGCGGAGCTCTTAAGAAAAGCTGTAGATGAACCCCGCAGGAATATGGATTCTGCTGGTGGTGTTCCGGTTCCTGCTGCTACTACCAATTCTGCTGATAGCTCTTCTATTCCTGCTGGTGTCACCACTCCTGCTGGTCCTTTGTTCTCTCCTTCTATTGACACATTGGGTTTCAATGAACCTCCCACAAGATACCCAAGTCCATCTGATCTTGGAAATTCACTCTCTTCAGGATCTAAGCAGGAAGATCCTCATCATCAATCAAGAACAGGCATCTTCACTTCCTCCTTATATGATGATGACTTCAATCTGATGAGGCGAAAAGTGTACCGCTTTTAAGGGGTCATTTAAGCCCGAAATCGTATTTATTTGATCAAATATTGCCCTAAATCGTTCCTTTTGTCATTTTAGGTACTTTTGAGGAGAAATCTGGAAAAGGAGGCATTTTGGACGTTTTTGGAGCATAAAAGTGAAGAAAACGGCAAAGTCTCAAAATTGTGCTGAAAGTCACCTTTGACGGCGTCAACATTAACTCCAGACGGCGTCATGCCTTGGCAAGAAAAGTTGGATGTGAAATTTACTCATGACGGGCCAGTGAGTTTGCATGAGAATTCTGACGGCGTCACGCTTTAACTAAATCAAGGGCGTCACGGCTTAAATCATAAGGGGACGGCGTCACGTTTAGGATCCGACGGCGTCAAGCCTTGATAAGCCAGAATGGATTTTTGAAGAGCTAAAGAGGGACGGCGTCAAGATGGTCATCCGGGAACCCTAAAAGCGGCGAGGTGACGGCGTCACAATGCATAAGGTGACGCCGTCAGATGTCAAAGTCTATATATAGTTTTCTAATTTTTTGTCATTAAGGAGAGCTTAGTGTGTGGAATTTTGGGATAAAACCCTAAGACGATTTTAGCTACTTTTTCAGGGCTTTTTGCCTTGAGATCTTCCATGTTTCATTGAAAGATAAGTTATCAATTAATCATTCAATATGTCTATGTGTTGTTTGATTCTATCTTATGCTTGTCTTTTGTTTAACATGTTAGGCTAATTTTATCTTGTGTTTGCTTAGATCTAATGAAACCTAGCTATTGATTATTGGTTGTTAGTGTGTTGTTAGTTGTATTGGATGATTGTTTATCTATGTTAGGCTTAAGAAAACTGGCTAACTTCCTATTCGGTAACTTGCTTGAACGTCTTAAGAAACATGAACCAAACGCGTACTAAAGGTTTTTATGGTTGTATTTAATGCACAAGCGAATTCTAGTGATCCCATGTTAGGAGCTTCCTAGCCGGCTCGACATAGGAGTGAAGTAGGAGCTTGTAGAGTTTGGGGAAGTAAGTACGCCACCCCACGAATGGTATTAAGGAATACACCCGTCATCCACGCGACTAATACACACTAATTAACCGGTAAAAGATAGTTAGGGAGTAAGGAAATCTAAGTAAACACATTTCTCTACACATAAGTTTCTCACCACTTTTCATTTTTGTTATTTTATTTTATTTGCATTTGTAGTAATTTGGGTTAGTTGACTAGCAACTAATTCCGCCCACTCCTTCAAAACCCGAGATTTTACTTGCTTTTATAAAATATAAAAAAACATAAAAAGAATCTTCCTCAACCCTTAGACCTAATTAGAGTAGCCTTTCACACCTAACGAACACTATTCCCTGTGGAGAACGATCAATCCCCCGTACTTACCACTACACTATACTACATCGGTCAGGTACACTGCCTGGTGGGGTTGTAAGCCTCTTGAGATCCCTCGAGAGGTAAAACCTGTTGTAAGGTTGCAAAACCCACGCATCAAGTTTTTGGCGCCGCTGCCGGGGAGTAGTTATTGCTTAGGTTGAAATTTATTTCTATTAGGTCTACTCATTAGATTCCTATCTAGTGAGATTTTTATTTTCTTTTTATTAGCTTTCTAGTAGTCTATCTTTTTCTTTGTGCCCTTTTTTTGTAAAACCATTTTCATTTGTCACTATGGCGGATGAAATTTCATTTAGATCATTGACAATAGATGAACAATTATACTTCACCAAGAGATTTGTTTCCTATCATTCCTATGAATTGTTTTGTGATCTTTGTGATATCCAAATGAAGTTGGGGGTAAGGTTAGATGGGTTTAATGAATTCTATGCATGTGATACTTCTCTTAGACAAGCATTATCTGGATCAATTCCTTTTAGTCAGGCCCTTTGGATGAATTTCGAGGAAAGCTTCCTAACCATGACCCATAAGTGGAACGAATTGGTGGATTCGTATGAGCAAAGAGACCTAGTTTCTAAGAACATGGACTTAGAATCAAGACAAGAATGTGAGATGGTTAGAGTTGAGCCACCTAGCTGCATGTCATGGTTAGGCACTACCATAATACAGGGTGAACACTTAGGTTATCTTGATATGATGGAGGATCTAGCCGAGCATGATCACATTGATCAAAAAGACCTAGGTTTTATGATCGATGACGATGAATCTCAAGAAACACATGATGAATCTTTTGGGCAATTTGAATATAGCAGTCAGAATATTCAGGATGATCCTTATGATTCGGACATTGAAGTTGAGATGCCTAGAGAAGCACTTGAGATACTGGGGAAAATGTTAGGGTTAGATCCTACTAAAACACATGACGAGGATATAGGTGATCTTGACATAAGGAATGATGAGGTAAGTAACAGAAGCCCACCAAGTACCTCACAAGTCCTACCATCATTTGAGGCACATACACCGCCCGTGACTTACTCGGAAGAAGTAGACGGGACTATAGGAACCCCAATTGAAGTAGAACCTTTGGAAGAAACAAAACTAGAAGAAATAGGTTTGAATACTTGTAGTCATAACCTTTCTTTTAGTTCTATGGAAGTTCATAGTTTTGATGAACCGGAGCCTAAACCAAAACCGTTACCTAATCTTCCATCCTTAGATGTGAACTTAGGAATTGAATTAGGTCCCGACCCACCCATCAAACCATATAGTCCGGGTAGTTTTATGTTGAAGGTAGTAGACTCTAAGCCTTGTAGAGAGGAAGCTGACATAGGAGTGAACCATAACCTTACATACTTACATCACCCATTCATGATTGATCGTAAGAAACACTATGGGTTTAAACCGGGTTTATTAGGTCAAGATGGATTCCCAACTAGGAGTCTCTCGAAGTTGATAGAAGATGATCCCTTTTTAGGAGGAAACTCAAAATCACCCATTGACCAAAGTGAACTAGGCAAGGTTATGATGAAAGGAGCACACCCCTTTGAGCATATAATTCATCCACCACTCTTTCCTCACGTGGCATACTCCTACCGAGCTGGTGTGTATCGCTACTATCACCCGCACTTAATCCTAAGTGTAGGGAAAACCTCTCCTTTATCCATTAAATAAGGGTAGAGTCAGGCTCGTGACTCGAACAAAAACAAGCGCTCTTGGGAGGCAGCCCATGGTTTATTTGCTTTGTGTGTTTATTTATTTGTTTGTTTGATTTTATTTTCCGTATGTGTGTTTAATTTTTATCATTATTGATTCATGTTCAAAAACTAATTTGTGAAAATGCTTTATTTTGTTTTTAACTTCGTCTTAACTACATATAAAGGTATTTTGCAAAAGTTAAGTGTAAGGGAAATCTAAATCGGTTTATTAGAACACAAATTAACATGAATCGTAATAATAATAAATTAGCATACATATTCGTATTTGTTTGAGTCAAATGCTTGTATCGAGTCATAATGATGTTTTGCAGGATTTCCAGGAAGTAAGGTAAAGGTTTTTCCAGAAATTTTCCGGAAACTTAAAATGAGAATTTTTGTCAGGTCATTTCTGACGGCGTCATGGTTTATAACCTGACGGCGTCAGATTTAATTTCCAGAAATTTTTGAAAGTTTTGTTTTCATAAAAAGTTTTTATTAAAATCTCCAACTTATAATCTCCAAGAATCTGCAAAATTATCATTCCACAAGCATTATATCCTTATATATAGATTTATCCCGCCGTTGTTATGCAGGTTTTCGTGTTTGTTTTCTCAGGTTTAACAGGTTATTTTGGACAAGGAAATGTTTTGAATCAAGCTTTTGGCGATGCATTAGTCATGGAGCTTCAACATTACTTTGGAGGAAGATCTAACCGTGTAATTTCATTATCCACCGAGCGAATCAGGGGAGTATTTGATTTCATTCTTTTACTTTATTCTTTTACATCTTGTTATTTGAACATTGGGGACAATGTTCATCTTAAGTGTAAGGGGAGGGTAAAAGTACGATTTTTGAGAATACAATTGCGCTTGATTTTTGTTTGCTTAATAGTAGATGTGTAATAAAACTGAGATAAATACCTGTTAGGGCAATTTTAGTGCCAAATTTAAAATTTTTTACAACATATAGGAGTGAAACTTTGATCTTAATGAGCGTCTCATGGATAGGAGTTATATGACTAGCACAAAAACCGTACCACTAAAAATTTTTTCCACCCCCAAATATGTGAGGTTCGCCCCTAGAATTGGTAGGAAAAGCATTTTGCTATGATGTGTGTACCGGTAGCACTTAGATTCTAGAACTTGTGTTAGGACCATTCCGAGGCCACAAGTGAGACTACATTCGTGTGGTTAGATTTACTACATGATAAGAGGCATTAGGATTAACCCATTGTTTTACACCTGTGTTTTTGTTATAATTACATTGGCTACATTGGTCAAGTAATTCTCCCACACCCTTTGCGTTGTACTCATTTTTAGTACACGATACCCCTAGTACACCCCTCAGAGCCTATCTTTTCGTTTCGACCTTTAAGCATTTTACTTGAAGGAAGAATTTGTTTACACCCCACTTAAATGTACACCCAAATCGCCTTAGCCTACCTTGTATGCACTCATTTTTAGTGCATTATTGTTACAACATTTGTTTAAACCCAAGTTAATTATCTAATTGATTACATGGTTGCTAAGTCGAGTCATATCCTTGTACATATTGTTTTGGGATGATTGGGACTCATGGGCAAAGTACTAGTGTTATGGAGTAATGGGGAAGAACATCATTTATTACCCCCATATGTGCTAAATGTTTTAAAAGTACTCCAAGTTTTTCAATTATCTTAATTCGAGTCATTAGAATAGTTATTTGTAAAGTTATGTAAAAGTTCAAGTGTAAGGGGATGCAACGCCCCTATGATGTATTATTTTGGATGGTAGGGTAAAAGTGTATGCAAAAAAAAAAAAAAAAAAAAAAAAAAAAAAAAAAAAAAAAAAAAAAAAATCAAGAAAAATACAAAAAAATGAGAAAAAGAAAAATAGAAAAACATACGGACTACCATCCCGTTTCATTTTATGTTTATTTTATGTTTATGTTTTGTTATTTTCTTTCATTAGCTTAAGATCGAGTCTAGTCTTGGCTTAGCAACGTTGTATAGTACATGTAATTGATCAAGATCTTTAACTCGCCACCAGTAAAATATCCTTTATCCAACAAAACCGTGTTTTCCTTTTCCCTACACCTAACGTTATAACCCATTTAAAAGCCCTCTTTGATAGTTTATCTTAGGTGCTTACGCCTAGTGGAGGAGGTTTTCGATCCTTTCCCAAGCCTATGGTAATCTATTTGCTATGACAGGTAGTGAGAGATATTTTCCGTTTTCATTTATGAGATTTATTTTGATGACACTTGAGAGATGTGAGTATCTAAACACTACTTGTGAGGTGCTAGTATATAATCTCCGTGCTTATTATGATTGAAGTGGAACGATTATTTGTTGTAATTACTTTTATGTTTGCATTAAATGACCCATAACTTGTATTTTGATTAGAATAAAAGCGCATTTGCTTGAGGACAAGCAAATCTCAAGTGTAAGGGTATTTGATGAGGCGAAAAGTGTACCGCTTTTAAGGGGTCATTTAAGCCCGAAATCGTATTTATTTGATCAAATATTGCCCTAAATCGTTCCTTTTGTCATTTTAGGTACTTTTGAGGAGAAATCTGGAAAAGGAGGCATTTTGGACGTTTTTGGAGCATAAAAGTGAAGAAAACGGCAAAGTCTCAAAATTGTGCTGAAAGTCACCTTTGACGGCGTCAACATTAACTCCAGACGGCGTCATGCCTTGGCAAGAAAAGTTGGATGTGAAATTTACTCATGACGGGCCAGTGAGTTTGCATGAGAATTCTGACGGCGTCACGCTTTAACTAAATCAAGGGCGTCACGGCTTAAATCATAAGGGGACGGCGTCACGTTTAGGATCCGACGGCGTCAAGCCTTGATAAGCCAGAATGGATTTTTGAAGAGCTAAAGAGGGACGGCGTCAAGATGGTCATCCGGGAACCCTAAAAGCGGCGAGGTGACGGCGTCACAATGCATAAGGTGACGCCGTCAGATGTCAAAGTCTATATATAGTTTTCTAATTTTTTGTCATTAAGGAGAGCTTAGTGTGTGGAATTTTGGGATAAAACCCTAAGACGATTTTAGCTACTTTTTCAGGGCTTTTTGCCTTGAGATCTTCCATGTTTCATTGAAAGATAAGTTATCAATTAATCATTCAATATGTCTATGTGTTGTTTGATTCTATCTTATGCTTGTCTTTTGTTTAACATGTTAGGCTAATTTTATCTTGTGTTTGCTTAGATCTAATGAAACCTAGCTATTGATTATTGGTTGTTAGTGTGTTGTTAGTTGTATTGGATGATTGTTTATCTATGTTAGGCTTAAGAAAACTGGCTAACTTCCTATTCGGTAACTTGCTTGAACGTCTTAAGAAACATGAACCAAACGCGTACTAAAGGTTTTTATGGTTGTATTTAATGCACAAGCGAATTCTAGTGATCCCATGTTAGGAGCTTCCTAGCCGGCTCGACATAGGAGTGAAGTAGGAGCTTGTAGAGTTTGGGGAAGTAAGTACGCCACCCCACGAATGGTATTAAGGAATACACCCGTCATCCACGCGACTAATACACACTAATTAACCGGTAAAAGATAGTTAGGGAGTAAGGAAATCTAAGTAAACACATTTCTCTACACATAAGTTTCTCACCACTTTTCATTTTTGTTATTTTATTTTATTTGCATTTGTAGTAATTTGGGTTAGTTGACTAGCAACTAATTCCGCCCACTCCTTCAAAACCCGAGATTTTACTTGCTTTTATAAAATATAAAAAAACATAAAAAGAATCTTCCTCAACCCTTAGACCTAATTAGAGTAGCCTTTCACACCTAACGAACACTATTCCCTGTGGAGAACGATCAATCCCCCGTACTTACCACTACACTATACTACATCGGTCAGGTACACTGCCTGGTGGGGTTGTAAGCCTCTTGAGATCCCTCGAGAGGTAAAACCTGTTGTAAGGTTGCAAAACCCACGCATCACAATCCCTCTATCACCAATCAAGCGTCAACCATTGATGTCAATCCCACTGCTACTAAGAGGATAAACTCGGTTCATCCTCAGTCTTTGATTCTTGGAGATCCCAATTCAACGGTTCAGACAAGAAGCAAGTTGAAACAACCAATGTTTGGAGAAACTGCTTTTGTCAGTTATATTCAGGATCAGCTAAGGAATAATCACACAGACTATCTTCATTGCCTCTATGCTTGTTTTCTATCTCAAATTGAACTAAGCAGTGTATCACAAGCTCTTGAAGATTCTGATTGGGTTGAGGCTATGCAAGAGGAAATGCAATAGTTTTACAATCAGAAAGTCTGGAAGTTAGTACCTTTGCCTGAAGGAAAGTATGCAATTGGAACGAAATGGATTCTCAAGAACAAAAGGGATGCTCGAGGTATTGTAGTTCGAAATAAAGCTAGATTGGTTGCTCAAGGTCACAGGCAAGAGGAAGGTATTGACTATGATGAGATGTTTGCTCCTGTGGCAAGAGTTGAAGCTATTAGGTTATTTTTAGATTTTGCCTCATACATGGGATTCATTGTCTATTAGATGGATGTGAAGAGTGCATTTCTCTAAGGTGAGATTAAAGAGGAGGTGTATGTAACTCAGCCCAAGGGTTTTGTGGACCCACATAATCCTGATTTGGTTTACAAGGTGGTGAAAGCACTCTATGGACTTCATCAAGCACCCAGGGCATGGTATGCTCGATTGTCTACTTTTCTGCTGCAACATGGTTAAAGAAGAGGAGCAATTGACAAGACACTCTTCACCAAGAAAAATTCAAAAGATATCATCCTTGTTCAGGTTTATCTGGATGACATCATTTTTGGTTCCACAAAGGAAGATTGGTGTAGGGAGTTTGAGGTGCTAATGAAGGGAGAATTTGAGATGAGTGCTATGGGAGAGCTTACCTTTTTCTTGGGCTTACAAGTCAAACAAAAGCCTGATGGGATCTTTATCAGTCAAGAAAAATATGTGCAAGACATACTCAAGAAGTTTGATTTGGAAAGTGTGAGGACTGCAACAACTCCATATGAAGCTCCAAAGCCTAAATCCAACAATGAACCTGATGATGCTGTTAATGTTCACCTCTACAGATCTATGATAGGTTCACTGATGTATTTGACAACTTCTAGGCCTGATATCATGTTTGCAGTCAGTGCTTGTTCCAGACATCAAGTTACACCCTTAACTTCACACTTGAATGCAGTCAAGAAAATCTTCAAGTATCTAAAAGGACAACCTAAGTTGGGTCTTTGGTACCCAAGAGATACTCCTTTTGTGTTGGAAGCTTACAGTGATGGTGATAGTGATTATACTGGTGCTAACTTTGATAGGAAGTCTACTACTAGGGGGTGTCAGTTTCTGGGCAGGAGGTTGATATCTTGGCAATGCAAAAAGCAGACTATTGTGGCTACATCTTCGACTGAGGCAGAGTATGTTGCTGCTGCTAGTTGCTATGGTCAGGTACTTTGGATTCAAAATCAGGTGTTAGACTATGGGTTTAACTTTATGAATACTAAAATCTTTATTGATAACCAAAGCACCATTTGCATTGTTAAAAACCCAGTTTTTCACCAAAGAACAAAGCACATAGAGATTAGGCACCATTTTATCCGAGATGCTAATGAGAAACATCTTATCCAAGTGCTTAAAATACACACTGATGATAATGTGGCTGATTTGTTAACTAAAGCTTTTGCTGGCCCAAGATTTAACTATTTGGTGGTTCATATTGGGATGCTCAATCCTTAAGTGCTGAGATTGAGGGGAGGTATAAGCCTAAGGGGAGACTTATTGTTGTACATTTTTCATCTTTTTCATTTTCTTTCTTTATTTTCTTTATGTTTATTTTATTTTGTTTCTAAGTTTATTAGTTAAAAAAAAAATTGTATATTGTCTACTAACTTGTATGCAGGTACAGTGTTGGTTTCTTTCCACACAACAAATGGTAATCAACTCACCATGTCTAACAGACAAGAAAGAGTTGACTCACCATGAGGGTAAGGCTCTGGTGTGATTATCAAATCCGTTGACAGCTGTAATAGTTTGCTCAAAACTATAGGGTATTCAACTCACCTATGTTTCATTACTAAGAGTTGAATGGTTCTCAATTCACCATGGATTTTACCCTTTGGGGTTTCCAAAGAATTGGCTAGCCCACATGTATATGGCTTGTGGTAAAGGCAGTTGAAAACCATATTTGGTACTCAATTCACCAAGGTGTTCTATGCAACCTAAGAATTGGCTAGTCCTGAGCAAACGGCTACAGGTAAAGACAAAGCAAATCCGTTGATAGTTGATGGTTTACTAAAAATCATATGGTTATCAATGTACCATGGTCTTACACACCAAAACATTGGCTACTCCAGTAGTTAATGGCTATTAGTAAAGAGACATCAAATCCATTAATTTTCAATGATTCACCTCTCACAGGAGTTAACACATCTGGAAGTGATGAGAATAGTATGAAACTTAAAAGTTTTGATGTACAAATTGTCATGGTTGCAGTCAAGATCAAGTGGTTTGTATATCAAATGGTGACAAGATTATGATGCTGTGGTTTCCTGTTGCTGTTGTGTAGGGTATTCACAATGCAAGAAACACTTGTTTGAGGCTTAGATATGGATCGAATGAATAAGAACTAGAGAGAGAAAGTGGGAACTTCTAGAGAGAGAGAACTATGTGTATATTAGCTTGAAATGTAGGGAAGTTCCAACCCTTCCCTTGCAAGGGAAGGGGTATTTATACATACTACTTAATATGCCCCTAGTGGGCTGTGGAGAGAGTTGACAGAGGGTAAAGACCCGACCCACTCCAAAATACTAATTAATAACTAGTCTACTAATAATGTTACTGATAATCCTACAAGCTATGATGAGCTAATAATTACTCGGGGTGACCGAGTCTTCAGCTGAATATTCATATTCCTAACAATCTCCCCCTAAGGGAGGTCACCCCAAAAGTAATGTTCTGAATTTCAGCACTTCTTCTTTGGATCTTGACATCATAGCTCGTAACCATTTATTCTTCAATATCATAGATTGTTGTGCAAACATCCGTGATCTTAAGATGACTTCTCTTTTGTCTTGGATGAACTTTGAGTAATCTTTGAAAGTATCATCCCATTTGAGTCTCCAAGTCATCTTTCAGTAGTAGGTCTCCATGTGATGAAATAAACTAAGAGCCGACATGCTCACACGATATGGTGTCATGATCTTCAGCATCAGAGTTAGCAGAAGCTGTGTTGAAGGTCTTTTAGGTTGATCATGACTTCTTTAATGATGATGTGGTGTGAGCATGTGGTGATGGATTGGCATCTTTTCTGCAACCAGCTACAACAGCAACCAGCTACAGCATTCCACTGCTACAACCGCCAGAGATTCCTGCATACGACAGTTAGCAATAATTCGACCGGTACTTACAAGTTTGGACTTCGAGATAGTCAACAGGATAGTGTGAAAACTCTCTCTAATCCTTACCAAGACCGTTCCTAATCGAAAACCCACAGAGGGCTTTTTAAGATTTTACCGTAGTAAATCAACGATTAGGTGAGTCGCTGGAGATCACTCCACTACTGTAGACCGGTTGAAACCGCCGCGACCACTAAGCGTAATCCACGAGGAATTACCGAAGTGGCCTGCTTTCAGGGCTGTTTGATGTTGACCCTGGCAGGAATTTCCATTCAATCATTGAGAATTACGTTTGTAAATTCTCTCACAAATGTTCTGGCAGATTGCTAAGACCTGCGTAGGACTCATAAGTTTACAACTGGTGTCCTTAATGTTAAACAACCAGTGTAGAAGTAATTCGTGTCCCTAAGAGATCTTATGATGCATCTCATGGCTCTAGACTCTATTGTGCGTTTTGATTTAGTGAGCGGAGGCTGGAGAGGACTGCCACCTTTTCAATATCATCTAACTCGGAGTGAGAGAGATGATAGGAATGTATTGAACTCCGTGACAATTGAAACAAGAATCCTTTGAGGGACCTTGAGTGGCTAGGGAGGGTTGTGCAGCGTATCACTGGGTCCATGATACTTTGTCTTCAATGCCAGCAATCAACTAAGTGATTCTGACAGCATATGTATTGACCCGGTTTCTGCCTAAGTTGTAAGGAGGGCTATTTCTTTTCACCCTTTATCTTTACAATTCTTTTTCATTCTTCAACCCCTTCAGTGCTTACCGAGACTTCATAACTAACACCTTGTTGGGTTCATTCCAGTGTTAGCTCCATCTCAGTCGGCACTCTTCCCTTATACACATTTCTCCTTTTTAATCATACCTAAGGACTTCTACACTAACTAGTGGATTGTCCCTGGGTAGATCCCTCCGGCTCTGGTGGGATCGTGGGAACTTGAACCTAACCTAACCATCCTTATAACTCCATGCGTTAATTAAAATGGTCGGTCTTTAGTACTCATCCACGATAGCCAAACCAAATCTTTGAAAAATCTCTCAAAGTGTTCATGATTCTGAAACACATTTTTGCAAACACTTGAGAGTTTTATATTTTTCAAATGCTCCCCCTCAACATGTGCTCGAGTGATAGTTTTATAAATTTGCACATGTTAGGTAGAGCTCGCACTTTTTGAATTGATCCACTTTCAGTGAACATGACCGATTCGAGACACGCTTACATCACTAGATATACTAGCTTGAAATTATTACCCGACCTGGTCAAGTCCACAGAAAGTTTCTCGAAATGGTACTCTCTACTCAGATACATCTTTTTCGAGACACGCTTACATCACTGGTTAGGCCAGCTTGAAATTATTACCCGGCCAAGACGTATCCTTTCGATTGATGACAATTCAAGTTTCGTCAATTCATTGGTGAAGTCTGAGCCTTGCTTACGTGAGATGCCCAAATCCTTAATGTTTTGTTAAAACCATTTGCTCCCCTTCAATATGTGCATCGATATATGAAAGATTTTAGCACATATGGAAGAGCTTGCTTTTATGACCAAAACATTTTGCTCCCCCTCAATATGTGCCTTGATATATAAAATGGTTTAGCACATACGGGAGAGCTTACATTAACTTCCAAATCATCACATTTTATCAGAATTTCATATTTAAATCACATTCTCTCCCCCGATCAAAAATTTCAAACCATTTGAGATTTGTGATCCCAAGTGATTTAAATAAGTTTAGAAAATTTGGGAGAAAATGTGGTCAGGTTTAAATGTATTCTGATTTTGAAGCATACTATGCTTCCCCTGAAACAACGAGAGAGTGTCACTGCTGATGTTGCACAAATTTGGCAAGGTGTCGGAAATTTGAACAAATATGCTCCCCCTCAATTAATGACCCGTTTTCCATTAAAAAAGCTGTAGTCATTCAATTGAGCGACGGGTATTTGTGAAAATTTAATTCAATTTACCACCTTGTGTAACATCAAGACTCTCTTGAAGAATCAAACAACATAAAGAGTCTGATGAAAAGAAGACTTCTCTTCTTATACACGACATGACGCACTGAAACGTACATCAAGTCGGTGAAACATGGATATGAAGTAATCCATGCCCAGGTGAACATCACCCAGTTGGAGGAACAGCCGTCCTTTTGGCGACGTGCTTTCCCCAGAGTGTATCGCGGGTTGTAGTATGAAGTAACTGCAAGCCATTAAGACATGTTTTAACTGATTAGTATAACTTCTGCTCGAGCTTTATTTAAGGATACGTGTCATTGTTGAATGACATTTCTAGATCCATAAATGTTATCGATAAACAGAAGACATGCCTAGGTAGGACTATTTTTGGTATTTTCTGATTTTTTTCGATTTTTTATGGTTTTTATAGGTTTTATATTTTTGTATTTTTCTTTTTGATTTAAGATATATACAACTATGTACAAGGATATAAGAAGACAATCCTTTACTCCTCCTTTTCTTCCTGAAGACACTTGAGGGTTTCAGGAGTCATGCTCTTCATGCCAAGGCGTGGGAGAATAAACTGAAACCTTTCTCTTGGGAGGGCCTTGGTGAAGATGTCAGCTAACTGAAACTCTGTCCTCACGAAGTATAGTTCCACAATTCCTTTTTCAACCTGTTCCCTGATGAAGTGATGCCTGATGTCGATGTGTTTTGACCTGGAGTGCTGAACATTGTTACAACAAAGAGCAATGGCGCTTTTGTTGTCACAATATAGGGGAATTTTGTTGTATGAGAATCCATAGTCCGAAAGTTGTGATCGCATCCAAAGAATTTGTGCACAACAAGCAGACATGGCAATGTACTCAGCTTCAGTAGATGATATGGAAGTACTCATCTGCTTCTTAGAAGACCAACTAACCAACTTTTCCCCTAAAAACTGAGCTCCTCCTGAAGTACTGCGACGAGTGTCTTGACATCCCGCATGATCAGCATCCGCGTAATCCGTTAACTCCATTGCAGTGTCCTTAGGATACCAGAGACCCATATGAACCGTGCCTTGAAGATATCGGAAGATCCTTTTTACTGCTTCAACATGCTTCTTGGTTGGCCTGGATTGATACCGAGCACACATACACACAGCAAACAGTAGATCGGGTCTGCTAGCCGTGATGTACATCAAAGATCCAATCATGCTTCGATATTTTGTTATATCCACTGGAATCCCTGAAGGATCTTCATCCAGCTTCGTTCTATCAACCATGGGAGTGTCAACAGGTTCACTTGAATAGAATCCAAACTTTTTCAAGATCTCGTTGGCGTATTTGGATTGATTAATGAATATGCCTCCGGGACTTTGAGAAACTTGTAATCCTAAGAAGAATGACATTTGTCCCATCATGGACATTTGGAACTTGGAATTCATCTCCTTTGAAAAACTATCACATTCACTAGGATCTGTTGAAGCAAAGATGATATCATCTACATAAATCTGAACTAGTAGTAGATGGTTTCTTGACTTCCTGGTGAATAGTGTGGGATCAACAACACCCTTGGAGAATCCGTTCACTAGGAGGAACTTGGACAATGTATCGTACCATGCTCTTGGCGCCTGTTTTAACCCATAAAGAGCCTTCTTCAAGCGGTAAACATGAGTAGGATGTTCAGCATCCACGAATCCTTCTGGTTGACTCACATAAACTTCTTCCTTTAAGTCACCATTCAAGAATGCCGTTTTGACATCCATCTGGTAGACTATCATATTTTGACCAGCAGCATTTGCCAGGAATTATAGCTTCAATTCTAGCAACCGGAGCAAACGATTCTTCAAAATCAATGCCCTCTTCTTGTCTGAACCCTTTAGCAACTAGCCGTGCCTTGTTCTTTAGCACATCACCATACTCATCAAGCTTCACTTTGAAGATCCACTTTAAAGCAATGATCATTGCAAGCTCTGGAGGAGGCACTAATTCCCATACTTCAAGTCGATCAAATTCATGGATTTCATCCTGCATAGCCTGGAACCAGCAATCTTTAGTCATTGCTTCTTTGGCATCTTTTGGTTCGACTTTGGACAGTACAGAATTGAAGAAGCACCATAGTGCATCAGTGGCTAGTTGATTACGTGTGGATACTGGACGTGAGGGATTGCCTATGATGTTGTCGATTGGATGATCACTGGTCCATTTTCTGAGATGGTCGTGAGGTTGAGGGTTATAAACAGATGTAGCAGTGCTGTGTTCTTCAAGTGAGGATGTGTCTGAAGTATGTTCAGGAGCAAATATGTTTTCAAAAGGAACCTCATCAACAGGAGCAAAAGGGTTAACTTCCAAAGAATGATTATCTGAAGATTCTTGTATTACTGGAGAAGATTGTGCGTTTGATGACGAAGGCGATTGACTGGCAGCTGGAGCATTGAGACTGACTGATACTGAAGCTGTTGGGCCTTCTGAACCTTGTGGGGCTTGAACCTCAGCCATAGGAAGTATAGCAGGTTCACTTGGGATGGTTCCATTCGTTGGCTCAAAGTATTCATCAAACATAGGATCGAATAACTTCTTCAACTCCTCGCATGTAGGTGGCACATAAGAATCTGCAGGCGTGGAATTCTGTACAAGTCCTGAACTAATGGGTCCAGGTGACAAAAGGTTAAGATCGGGTCCAAAACTAATTTGTCCTGAAGCAGGTTGCTCACTCAGCTCATCGAACGTAACATGAATGGTTTCCATGATTTTACGGGTTCTCTTATTGTAGATTCGATACCCTTTACTGTCTGGTGCGTATCCAACAAAAATACCTACATCTGCTTTAGCTCTTAACTTTCCCAAGTCTTGACTATCGTTAGTTGGATAGCAAAGTGCACCAAACACACGGAGAAAAGAGAGATCTGGTTTCTTGTTACGAATTAACTCGAAGGGAGTCTTCTCATGAACAGGATGAATTAGGGATCGGTTTTGAGTGTAACATGCTGTTGCAATAGCCTCTGCCCAGAGAAACATCGGTGCCTTTGAAAATATAAGCATAGTTCTTGCAGCTTCCACCAGAGTACGGTTCCTTCGTTCAACCACTCCGTTCTGTTGAGGAGTGCGAGGGATACTTTTCTGATGCGTGATGCCAATACTTTCATAGAAATTACGGAGTTGTTGGTTAACAAACTCAGTACCATTATCAGTGCGGATGATTCTGACAGTTTTATCGAGCCTTACTTGCAGCTGTTTTATCAGTTTAATGATAACCTCTGGAGTTTCGTCCTTGGTTCTCAAAAACTTTACCCATGTGAACCGAGAATAATCATCTACTATCACCAGAACGTACTTCTTTCCATTTATGGTTTGTATTCTCATTGGACCGCACAAGTCCATGTGGAGGGTATGAAGAACTTCCAAGTTGGTGTTGATGGTTTTAGGCTTGTGGGTTTGTTTCTTGCTTTTACCCAGTTGACATGCAGAGCAGAGATGATCTTTCTCATATTTCAGTCTGGGCATCCCTCTAACAAGATCTTTACGTGAAAGATTATTTATGGTACCGAAGTTCAAGTGGTTCAAACGACGATGCCACAGCCATGATTTTGTTTTAGAGGCTTTAGAAAGCAAGCAAATGGGAGAGGACTTCAACATTTCTTCAATCGATATGGTGTATAGATTGGTGCCCCGACTGCCCTTGAGGAGATCTATACCATCAAATTCTCTGACGAAACATGTATGTTTTCTGAAAGCCACTTCCAGATCTGAATCACAAAATTGACCCACAGAAAACAGATTGTGCCCTAGTCCTTCCACATAATATACCCTTGAGATTACACTGTCACCAAACACATAATCTCCATAACCCATAATAGCACCAAAGTGGTCGTTCCCAAATCTAACTGTCCCTATAAACTTTTTCACGAAGTTCTTGAGCCGCGAGCGATCCCCAGTCATATGTTTTGAGCAGCCTGAGTCTAAATACCACAGACGATTTGTACGACCTGCATTTGAAACCAGACAACAATGGATAACTGAAAAATGTGGATCCCCAAGTGCAGTTGGGGTCCGTTTGGTCAGCACACACATATTCTGGAACCACAGATTTCACAGATGCTACTGTCTTTTCTGAGGAGACAGAACTAGAGGCAGGACAAGACCTAGATGGAAGGCATTGTGACACTAATGACAGGATTCTACCAGTTGGTCTCCATTCCTTATTCTTCACAATTTTATGCTTATTCATTTTAGGTAATGAGCTCTGTTGTCCTAAATTGAATTTCCTTCCAGTGGGTCTCCATTCCTTATCTTTCACAATTTTATGCTTATTCATTTTAGGTAACGTGCACTGTTTTCCTAAATTGAATTTCCTTCCAGTGGGTCTCCATTGAATAGCCTACGCTAGCAAATGTTTTTCCTGTTGCTTTCCAAACTTTCTTGCATGCTTCAGTTATCCTAACATTCTTATCATGGGGTGATGCAGAAGACATCAAGAAAGACACAACACACTCATCATGATTAGCAGAAATTAAACAATTGTCGCATGTTTTACAGATAGCATTAGAATTCGAATTAATTACAGTACTTTTGATACTAGAATCAACATGATTCATCCTACTCATTGCAAACTTATTGTTCCTAGGTTGGGCTTCTACATTCTTCAAGTGATCATTCTTAGCTGGCGCAGTCCTATCCTTTCTTGCGTTTCCATTAGACCTTGACCCGCTAGCTTGAGTGTCACTTTTTACTCCTGTAGAAGCATCGAAGGGAACATTAGTTTGTTTTTCTGTCACATGCCTTCCTGATAATGATGTGTTGGGTTCTGATGTTTTAGGTGGTAGATCAAAGGCTACATGCTTGTTCTCAACAGTAGATGATGATGCAACAAATCTATCTCTATGGTTGCTAAACTTAGGAATTGAGCCTATGGCATATTCTAAGTTTTCCTGAATCCTTTTCGTGAGTTTGCAGGCATAGACAACTGCCCTATCAAGTGGCTTATCAGTCCTATCCTCTTCAACTACCTCACGAAGTGTGTCAAGGCCCTCTCTAAGATGATCGAGATATGTTTGATGGGCAAAGCTGTTATTTCTAAGCTTAAATGGAATACGCCCAACATCAACATCATACTTTTTACCATCAGTAGCCTTTGGTGCATCACAATTACAAGTGGTGCATGGCATTTTACCTTTCACCCGAGCCTTAAGATTCTTAATTTCATTTGTCAAAGAGGTTATTTGATCATTGTGATTGCTTCTTGTAACTTTAATAGAATCATATAACTCTTTGAAATGTTGTTTAACCTTTGAATTTTCTTCTCGATAACACTCATTTTCATAATGTAACTTATTTATGGTGTTTTGATATTGAAAATTCTGAGAATCTGAAGACGAAGGTTTATTGGTGCCATACACTTCACACTTGTTGGATTTCAATTGGGCAATTTGGGCCCTCAGCAGTCGAATCCTGTTCGTGTGAGCTTGAATTGTCTCATCTCGTTTGCTTAATTCAAAATAAGTATCAAATTCAGGAGCATCCAAGGATGTCTTGTCATTTGATATTTTATGTTTTTTCATTTAAATGTTGATGTTTCAATTGCAAATTAAGATATTCAACTTCTAATTTTGAAAAACGTTTAACCATATTATCATGGTCATCATTTTGAATTTTTTCAAGCAATTTTAAATTCTCCCCCTCAAGCTCAACAACACGATTCTGGGTGACATTTAACGCAATAGCATACTCATTAAATTGACAAGCAGACAATGCATAATCAGTGACAGTGTAAAATACATCTTGTGCAATACATTTAGCAATCAAGTTGTCGTTAGTAATGAGTATGTTTTTTCTTTCAATCTCTCGACTCTTAAGTTCTATTGCATATTCATTCACCTCATTTTCCATATCTTTAAACACTACTTCCATTTCTTTTATTTCGGCTTTAAGGGCAGTTTGCAACCCTTCAAAGTGTTCTTTAAGTAGTTTAAAGAATGGCATGACCTCAGTTAAGTAACACCTTTTAGCATGTTCAAAACACCTTTCCCCCTCAGTAATACCGGAGGGTGTGATTCTCTTCTTGCATGTTTTATCGAAATCAGCAAATAGTTGCCAAAGCACATATAAGCTAATAAAGGTTTTAAATTCAGTGGGAAGAGATAAAGGCACCAAATTCCTAGGTGTATTGGGAGGATACACCGTTATGGACGCAACTTTTCTAATGAGGAGGGTGTTGGCCTTAAGTTTTTCTACCTTAAGTTTTTCATTATCTTGTTGCCAGAATATCTGTTCAGGTGTTAACTTCTTTTGAGGAGCAAACACAGTCAAACGATTTTCCTCATTATAGTCATGGGGTTTTATTATTATTCGTCTGACTATGCACTCGGGATCCCTCATTTTCTCATTCATTCTAACCCTTGTTCTCTCACTTAACTCATCCTCTTCTTCTGTGTAGATATGCTCAGGCGGGTCATGATTGGGCATAAACATCACATTAGAATCATTTAATGCAGGTTGGGCTATCTTAGCAATTTCATGAATAGCTAATTTAGATTTACCTACATTGCTTTCACTATGCTTGTCACTTAACTTTCTGTGCTTATACATCATTTGGGCAGTTTGTCTGGTTTGGTCTTGTGTGTACAACTTATCTTCAAGCTTATTTTTTAAACGTCTTGAGTCTAGAGAAATCATTTAAAAGTGTTGTTTCTTTTTGTTTGAATTCTTGCTTAAGTGTAGTTACACACTTTTGTGCTTCCTGTTTCTGTTTGACAGACTGTTCTAGCTGACTTTTCAAAGAACTCAACTCTAATTTTAATGTTTCTTCTCTTACTCTAGACTCTTTAATAAGTGTACTCATTTGACCTTCTAATTTCTGCTCACGTTCATTAAGCTCAAACTTAGCACGTTGTTCATACATAGCCACTTGTTCTTTATAAATGTTAAGTCTAGTGATCAAGTCATCATCAGGGACATGCAATTTGTTCTCATGGCACTCATATGCATTATCTAAATTACACACATTATCTAAGGCACCTACATTACTTACAACACAAACATCATTATTTACAAAAGATTCACCATTTGGTACATCAGGCGAGTTGTTGTGATTCAAATACTGTTCATATGAAAAAATATTGCTATTTTCCATGTCAACACTACTTGTGTCAGAAACATCTGCCTGATGTACTTCTTTGGGATTCTTTTGTCCCTCGACTATATTATATGTGTCATAAATTTTTAGTACCTCAGATATCACGGATGCATTAGAAGGACCAACTTGACGGGGAGATGAGACCAAAGAAGACAAATTAGCCATGAAGATTGTTTGAGCCGTAGGTTCATCATCTACATCCGAGTCAAATGCATCACAGTCATCTGCCTTGAAGATGTTAGGATCATTAAGTGCTAGATCCTGAACTGGTTGCTCATCCACATTTTCATCAAAATTATTTCCCCCATCTCCTGCCAAGAACAATAACTCTTCCTCATCCAATACAGCTCCATTCTCTTGAGCTTGCATTAACAGCATCTTGTCTTTGAAATAATCTGAGTTCTGAGGACGTTTAGGTTGATTGCAGTTTCTAGCAATGTGTCCAAGCCCCCCACAATTATAACACTTGATCTGTTTCCCTTGACCCTGATTGGCATTCCCTGCTCTATTCTGCACATAACCTCGACCCATGTTTCTTCCAGCTCTCCCTTGCACATTCTGAACCACAATTTTCCCATCCTCCACCATTGCTAGATTACGTGGGTTGGATGAATTCCTTAACTGATTATTGGTCTGAGGGAGTGATGCTTGAAACTGTTGAACCAGTAATGATACTTGATTGGTGAGGTTGTCAATCATTTTGTCGGTCTGAGAGTAGCCTGAGTCAAGTTGGGAACTCATAGCAGGTACTTGTGAGTGAAGTTGATGATAGCTTGGGTTGGATGATGATTGGATTGTTGGTTGAACATTTGTCATGAACGCCAGTGGATCATTTGTAGTTGAAGGATTAAACTTTTCTCTCAGCACCCGATCGTAGACAGCATGCTTCTCATGTTGTTGCAGATATGCATACAGCTGTTCATAGTTGGTATCCCTTAAACCTTTGTTGAGTTTGATAGCAGTAACAAATCTGTCCCATTCAGGAGTCATGTTGTTCACAAACTTTGAGTTTAGTTGGATATTGGGCATAGTCATTCTGATCATCCTCATATCATTCACCAACTTATGAAATCTCACATAGTAGTCTGTGATATTCTCTCCTGGGTTCATTTTGAAATGCTCGAACTCATCATACAGCTATGACTCCCGATCTTCCTTTGTGAGTTCTGACCCTGCCAACAACATTTTAACATTGTCCCACACAGCTTTGGCTTCAGTGTTGAAATTAATGAGCTTGTATACATCCTTTGGAAGACCTTGAATGACTATGTTTGAGGCTCTAATGTCAGCATCATACCTCTTCTTTTCTTCTTCATTAAGATCATTGTAGTTTCTAGGTCTGTCGATGCCCCAAGTTACAGACCCATCTTCACCAGTTGTAACAACATCTCTGGTGGTACCCATCTGATATGGTCCATCGTCAATTGACTTTAGAATGTTAACTCCATTATCTTTTCCCAAGCAGTAAAGTCTTATCCTTTGTGCCCAAGACTCATAATCCGTCCTATCCAGCATAGGTGGACGCGTGTCATATCCTGCTGCTTGAATATCTTCTGATGATGTGTTTGATGTGGTAGCCATAGTAACTACGGGATTTTACAGATCTTGTGATTTAACCGAGAAATCGAATCTTTCGCGGGAATTTCTAAAATCACCAAGACACAAACCGCATAGACAAATAGCACCCTTGAGGATACAAACCGCCTAGACAAACCGCGTAGACACAAACCGAGTTCACGCTGCAGAGACAAACCGCGTAGACACAAACCGAGTTCACGCTGGAGAGACAAACCGCGTTGATACAAACGAGTACACGCTGCAAAGACAAACCGCGTAGACACAAACCGAGTTCACGCTGGAGAGACAAACCGCGTTGATACAAACCGAGTACACGCTGCAAAGACAAACCGCGTAGACACAAACCGAGTTCACGCTGTAGAGACAAACCGCGTAGACACAAACCG
This sequence comes from Artemisia tridentata subsp. tridentata, assembly GCA_021014915.2. Classification (NCBI taxonomy): domain Eukaryota; kingdom Viridiplantae; phylum Streptophyta; class Magnoliopsida; order Asterales; family Asteraceae; genus Artemisia; species Artemisia tridentata. Next base: position 78,047,867 of record CP139503.1, on the reverse strand, counting down.
AGTTCACGCTGGAGAGACAAACCGCGTTGATACAAACCGAGTACACGCTGCAAAGACAAACCGCGTAGACACAAACTGAATACGCTCCTCAGAGACAAACCGCGTAGACACAAACCGAGTTTACGCTGCAGAGACAAACCGCGTTGACACAAACCGCGTACGCGCCTTAGAGACAAACCGCGTAGACACAAACCGCCAAACACGTCGCTTTCAATGCTTTTTGTCCTTTTGCCTAAACTAGTAATAAGACAAACCGCGTTCTCGAAGTGACACAAACCGCGTTCAAGAACTCGTCCAAAGTACACAAACCGCACCTAAGAACACTTGGATAAAAACACTCGAATCACCCAAAAACACCACACAAATCTTAAATCTATGAATTCAAGTACCAAATACTACTCTTATATTGTTCCTAAGCTAGAAAGTACAAGGTATAACAACTTCTAATCACTAAACAAAGCACAAAATGAAATTTATGTAACTTATCAAATCTAACTAAAAAGCCTCAAAAACTAGACAAATCCGTGAATACCAACTCTCATGGACCTAACCATGGCTCTTGATACCAATTGTAGGGTATTCACAATGCAAGAAACACTTGTTTGAGGCTTAGATATAGATCGAATGAATAAGAACTAGAGAGAGAAAGTGGGAACTTCTAGAGAGAGAGAACTATGTGTATATTAGCTTGAAATGTAGGGAAGTTCCAACCCTTCCCTTGCAAGGGAAGGGGTATTTATACATACTACTTAATATGCCCCTAGTGGGCTGTGGAGAGAGCTGACAGAGGGTAAAGACCCGACCCACTCCACAATACTAATTAATAACTAGTCTACTAATAATGTTACTGATAATCCTACGAGCTATGATGAGCTAATAATTACTCGGGGTGACCGAGTCTTCAGCTGAATATTCATATTCCTAACATGTTGTTACTTAGAAGTTGCTGCTGGAAACTTGTTCTTACTGGTGATTTCTTGTTGCTGCTGGTTCTATTCAGTTGCAGCTGGTTGCTTCTTGTTGCTGCTGAAGATCAAATTCAATCCTCATGTTCTGGAAGTCAAAGATATATCAATAAACTTGAAGTTAACCTAGTCAAATTCAAGTTTAGGGGAGGATTGTTAGGAATTATTAGAATAATAGTTATTTCATTTCTGCTGTTAGTAGTAATGGTTCCTGCTGGTAGGTATATAGTTCCTGCTGGTATGGTTCCTGCTGCTAGTTTGATTTCTGCGGGTAATAGTAATTAGTTAACCCGTATGTTTAGAAAGTTTGTTAGAGTTATATTAGGAAGAGATAGTGTATATCTTCTTCACACGTCTTCTAGTATGGGCTGTATTAGGGTTTCTTGTGTATAAAAGAAACATATTGGAACACCTTGAACAATTATTAGTTAATAAAAAAATCCATAGAGGATCAAAGTATTATTAGTTTTATTTTTCTTCAACTCTTGTGTTTAGTTTCCGCATAAACATAAGTTTCATTGTTAGAGATTCTCTTAGAGTGTTTGTGATTACATAAGCATTCTACTGGCTCAAAGATCTATCAAGTAGGCATGATACAACATGTATCGTGGGGACCGGAAACAATAAGTTTTATATGTGGGTTTGTCATGTTAAATGGGCAGGGAAACAAGGATCGAATGGAGGTGATATGGTAGTTCAAAGATGTGTGATTTTATGTAAAGTTTGTGTCATTAAAATGGATAAAAAGAAAAGAGTGTTGAGTCGAATTGGTTGTGGTCTGGTCATTTCAAGTGTTGGGTATGGTGTGATTGATGTCGAATAAGGTGAAAACTAGGGTTGTTTAGGTGATTTTGTGTGTGTTAATATGGCGTGTTGTGGGCAGGGATATAGGTATATCTTGCGTACTGAATAGAGTGGTTTTTAAGGTGTGTTATGTGGGTGTGTGTCGACATGGGTCGATGTGATTAAGGCTAGAAGGGGAAATCATGAAGTCGTGTGGTGTGTTGAAAATATGTGTATTTGTGTGCCGAGTTCTTGAGTATACGTAGGTTAAAGTGAGTCGAAAAGAGTAAAATGGTTAACGATTTATATTATGTTGAGTTAGGGTTTTTAAATTCATGAACTAGAGTTTAATACATGGAATCATTAATGAGATGTAAAATGTACAAGTAGGAGAAAGTTCATAAAATATGTAATTTACACTCTAGCCCCTGAACTTTAATAAAATGACAGAACATATTAAACCTAAAAGTTATTTAATTGTCATTTATAACCCTAAAAGTTACTAAATAGTAAGAAACCTTGAATGAGGAACCTTAATAACTATAAGTGGTAAACTTCTAAAATAAGCTGCTAAGTAATACGTTATCATTAAATTGTATAGGTTCGGCGAAGAAGGAGTGATTCCCCATTTCCAGTGTGCTTTCTTATTTCATTTGTTGATTTGCTAAGGTACAGATATTCTGACCTTATCTCTTAAGGTTTCTCATGATTCGTACACATCCTTTTGATATTAGTTTTGATTATGACACCTTTGATATGAGCCTTCCTAGTATGGCTTCCTTTGACTTATGCTCTAGTTGAACCTTTGCTATGCAACCTTAGATTTATGAACCTTTGCTTTGAACCTTTGATATGAACCTTTGCTTTGAACCTTTGATATGAACCTTTGACATTTGGACTTTGATTATGACTCTTTGATGACTTAGACATTTGACTTTGATATGATATGACATTTGAACCGTTCAGTTTGATACCCGAGCCAATTTGTTTCCTAGCCATGAAGGTAACATGGTTGTGTCATTGATGCACCAATGGCATGACTCTAGTGTGGTCGAGTGATGTTCCACACCGTCCCTTTTTATTATGTATTATGTTTGGCCACTATTTTTGGTGACTGGTGCTGTGTGCAAGACACGCCTTTCACAATGCAGGGAAGTATGGATGCATCCTAGATTTGCTTTGTATGTGAGAGGATATGATATGATTTGATTTGGTGATTGATGCTGTGTGCGATACACGTCCTTCACATATTTGAGAGGTCGCTCCTCTATGGTTACTGATGATACGCTATGATTATGATTTGATTTGTTGGGCTCGCGGTAGATTACTGACCTTTCCTTACACTTTGATAACCATTTGTCTATGCCTTCCGTTTTCCCAATGCACTATATGATATTCTTTGTTCCTTATCTTTTGCTTTGTTTGTATATATCTGTTCACTGGGCTTTTTAAGCTCAGCCGCATTTTTCTTTCATGCGGTAGGTTTTAGTTGGAAGCTGGGTTATGAGTGGAGAGTACTTTGGACTTAGAAGACTATACTTTGATAGCTATTCTGGATTAGAGATGACTAGAAGTGATTACATTTTTAGACTTAGAATTTATTGTTGTTCTCATTTGTAACCTTGTATTTCAGATTTTCCCTTTGTAACCTTTGAAATTCATTTGTATTATTTAAGTTATATGCTTGTGTTTGCTTTGATATGTCACCATAACGTAATACTTCTACCCTTATCGGGTTGGGGTGTTACAATAAGTACATTTCGTACACTTAGGATGTGGACCTTCATACCCTTTCTGACCAGAACTAGTTGCCGCAAATTTTCTCGCCTTCTTGTTGTCAACCATCGTGCCCATTTGCCTTTCCGAATCACTCGCTCCCTTTCTTTTATCACTATTTTTCAAAGTTCCATTCCTAACCATCTCATCTGTGAGGGCTCCAGCCTTTAATATTGCACTCTGGATTGTGGAAGGCTCAGTTGCTTTTACAGTCCCTCAAATTTCAGGAACAAGGCCATAGATGTACCTTTCGATTCTCTTTGATTCAGGGGTAACCAGATGATGAACTAGTTTCGCTAACTCATGGGATCGATCCGTGTAGGCTGCATGGCCAGCTCCTATCATAGAGTGATGATAGAGTTCATTTTCCAGCTTCTGCATCTCATTATCTGGGCAGTACTCCTCTTTCAGCAACGCCTTGAAGTCATCCCACGCCATTCCCACAGCTGCTTCTCTGCCTCTAGCTTGAATCTGCGTGTTCCACCATGTTAACGCCTTTCCTGATAGCGAGCATGCCGAATACTTCACCTTCTGATCCGTTCCACAGCTACTGATGTCGATCACTGACTCCATCTTTTCAACCCAGCGGGTATACTCCAACGCACCTCCGTTACCGTTAAACTCCATTAGCTTGCATGCCATAAATTCCTTATACGTGCATCCAGTTGTACGGGTGGCAGTCTCATTCACACCTACACCATTGGTGTTGTCATTTCTGCTTCCGTGGTTTCCCGAGTTGTTGATATGATTGCCAACTTGAGTGACAATAGTGGGAAGCAAGTTTTGAAGTTGTTGAGCGATGATGGCGGCAAAATAAGGATTTCCACCATGGTTGTTATCATTGTTGTCAATGCCGCGACCACCTCCACTACCTCCACGTCCACCAGTCCTTCCACCCTTGACGCCGCACCTCCTCGGCTAGTGCTGCGAATTGTCCTCCTTGGTGCCATTTCCTACAAGGAAGGACATACAGTGAAGGTTAGAGATGAGGGAAAACCGTTGACTACCCAATCTATACTCAACGTTCTTATACATAGTACCACGTCACAAGTTGCCTCCTAAATGGTGCCAACGCCGATCAAAGTAAGCATGGTCACATATGTTCAAGTGTGTCGTGATGCATTTATAATTATGTTGGCCACCATAATTATAACTGCCTCCTTCACATGTGTACATATTACCAAGCACACATATCTCAGCGATTGATGTTACTTAAATAGGTAGTCATTCTATCATCCTATCCTAAATGGTGAAGGAGTAATGTGGTGTGGGTATTTAGGGAGTGTCGCACTCGGTACATAGGAGCCTCTCTTAGGTGCTAAAGTCACGGTAAGGTTTAGTCTCTAAAAAGTATCTTCAAGAGAACTCCCATCCTCGGCGAATCATCAAATCTCTACAGCTAAATAATAACCTTTATTTAACTCAATCTCATGTCTCATCAAACAATAACTTTCACAAGATTGAGTTAAATAACCAGTTATTATTGAGCTCCACATTTTTGATGACTCGACTAAATTATTGGATTTCTCTATTAGTACAAAAGCATATCATCTAACAGCACGGGTCTAGACGAAAATTTATCGGAAAGCATGTGCGCATGAAAAGTGTGAAAGGCGATAAGGAGGAGAGTCCCAACGTATATAGTAGTTATAGTCTAGGTACTAAATGCAACCTAGTTCTCTATAACCAAGGCTCTGGTACCAATCTGTCACACCCCCAAAATATCGCAGCGGAACGATAGTGTCAACGGGGTACTACCTCATGGCACAAAGTACAAGGTATAGAAAACGACCTCTAAGTGAGACGTTTTAAAAGTTACCATTCGAATACATAAAACAAAAAAAGTCAGAGTTTACAAAACAAGAGGTCCCAAAGTATAATAATACATAAGTTTTTAAAGCATATCGAATGGTATACGATAAAAACATAAGTCTCCAAAACATGCCCTAAGACTCTATGCTCCATGCTTCCGCTATCACCTTACTAACCTGAGATAAACATGCTAAAAAGGGTCAACACAAAGGTTGGTGAGTTCATAGAGTTTGTTTTAAATAAGTTGAAAAGCTCTTAGAGAAAGATTCCTACAGCAAAGGCATTGTAAATCCACTCAGTTGCAAATCCCGCCCATACAAAACTTGCAACCTGTGTGTTCACAACCCACTGCTAAAATATAGTGTGAGTAAGGCATGTGTGTATACGATATGCATGCACTTTAATGTAAAGTATAACAACCAACTGAACCTCATGACAAGAATAAACAAGAATATAGCATAGCTGGATTATATTCACCCAGGGCCAAGATTTGTGGGGCCAAGGGTGGGGGCGTCAACCCGATAGTACTATCAATACCTCACCGTCGGCTCCATCCAGGAGTTAAACAGTGGTTAAAGAATATAACGTATAGAATAGTGTTCACACATTAAGGCACATATCGTAACAAAGCTACACATCATGTTTAAGAGTATAAAAGTATAACGTAGCATATGAGTAAAGTTGTCTTGAGTAAAAGCGAAAGCAAGCAGTTTAAGCATGTATCTCCCCCAAAAGAGTTTAAAACAAGTATAAAAAGAGTAAGAGTGGGGCTATGACTCACCTAATGCACTAGCAATAATGACAGTAATGGGTATGCTGAGATGAGGCTCGGTCTCTAACCGTAACCTAATATGATTAATATGCTCTAATGTAAGTTATGTAATGATGCTACGCATGCAAATACGTACGTTATCGATACTACTTGTGAAATTTGAAAATAAAGTTTATCGTCAAAAAAATATTTTTGGACGTCTTGTTAAGTTAATAAACACTTTTCGTGTAAATATGTTGAAACGGTACTCCACAATCCTCGTTTGGTGGTTTATCGGTGAACATTGTGCTTTCGTCGCAAAAATAAAACTTTTCATTACTTGTGAAAATATGCCCAAATGGCCTCGCAAAACTAGTTGCGAAATATTGTATGTTAAGTGTTAAAATATATGCTTGTCGTTTTTAGAAACCTTATAACAATATTTTGGAGTCGTATTATTTAACTTTTGATCATACGTGTCTCGTTTAATAAGGAAGACGGCCCCCAATATAGTGTCTTGTAAAAATAATTGTTCTTACACTTAGAAATATTTTTCATTTAAGTGCTGTCAAAAATATATATGGTTCGTCGGGTTTCAAACGCGTGTATCTCGGTCGTCATAAGCTCGTTTTCTACGTTCTTTATATCCATGGCTTCGTATTAACGTGAACTAACATAATCTCAGTAGGTCGGGTCGTCTAGATCACGTCTAACGTCTCGTTTTGTCCGTTGAATCTCGGCAAACAGCACGCAAATTTTCAGAAATTAGTTTTCCGTCGCCAAACTTTGAAAAATCATAAATTTCTCGTCTTAAGTCGGTTTTTGCTCATTCAAGTGGCCACGGTTTCGTTTTTGAAAGTATTTTCTGAATATGAAGGCCAAAATGTCCCCTGAGTTACTGAGTTTTCCAGATTTCACGATTTTGGACAGACCCTTTTCTATTGTTTGAAATAATCACTTTTATGGTTCAAGACTTGTTCAAAACACATTCAATCAACACCACAACTAATCCAATCCTACCATACACCTTATTAGGGTGTCATGGGTTCCTAAACATCACCAACAATGGTGGATTTCATGAGGTTATAACTAAAAATCCATAGATCTATGTTTATAGTGAAAATGAGTATCAAGTGGTATGTTTAACATAAGTATATTGCATGATTAACTATTAATACTTGAAAATACATCAATATATAGATCAAATGGAAGTATAAAAGATTGAAAAATTATATGAGATACTTACTTGAAGTTTAGAAGAGTTTTTGGAAATAAATATTTAAGTAACTTTGAGGTTTTTATTTCAAAACCTTGAAATATAGGACTAATAGAGATTGGATAATACTTGATCTTGGATTTTTGATGGGTTTTTCTTCTTGTTCTTGATGTGGCCGAAACACATAGGAGGGTGAGGGAGATGGGAGAATTTTGTTAGCTATTAGAAATGTTTATGTGATGAAGTGAAATGAAAAATAAAGTATATAGCTAGCATTTATTTTAGTCAAGCCAATCAAGTAATATTTGGACTTAGGGAAGCTTGGGGGGGGGGGTGGGGGGGGGGGGGGGGGGCGGCACATGAAAGAAAAAAAAAGAATATGTGTGCTCATTAATGGTTCTTGTCCCCTAAGTGTAAGTATTATGTAGTTTAAGTTGTGCATTGGGTGTTACCGGGTACCGAGTTAGCTAGAAATAAATCTTGACGAGATAAAATAAAATATGACGAAGTTGTAAAAATTGTAAAATCACATTCCTTGCAAGAATTGGGTGTTCAAATTGTTGTCGTGTTGAAGTATCGCAAACCGACAGGGTTATATGCTTTTAACGGAAAATATAGCAAATGGTTTCAAAACACCGGGTAAATTAATAATATAATTTTTATATCAACATAATGAGTATGAAAATATATTATGATCATAGTCGGGAGTGTCGGGTATATTATTCGTAGTAATGACTGAGTGGTAACGCGTATTTAGCAAATAAACATACGTAAATAGAAATTATGCAAACTCGTGCATGACCTAATATGCAGATGATGTTTTATGAATTCGCAGCTAAACCCTAACAGTTACGCGAATTTTTAATACCCGTAAACCTAGTTTATGAACTGATGAATAATGACCATGAATAGTGATTTCCCTCCGGGAATGAATAGTATTTATTAAATAGTAAATTTTTTAGAAACATCTCAAAGTCGCAAACTGACTTCAAAAACGATGAATAGTGAATGATAAATAGTAACCCATGAATAGTAAAAACCCAAAAATGCGAATTGTGACACTTGTTAGTCTTGCCTATCTGTCTCCTTAAAACCTTCTGTTCGAGGAGTAACATGGAGTGCAGGTCTGCTTTTAAACGCCAACGCCAAGAAGAATACATCGCTAATGCCATTCGCTCTTGGGGTACGCCTGGGGGTAGTTTGCAGCTGGTTAGAGAAGTTTTAGCCGAACCCTCTCCTGCATGGTCTAATATTGATGAGGGTGCCTTGGATCTGGGTGAGCTTAATGTCAAGCAATGTAAGAGGAAGATTTCTGATGGTCTTTATTCTGCGGTTGTCAAAGTTCTTTCCTCTTCAAGAGTTGCTCCTTATAATGATACCACTCTCGAGGACTTAAAAGCTAAACATCCCTTCAAGTCTGCTCCTGCTCGACCGGATATTCCGCTTGATCATCATAACCTCATTGCGTCTCCTGATGTGGTCCTTGATATGATTAAGAGTTCCCCCATGGTACCTGTTACGGTCGAGATGGTTTGCGTGCCCAACACCTTTTGGACTATTTTAGTGGTGCTGCTGTGGCTGTTTTAGATGAGTTAATTGCCTCTATCACCCAAGTAGTGAATCTGTTTCTTAGTGGCCAATGCCCCAGGGCATTGGGTGAATACATTGCTAGTGCTCCCCTCACACCGCTGATCAAGCCAGGAGGTGGTATCCGTCCCATTACTGTGGGGACCATTTGGAGGCGCTTAGTATCCAAGATTGGGGCTTCCTTGATTGGTCGTTCTTTAGATGGTTATTTGAACGATCTGCAGTTCGGCGTTGGGGTGTCTGGAGGAGGGGAGGCTATTCTTCACGATGTGAACCGGTTCCTTGAAGACTGTGGGGATAAGGTGGTTCTTTCGATGTTGCTGGTGGATTTCAAAAACGCCATTAATTTGGTGGATCGGGAGGTTATGTTGCAAGAGGTTCGCCTTCGTTGCCCGGCTATTTCACGTTGTGTGAAATTCTGCTACTCAAGCCCAGCTAGACTTTATTATGGGGAACACATCTTATGGTCGCACCAAGGGGTGCAACAAGGAGACCCACTCGGACCTCTACTTTTTGCCCTAGTGTTACACCCCCTGGTACGCAAAATTAGAGACTCTTTTAATCTTGCCTTCCAAGCGTGGTATCTGGACGATAGCACTATTATTGGTGATACTCTGGTTGTGGGGAAGGTCTTAGATCTTATTATGTCAGATGGACCTAGTTGTGGCTTGCACCTTAATGTGGATAAAACGGAGGTTTTTTGGCCAATCGAAGACCCTAGAAGCAGGCTCGCGAGTGTCTTCCCGCCCAATATTGCTCGCCCTTTACACGGTGTTAAATTATTGGGTGGGCCGGCTAGTGTGGACTTTGAGTTTAGTAGTGGGCTCGCTATGAAAAGGGTTGCTAAAACCATCGAGCTTATGGATGCCGTTGCTAGGCTTAATGATCCTCAATGTGAGTTGCTCCTTCTCCGTGCTTGTGCCGGTATTTCAAAGTTATATTTCTCTATGCGCACATGTTCTCCCCGGGTCTTTAAGGTTGCCCAAACTTCATTTGATGCGGCGCTTCGTTCCTCTATGGAACGTATTGTCACTGCTTCTGGACCTGGGTTTGGGGATTGGAAATGGAGATTGGCCACGCTTCCGTTTGAGTTTGGGGGGCTTGGTGTATATTCTGCAGGTGATGTCTTGAATTATGCTTTCCTTGCGTCTAGACTCCAATCTGCTAACTTACAGGATAAGCTCCTCCGACAGTCTGGCATAGTAAATCATGGATTTTCCTTTAATGACGCTCTGTGTACTTTTAACGCGAAAATGGAGTTCGACCTTTTAAGTAACTCGAATGAGATCGCTTCCCCCAAACTTATGAAGAAATTGGCAGATATATATTTCACACGTGTTACTAAAACGGTTGAATCCACTTTTGGCCTATCCGCTAGACAGATGGCGCTTTCGAGATCGCAACGGGAAGACTACACCTCCGATTGGCTTAGGGTGGCCCGATATCTGGGTTGGGGCAGACTATGAACGCTAGAACTTACCGGTGTGTCTTATGCTACCGCCTAGGTGTCCCCCTGTTCTCGGTCCAAGTGCCGTGCTATGCTTGTTCCAGGTTATTTGCGGGGGACAGATATAGGGATCATGCAGTGTCATGTGCTGGTATTATTGGTATTAAGCACCGACACAACGTGGTTCGTGACATTCTTGCTGATATTTGCTCTTGGTCTGGGATCTCGGCTCGCAAGGAGGTTGACATTGGCCTTTGTGGAGAAAGGGACAAAAGCTTACGCCCAGCTGATGTATTGCTCTATTCTTGGGATGGTGGGCAGGATGTTTGTGTCGATTTGACAGGGTCGTCTCCTTTGACGCAATCGGGTATGGTCGATTTTGTGCCAGGACGAGTGGTGGTTGAAGCAGCATAACGCAAGCACGTCAAGTATGAGACCAAGTGTACCGATATTGGATATGGGTTTCTTCCCTTCTCATTCTCTTCCTTTGGGGAACTTGGGAAGGATGCAGTGACCTTACTAAAACAGATCTGAAAGTTCTCATTAACTCAAGACATCGAATCGCGAGTCGCTGCTTATATTTTTAGTAGGTTTAGCTTTGCAATAGCTAGATGAGTGGGAGCCCAGTTAGTATCTCGGCTCCCCTCTAATTTCTTGTAAATCCTATGCTTTTCTAATGAAGTGATGTTATAATAATAATAATAATAACAAAAATAATAATAATAATAATAATAATAATAATAATAATAATAATAATAATAATAATAATAATAATAATAATAATAATAATAATAATAATAATAATAATAATAATAATAATAATAATTGTTGATGCAAATAATGTTCTAAAAACGTTATTTCTATCTTTCGATTACTTCACGTTTTGAGGATGATAAAATGTGAAATCACGTTACGTTAAAATTAACGTAAACAAGTTTTTAATCGGAAGATCCTGTTTCTACGCAAATCACTCTAGAACAAACTTACAACTTGACAAATGATCAAAGAAGTGATTTTGGGTTTTAAGACTTCACATTTTAATGTGACAAAACATTTTTTCAAAAATACACATGACAAATTATTTTTGAATAATTAAGAAATGTTTTAATGGAAAAATAAGTTTAAAATACATAACAGCTATTTTCCCCCCCAAAATCAACTCCAAACTTCCACAAATAAGTTTTCACCAGAAAAGACAAAAAATGGAGCGTCTTTGTCTGGGACGGCTCCACGGTTCCACTAAATTTAGTGGAGCCGTGGCATATTTAGTGGAGCCGTCCCCCTGTAACGTTCAGATTTTTCTTGCCTATAAATACCAACCCTATTCACAGTTTTTAGGCATCCTTTTTCACACAGAACTTTCTGAGTTCAATACTCTCTTCACATTTTCTTTCTTTGATCATTTAGATTAGTTTTTCTTTTGTTCAAGAGTGATCCTATCATCCCATCAAGTGATCCTCTTCATTCCTCTTCAATAGCAAGAGAAGAACACAAAGTATCCAAGAAGATACAAAGTGTTGCCATTCCTCTTCAAGCAAGAGAAGAACTCAAAGTATTCAAGAAGATACAAGAGTTATAGTTGTTAGGTTTATTGTAACATTTGTTACATCCTTGTTGTATCATAGCATACATCAAGATTATTTTTATTTTGTGAGAGAGTGAGTCAAGATCATTGTGATCTTAAGAGATAGTGAAGATCTCTTGTAGCCATTGGGCTTGTGTGATTGATCAAAGGATCAAGAGTAGATAGAATAGGTTGAGTGAAGTGAGAGTTGATCATTGTGATCGTGTTGAGATCTTGGTGATCTCTTGAAGCCATTGGGCTTGAGTGATTGGTCAAGTGGACCTTGGTAGATTGGTGCTAGCTAAGATTAGCACTCGACATCTAGCTTAGTGTCGGTAATAGGATAAGCGACGTGTACGGTTTTCTCCGCCTGAAGGGAGGTTGTTGACATAGTGCTTAAAACTCTCGAGTGTGGTACTCGGGGAGTGGACTAGGGTGAAGAAGAGCTTCATAGCCGAACCACTATAAATCCCTTTGTCTTGGTTTGATCTTTCCATCTCTACTCTTTACTTTTATTACTTATTATTAGTTAGTTTAGTGTGTAGTTCATATTGGTGTTGTTTGATTGCACATAAGATTCGAATCAAAGTTTCCAATAGCAAAGTTTTAAAAGAACTTAAAAACAAGTAAAACTATTCAACCCCCCCCCCCCTTCTAGTTTTCCACAATTGGTATCAGAAGCCACGCCAGTCAAGATTTTAAAGTATATTGTATTTTAAAACTTGAACCGATCAATGGATTCCGACAAATATCTAGAAGGGCAATCTATGCAAAGACCACCACTTTTCGAAACTGACTATTTTCTTTATTGGAAAACAAGATTCGAAACGTATGTAAAATCAAAAGACATTGATCTTTGGCATGTTATTACCGAGGGTGATTTTCAACCAATTCAAATGAATTCGGAAACTAAAAAGGATGAAATATTTTCTTATGATAAACAAAGTGATGAACTTAAAAGAAAATTAGCCAAAAATAATGAGGCTAAAATGATGATTTACAATGCTTTGCCTAAAAAGGAATTTGAAAGAATTTTCATGTGTAAAACGGCAAAAGATATTTGGAAAACTTTTTTAGTCACTCACCAAGGTAATAACCAAGTCAAAGAGAACAAGATAGATCTTCTTGTTCAACAATATGAACAATTTTCCATTTCGGAAGATGAGTCAATAGATAATGCTTTTGCTAGATTTAATACTATTATTACCAGTCTTAAAGCTCTTGATGAAGGTTACTCTAGCAAGAATTATGTTAGGAAGTTTCTTAGGGCTCTACATCCTAAATGGAGAGCAAAAGTCACCGCCATTGAAGAGTCAAAGGACTTGGCGATATTATCTCTTGATGAACTAATAGGAAACTTGAAAGTTCACGAGATGATAATCAAGAAGGACTCCGATATAGTCAAAGGCAAAAGCGAGAGAGTTAAGATCTATAGCATTGAAAGTCAAGATGGAGTCCAGTGACGAGGAATGTTCGAGTTCCGATAGTGATGATGAAGAATATGCGTTAGCGGTTAGGGACTTTGAAAAGTTCTTTAGGAGAAGAGGTAGGTTCGTTAGGCAACCTCGTGATGAAAAGAAGACATCACAAAAGAACCATGTTGAAAAGAAAGGGACAAGTGATAGGAAATGCTTTAGATGCGGAGATCCTAATCATCTCATAGGAGAGTGTCCTAAACCGCTGAAATTCAACAACCAACGAGCTTTTATAGGAGGCTCTTGGAGTGATAGCGGCGAAGATGAAGAAAAGAAGCCTAAGGATGAAACATGTCTAATGGCTCAAGCTTTTAATGAGATATGCTTGGGAATCGACTTGGAGCCTGATGAATGGGTCAAGGATAGTGGATGCACTAATCACATGACGGGCAACCGAAGTTGTTAGGATTCGACACACGGTTAAGGTGGTTAAACCTTTTGTACTTTGTGTGTATGATATATTGAGTGAATATGATTAAGTATGCGGAATCTTCTTAATCACACTTAGAAGGTTATTATGGTTATGGAAATGGAACAGTTGTGTTTGTTATTGAACAAGGAACAATGAAAGATTAACACCAAACGATTCAATATTATTAATGATAATAATACGAGTGATCTTGAATTATCACTAGGGTTACAACCTTGAATCTTAAGTTTTCTATGTTCTTGATATTGTTGTGTTTGTTCTAGTTCTAACAATTATGAAAGTTCTTAGTGTTTTACAATATCAAAAATAACTTATCGACTTATGCACACATAATATCGAGACTAAGATCTTCTTTTATAGTCCAAGAAGATCTTTACAATATTGCTAAAAGTCTATTCGAACTACTTGTTAACTTATCTTGAGTGTGTCAGTACATAAGATACAACATGTATCTGTGTACACAACTTGTTAACTAAGCACATGGGGTAAGATATTATCTACCGTATATCCTTGACTTTAGTATACAAATATCTTTTCAATACTTATCCAACCAGCAGTCTTAACTCAGCAGTCCCTTCTTTATAACTAGCAGTTAGAACGGTTAGTTATAACTTGAACAGTCCTAAGATATACACCAGCAGTTGGAACTGTTAGAGTATTCTTCTCAGCAGTTGGAACTGTTAATACTTGTAATTCTTGATACTTAATTTTCAGAACATTTAATTCCCAACAGAAGTCTATTCTCATCATACAAGGCATACAACGAAGGTAATGTCACTTTCGGTAGCAGACTTAAGGGCAACATTATAGGCAAAGGTACGATTACTCAAGACTCCCTCACTATTAGAAATGTTGAGCACGTAGATAACTTAGGATTTAACTTACTTAGCATTAGTCAAATGGTAGATAATAAGTGTAGAGTTATATTCTCCGAAGAGGGCAGTGAGATTATTAAGAATGGCAAAACCATAGGCAAAGGAGTTAGGAAAAATGGCTTATTTGTCATGAAGATAGGAAATAAGCCTCAAGATAAGATTTGCTTAGCAACCATAGATGATAACTCAACTCTATGGCATAGGAGACTAGGTCACGCTAATATGCGTTTAATACAATCATTGGTGTCTAAGGAACTAGTTAGAAACCTACCTAAGATTAAGTTTGACAAACACTTTTGTGACGCTTGTAAAGTTGGAAAACAAGCTCATTCTAGTCACAAAGCTAAGAATATAGTCTCGACCTCTAGATGCCTAGAACTCCTTCACATGGACTTATTCGGTCCATCCGCCGTACGGAGTTACGGAGGAAATCACTACACCTTAGTAATAGTTGATGACTACTCTAGGTATACTTGGACTAGATTTCTTAAGAATAAGACACAAGCGTTTGAGGAATTTGAAATCTTTAGTAAGAAAGTCCAAAATCAACTAGGAAGTAAAATAGTTGCTATTAGGACGGATCATGGTCGGGAATTTGATAATGAAGTACAATTTGGAGTATATTGTGATGCTAATGGTATTACTTACAATTTCTCGGCTCCACGCACTCCACAATCAAATGGGGTAGTTGAGCGGAAAAATCGTACTCTACAAGAGATGAGTAGAACGAAGTTGAATGAACAATCAATTTTGCAAAAGTTTTGGTGTAATGCGGTGGACACCTCAACTTATATTCTTAATAGGATTCTAATTAGACCTATCTTAGGAAAAACCCCATATGAAATCATGAAAGGTAGAAAACCTACTCTTGATTACTTTAGAGTGTTTAGAAGCAAATGCTTCATACTAAACACTAAAGATTACCTCACCAAGTTTGACCCAAAGTCTTACGAAGGTGTTTTCCTAGGTTACTCCCAAAATACTAAAGCCTATGTTGTCCTAAATAGAGAAACCATGAAAGTCGAAGAATCACTCAACGTGACATTCGATGAAAGTCCCCCTTTAACTAAGACATCACCCTTGGTAGATGATGACTTAGATGAGGACAAAGCCATTAAGGTTAATGGTAAGAAAACCTTAGAAGATGACATTGAGGATGAAATAGTTGAAGTTGACGAAATTGTCAACATTAAGGAATCCAAGAACCATCCTATTGAAAATGTCATAGGAAACCTAAACCAAAGAACCCTTAGGTCACAAGCCCAAAACAAAAGTAATTTCTTTTGTTTTATATCAACCGTAGAACCTAAGAACGTCGGTGAGGCAATTAAGGGTGAAAGTTGGGTAGTTGCCATGCAAGAAGAACTTAATCAATTCACCGCAACCAAGTTTGGGATTTAGTACCTACACCTAAGAATCAAACAATCATAGGAACTAAGTGGGTGTTTAGGAATAAACTCGACGAAAATGGCGTCGTAACTAGGAATAAGGCAAGGTTGGTAGCACAAGGCTATAACCAACAAGAGGGAATAGATTATGATGAGACCTATGCACCCGTAGCTAGATTAGAGTCAATTAGGATACTCCTTGCCTATGCTTGTGCATTAGATTTCAAACTATACCAAATGGACGTGAAGAGTGCGTTCCTAAATGGGTATATTAACGAGGAGGTGTACGTTGCACAACCTCCGGGATTCGTTGATTTCGAAAATCCGAATCATGTTTATAAACTCAAGAAAGCACTCTATGGTCTCAAACAAGCTCTCAAAGCTTGGTATGATAGAATAAAAGCCTTCTTGATTGACCATGAATACACCATGGGAAAGGTCGATAACACACTCTTCACAAAGAAATGAGATTCACATCTCATCATTGTTCAAATATATTTCGACGACATTATATTCGGATCAACTTGTCCACAACTGTGTGATGACTTTTCTAAGGTCATGCATGACGAGTTTGAGATGAGCATGATGGGCGAATTAAATTTGTTCCTTGGTTTACAAATAAAACAAATGGAAGATGGTATCTTATTTAATCAAGCTAAGTGATGCGTGGTTTTGCGACCTTACAACAGGTTTTACCTCTCAAGGGATCTTGAGAAGTTTGCAATCCCCACCAGGCAGTGTACCTGACCGATGTAGTATAGTGAAGTGGCAAGTACCGGGGGATTTATCGTTCAACTCAAAGAATAGTGTTCGTTAGGATTGCAATTTATCTACTAGGTCTAGAGGTGAGGGATGATTCTTTTTGTATTTTTATATTTTATGAAAAGCAAGTAAAATCTCTGGTTTGAGGGAGTGGGCGGAATTAGTTGCTAATCAACTAACCCAAAAGCTACTAATTAAACTAATGTGCAGGAAAGTAAACTAGGGTTCTACAAGGGAAGTGAAGCATGTCTACCTATGATATGTTACTCCTTGCTAACTATCCAATTCTACCTATTGAATTGTAACCTTGTTTTAATTGACGGGTTGTATTCCTTAATACCATTCGTGGGGTGGCGTACGTACTTCCCCAACTCTGTAAGCTCCTACTTCACTCCTATGTCGAGCCGGCTAAGAAGCTCCTAACATGGGATCACTAGAATTCACTCATGCATTAAATACAACCAAATAAACCTAGTACGCATTGGTTCATGTTTCTTAAGACGTTCAAGCAAGTTACCGTATAGGAGGTTAGCCAGTTTTCTTAAGCCTAACATCGATATCACCCAATCAAACAAGAGACAATAGGAAAAAAGAATTATAAGCTAAACCAATAAGATCTATTGAAGTGTCACACCTTTATTGATGATGATAGACACATACATCAACAAGGAATCAATAAGATCTAATTAATTATATACAAGTTTCACACAATCATAAGTAGACACAAGGTGAATTAGCAAAGCATGATCAATGAAGGGCAAACAACCATAATAATGAATGACATAATTAAGTTAGAATCAACAAACCAATATTTGATGTTTATGAAGTGATTGAAACCCTCTAAGTTGCTGGAAAAACACCTACCTAAACCCTAGAATCGGACTTAGGGTTTAGGGCTTACAAATAATGAAGTTATAAGGTTATATTTATAGGTAACTTTCTGTCGGCCCGATCTGACGGCGTCAACCCATACACTTGACGGCGTCAGATCCCCTTTTTCACCAAATTGTAGATTTCTTCGTCCCGAATCCGTGGCCTTTTGAATCACCTAAATCTGAGTTCGTATGAGGATTTTATGGCCAAAACAGTAACAGCTACTCCGCGCGCGAGTTGTGATTGTCTTGATTAACTTGTGGCGGTTTCAATAAGTTTCCTTCTCGTGTAAGAATACTTTGACGCCGTCACTCTATATCATCTGACGTCATCAGGTCTATGATCCTGACGCCGTCACCTTTTAATCTTCCAAAATCCTCTCTGGCTTATCAAGGGTTGACGGCCTTCTTGACGCCGTCCCCCTTTAATCTTCCAAAATCCTCTCTGGCTTATCAAGGGTTGAAGGCGTCACACTGGGGCTTGACGCCGTCACAGGTACTTTTCCAGCAGATTTTTGAGACTTTGTCGTTTTCTTCACTTTTATGCTCCAAAAACGTCCAAAATGCTTCTTTTTCCAGATTTCTTCTTCAAAGTACCTAAAATGACAAAAGGAACAATTTAGGGCAATATTTGATCAAATAATCACGAATTAGGGCGTAAATGACCCCCTAAAAGCGGTACACTTTTCGTCTCATCACTAAGTATAGTAAAGAAATGCTTAAGAAATTTAGTTTAGAAGAGTCTAAGCCCAAGAAAACTCCCATGTCCACGGAAATAAAACTCACGAAAGATGAAGAGGGTGAGTCCGTGGATAGCACTAAGTATAGAGGTATGACAGGAAGTTTACTATACCCCACGACAAGTAGGCCCGACATCATGTTTAGTGTCTTCCTTTGTACTCGCTTCCAAGAGGATCCCAAAATCTCTCACCTTGAAGCAGTTAAGAGTATCTTCCGATACATTAAAGGCACTATACACTTGGGATTATTCTATCCCAAGGGGACCGGTGTAGAAACTGTTGTCTATGCCGACTCTGATCATGCGGGAGATTATGTGGATCGAAAGAGTACGAGTGGCGTTTGTACCTTCATGGGTTGTTGCATAAATTCTTGGTTCTCCAAGAAACAAACAGCTCTTGCTATCTCCACAACCGAAGCCGAGTATGTAAGCGCCGGAAAGGCATGTCAACAAGCACTATGGATGAAACAAGCCCTTATAGATTATGACATCCATCTAAATGACGTCCCCATTATGTGTGATAATAAAGGTGCTATTGACTTGAGCAAAAACCCCGTTTTGACACTCCCGTACTAAACACATCGAAATTCATCACCACTTCCTTCGCGATAATGTTCAGAAAGGAAATATTTCTATTGAGAAAGTTCCCTCTCAGGACAATATCGCAGACATCATAACCAAACCTCTCAAACGAGAATCCTTCAACTACCTTCGTCTAGGTCTAGGAATGATGGAACATATTCCATAAATCTCATGACTCTCGAAGTCATCTCGTGTATCTCGTTTCGTCTAGTTTAGGTTCCCCTCATCAAAAGAATTTATTTGGTATAAATTCTTTCCTCGTGTCAAAAAGTCTCACTAAAACAGCGAGACTTATTCGTCAAAAATCAAAATGGGACAGAAAACCATCCCAGCAGATCACGGCTCCACTAAATGTGGCACGGCATCGTTAAATTTAACGGTACCGTGGAACCGTGTATCTGGTACATCCCGTATTTCAGTCATCTTTTCCCACATTACTCATTTCAACCCTTCTCAACTTCTGCAACTGCTGTCATAACCTAACCTCACAACCCAAAACTCAATTACACCCCTTCAAGATCATATTCAAGACATTGATTTTCAAGATCCTCAATCATTTCCACTTTTTCAAAATAAATTGTAAGTTATCCTACTCTAATTTTCTTTAATTTTGAGTCTAGGGTTTGTTCAATGATGAAAAATTGAATTGGGGTTTTTCAAAATTTTTTTTCTAGAAAACTTTCAATTAGAAGTCATCAACACTAAAATTTTTCAAATCTTTGATGCCAACACATTGAAGTCACCAAACACCCCAATTCTATTGTTTCTCAAATATTTCACGAAACTAGGACCATGAAACATTCTTCATGCATTGTTGATGCAAATTAAAACGTTTTCTCATGCATACATGATCTCACAAATTGTGATCGAATTACATAATCAATATGTATTTTTCGACGAATTTGGTTAAGCAAAATAAAAATTAGGAGTGTTTGGGTAATCTCATTGTTTTCTTTTTGAGTCAAGATTGCCGCACCTCCACATAGTTTGCATATAAGCACACACTAGGCATGTGCATTTAATGCAACTATTTTTAGCTCTATTTTTTCTTGAAAATTTTCTAATAGGAAACAAAAATGTCTCATGAATATGATTTTGATCATCTCCTAACCGATACCTATACACCTGAAATCTCTTGTGAACCCACAACACCCGGTTACCACATTCGTGCATATGTCAATCTTCAAACCCGTCAGTTTCATGAAGGTCGTGTCGTTGATCCATCCCTAGTTTACCATCGGGACATCAACACTTCATTTAGAGCTATAGGATTTGATTGTTTACTCCACATAAACGAGCACATTTGTCCTCGTTTTGTGTTGGAATTCTTTCGACAAGTTGAACTCGTACGTAACGAGGATCAATCTCTGTCACTTTGGTTTTGGATCCAAAATTTCAAATTCGTTCTAACTCTTGAGCAATTTTCTCAAATCCTCTGAATCCTCCACCCATTATGCACCCTTTGATGATCCAAATCATGAGAATGAGATGCTTGATCAAGACGAGAATGTAACAAGAACGGGAGAATGCTCAAGTCATAAGTAGTTATGGAGAAATTTATATCTCTAAATAGGATTTATCTATAATAGATTATATTAGGATGTAATACTACTTGCATGCTTAACTATCCCCTTGCATGAATATTTTAAGTAATATTTACTTGATAGTCTATTTTGTCTCTTATGATTGCATGCTTAAGATTATCTTGGCAAATTACATGATAATCTTTATGTGCTAGATATAGGTTAATATGGGATATATTAGGAAAATAAATCCTTAGTGAGTTGAGGCACTATCATTTCTAGGAACTAGTTTCCCTAGAAAACATCATCCTAGCTGCCCACAAATAGCCTGCACAGGAATTCTCGTGACAACAGTGTCACGGTACCGTTAAATAGGCCACGGTACTGTTAAATTTAACGGTACCGTGTGGTATTTAGAGGTACCGTGTACCTGTTTGACGAGTTTTCACTATTCCTCTTCAAATCCCTGCAACCCTAACCTCAAACCTGCAAATTTTGCAACCTCACATACACCCTAAGATTCCCTTGCTACACCTTAGGACACTCCCATTCACTTTAATTCAAATTTCACCCATCTTGCCTATATAAGGCTTCACCCTTGCAAGCTTATCTTGCACTTTATCTTCAACCTCACACCACACACACACCATGTCCTCCACACAAGGATCCACCACTCACATCTCCAAGAAACCTATAATAACCATAAGACCACCTTCAAGACCACTCTTTGTGGATCTTACAAAAGATGATGAAGCAATGACACCACCTTTCCAAACCACTCCCAAATCACCATCTCCACCTAATGCACCCTTCAAAACATCCTCTTCCTACACAACATCTTCATCATCCTTCAACACCACATCATCAATGGAGTACACACTATCCCCCATAACTCCATTGGATTATGCCATGCCAACTCCATCTCCAACAAACTCACCACCACCACCTTCTCCTATCATGGCACAACCCATATAACCCAATCCCTTTGATCTCCATAGAGCTAATTGCCTATGTTGTCTTCATAACCGTAATCTCATCTTCTTCTTAAGAGATGAAATTCATTTCATGTTCTCTTTTGTGGAGCAGCTCTTGACACCACCACCACCCCAAATGATGCCACAATCATCACCACCTCCTAACCCATACAACTAAACATGTTTTTGTTTAGTTTGTTAACAATAAATCCTTAGGACCCTTCTTGGAAATGAAGCTTGCCTCTAGTCATTTAGGATTTAGGTTCATTGTCAGCTTATGTTGTGAAGTCATGCCTTTGTATGACACTTTTTCCTCTCTATGAATGAATGGGCTTTAATGTGGTTGTTTCATGTTTATTTTGGCTACTTAGCTATTTCTTTGTGTGGTTGGATATTTGTCAAACGTGCTACATGTTAGATCTTGTATATTTGTTATCTAACCTTGTTTTGTAGCACAGATCATTGCTCGATTCCTTGGTATTCTCCAAGTAAGGGGGAGTACACATCAAGGGGGAGCCTTAGCAACCTTTTTGCTTCGACAAAAAGGGGGAGAAATGGGAGTAAACTCATTAAAAACTTGTTAAAACTAATTTTAACTTAAAATGAGTTTATGTTTTGTCATCATCAAAAAGGGGGAGATTGTTGATGCAAATAATGTTCTAAAAACGTTATTTCTATCTTTAGATTACTTCACGTTTTGAGGATGACAAAATGTGAAATCACGTTACGTTAAAATTAACGTAAACAAGTTTTTAATCGGAAGATCCCGTTTCTACGCAAATCACTCTAGAACAAACATACAACTTGACAAATGATCAAAGAAGTGATTTTGGGTTTTAAGACTTCACATTTTAATGTGACAAAACATTTTTTCAAAAATACACATGACAAATTATTTTTGAATAATTAAGAAATGTTTTAATAGAAAAATAAGTTTAAAATACATAACAGCTATTCCCCCCCCCCCCCCAAAATCAGCTCCAAACTTCCCCAAATAAGTTTTCACCAGAAAAGACAAAAATGGAGCGTCTTTGTCCGGGATGGCTCCACGGTTCCACTAAATTTAGTGGAGCCGTGGCATATTTAGTGGAGCCGTCCCCCTGTAACGTTCATATTTTTCTTGCCTATAAATACCAACCCCATTCACAGTTTTTAGGCATCCTTTTTCACACAGAACTTTCTGAGTTCAATACTCTCTTCACATTTTCTTTCTTTGATCATTTAGATTAGTTTTTATTTTGTTCAAGAGTGATCCTATCATCCCATCAAGTGATCCTCTTCATTCCTCTTCAATAGCAAGAGAAGAACACAAAGTATCCAAGAAGATACAAAGTGTTGTCATTCCTCTTCAAGCAAGAGAAGAACTCAAAGTATTCAAGAAGATACAAGAGTTATAGTGTTAGGTTTATTGTAACATTTGTTACATCCTTGTTGTATCATAGCATACATCAAGATTAATTTTCTTTTGTGAGAGAGTGAGTCAAGATCATTTTGATCTTAAGAGATAGTGAAGATCTATTGTAGCCATTGGGCTTGTGTGATTGATCAAAGGATCAAGAGTAGATAGAATAGGTTGAGTGAAGTGAGAGTTGATCATTGTGATCGTGTTGAGATCTTGGTGATCTCTTGAAGCCATTGGGCTTGAGTGATTGGTCAAGTGGACCTTGGTAGATTGGTGCTAGCTAAGATTAGCACTCGACATCTAGCTTAGTGTCGGTAATAGGATAAGCGACGTGTACGGTTTTCTCCGCCTGAAGGGAGGTTGTTGACATAGTGCTTAAAACTCTCGAGTGTGGTACTCGGGGAGTGGAGTAGGGCGAAAAAGAGCTTCGTAGCCGAACCACTATAAATCCCTTTGTCTCGGTTTGATCTTTCCATCTCTACTCTTTACTTTTATTACTTATTATTAGTTAGTTTAGTGTGTAGTTCATATTGGTGTTGTTTGATTGATCATAAGATTCGAATCAAAGTTTCCAATAGCAAAGTTTTAAAAGAACCTAAAAACAAGTAAAACTATTCAACCCCCCCCCCTTCTAGTTTTCCACAATAATAATAATAATACGTTAATTACTAAACAATATTAGAGGTCATGAATCAACTTACAGTACTAAAATTGAACCTATAAACAGTAAGCCAACTTCAGTAGAAATGAGAACTACAACTTATAAAATAAAACAATGTCAAAGATAAACCTCGACAACAAAATAAACTGTAACCATGCTATAAGCATACAATAGAACTCAACATTTAAAACAATTTATATTCCTAAATCTAACCGCCTTCATAAACACTTCCAAAGTCCAAACCCACCTTCCCGTATTGATATGGCACCATCTTGTCCTGTATAAACGCATCTAAAACATTAGCCCTCTTAGTACACAACGAGAAGCATAAATCCTAAATCAGTATCAAAAGTCCCATCATGAATTCTTGGAAGCTCGGTAATGTATTTATGAATTCTAATGTGTATCATAAGTTCAAAAATCCTAACTTTAGATCTCATATCATGATGTGATGGGGGGGGGTAATGTATAACTTCGTGATCCCTACTTACCAGAAAGTTACCATATTCTACTCCACAATTGTATCCGAAATTGACTTCATGTCTTTCCATAGATTGATTTTTGCATGTATTATGATTTGTGTCTATCGACCCTAATGGATTTTGTGACCCTTGAATATGACATTCACAACTATTGGCTCAAAGAGTTGTTCTGAAAGGAAAAAGTCATTCATTTAACTGATCTCACTATGTCACATATACATTATTTTTTATTGTAGTTGTTAGTTTTAGCCAAACTAATAAAGATCTAACTTATTTTTTTGAGCAAAAAAGATCTAACTTCTAATAAGCCATTTTCAATCAACCAATTAGGCTTCTAATGTAACTGTTATCATCAGCAATATGAAATAACACCACTTAAAAATAACTTACTACATATTCATTGGCTTCTCCAACAGACTTGTCCCTCTTACTATTGGTTTCTGATCATTCCCATATGAAAATAACAGACTTGTCCCTCACTAACGCAAAAAATCTCAAACAGTTATCAGAATTTCTAAAGCTCTAAGGCACTTCTCAAATATCCTATGCCCACAACAAGTGCACGTTATATGATGTAAGTATTATCACGTTGGCCAGACGTCATAATACTGGCATCATATAAATATGCCCTCATGATGGTCATACTTAATCTCAAGTCGTGAACAAAATAACTTATCTTAATCCACCTAATCCAACTACAGTCTCAGAGGTCATCAGAATCAACATCATAACTAAGAGGAGAAACGAACTACCCGAAAGAGTTAACAGAACATGTCTAAAATGTCTATCAGAACCAGATACGTCGCCACTAGCGTCAATCCTTCATCACTCATCAGAATCAACTCAGACAATACCAGAGGTTGCCTCAAAATCCTCATAACAAACCATCGGCCTACATACGCAGAATGAATACATAACGGAATCATTAACAGAGGGTCTAAATCATTCAAAGGATCTTATCATCTGGTAACGGAAAAGTAAATTAAGTGAAATACGTCATCCATAGTTTCATCCTTCACAGAATCAACTCTTCCAAACGTAAACGTTTGCTTCAGAATTATCATTCCTTCAATACATGATCTTCTTCCAAGTCTATGCAGTCTGTCGTATGATCATAGGGTGTAAAGGAATTATAAACTTGAGTCTGGCCCCTCAAGCCTTCGACACTTCTTCTGGACATTGTGGTGTGGTAACGTGAATCTTTGACATGGTCACTATGCATCTTCCCTTCGCGAGTCTGCTTCTGCTCTCAATTCATGTTAGTACAACTAAAATGAATAGAGAAGCAAGACTACGTGTCTTTGACAGGTCTTCTAGTACAGTTCGCAATTTGCCAACTCAACTGCTGTCATCACCGGATATGTGGTAGTGTTGTCTGCTACAATCTCTGGACGCAAATCAAATCTACTCTTCCAGCACAAGGGGTCGTTTTACAAGATGATTTACATGTTCCTCATCCGTCTCTGAGTACAACGCACTGTCATATTATGACAATTGTCCAAATACTCGCGAAAACATGATTTTATTAGCCAATACAATTGGCATTGTTTAAAACTCATAATGGTCACAACGAGCACGGATACAGCTTCATGAGTCGTCTCAAGGAGAACTTCATATCTACTTCACATCACCAAACTTCCTCTTCCCACATAAAACTGAAATGCTTAGCGGGGTTACTCTCAGTTAGTTAACTCCCTTCTTAGAAGTTCTTGTGGTTGCTCCTTCAGTCCTTCAAACATTTATTGAGGTCATCAGATACGGAGTTTACAAAGATATAACAATTCAGTCATGGACACGCGGAAATGAAAATGGTTACGGTAGTGATACGGTTAGGTTTACGATAGTCGATACGCTGACGCAAAATTTTCTCTTTCTTATTCATAAACTAATAGGGTATTTCAAAGGGAACACTGAGGTGAACAAAATCATATTCCATCAGCTTCTTCAATCTCTCAACTTCTATAGCATCATGGTTCGTCAACAGAGGTCGGTTCAAAGTCAATTCTACTTTGCAAACAGGAGGGAAAACTCAAGAGTTTCATCAGAGAACACCAGAAAATTTGTACAACAAAACTTTAAATGTCAAAGCTTTCTGAGGGTGGATACTAATAATTGTCAGGGGAAATTGATAATCAAATGAGATCGAAGTAAGTGTTCCCATAGCAATATTAATTTTTATCATATCGGAGCGATTTGACAGTCATCAAAAGCAAGGTGGAACAGATTTGTTAGAAGTCACATTTCAGATACGGTAGTCTATGGTAGCTTTATGAAGAGCCATCCAATCACTAACCTAAAGACCTCAAAATCGAAAATATCAGAAGTAAACGGATTCGTACGGTCGTCAAGCCAGACGGATAGTTCATATATCAAAGTCAAGTACATGGTTCATCAAGGTGTTGGGGTAGATAAGCGAACAGTTCAAGTTTTGGAATCTTGTTTAGCTATTCAGCACAAGTGGCAGGTAGGTGGTGAATCATCGGTAATACGAACATCGTATACCGTCAAAAGTAAGATGTATGGAATATTAGTTATCAACATCATCATGCTCAGTTTAACAATTTCATATCGAGACAAAATTATCGTCATATCATTCCAAAAGGATAGGAGTAGTAATGGATTTCGTAAGACAGAGTAGTATCAGATGATACATTTATATCCAGTACTGGTAATGAATTAATAGAATGTGTCAGACACATTGGGGTTAAATGACCTTTGGGATGGTCGGAGAGGTATCAAACTGTTTGTCAAACAGATCGGAAGTGAAGATCACAATCAGATAGTGAAACACGCCCAGAAGATATGCTTAAGCAACTCACTTCCTGGTCTTCGGTTGTTGCTCTTTCGGGTTGCGCAAATCATGGTAGGAAGTTCAAAATTGTTTCAAATACCAAAGGTGAGACATAGGAGGATAGTTGTCAGTATTTTGAGGGTTCAATCAATCTCTTATCAGAATAAAATCAAAGTTAACTATCAAAGGAAGACAGATCAACAAAGCAGATCTTACCATTTTGACTAAGAGGGAAAACATTTTTATACTCGTGGTCAAACACCACAAGACTTCTCATGGGAACAGAGGTGGTTAAGGCTAAATCAATTAATGTCAGAAGATTCATAGATGATTATCAGAAGGAAGAGACAAGTAACAGATTGTATCAGGTGTTTCATCTTAATGGAAATTATCAGAGTGCCCGAAGAGATCAGAATGATTAACAGAAGGTTCAGGTGTTAGAGTCGGAATCTGAAGCCAAGGATCAAATAGTGTCAGGAAATTACTATGCAAGTCTCAATGCTTTCAAAGTTTCAAATCTTAGGTGGTGCAAGACATACGTTTTGAATCTCCAAGAGTGATTTCAACAGGCTTTAATCAAAAGAAAGGCAGGAATCAGAGTGATGTGGAAGCAATGATACTTAAGCAAATGCCTTATAGTCTACCCATTCCTCACTGGTCAGATTTTAAGTTTCTTATAGGGAAATCCTAAAGAAAATTCTCAGGGTTGTCCTATGAGTGCCTACAGTGGAAACTTAGTGGTCCAGACTTCACAGGTCAAGGGTAAATGTATTACGAGTCGCAGCCTGTAGGCTCTGATACCATAAATTGTAACACCCCGACCCGACAAGGGTAAAGATGTCACAATAATGGCTCCATATCAGATCAAAACAAAGCATACATCTACAGTAATACAAAAATCTCAAAGGTTACCAAAGAAATACTGGAACTTCAAGGTTACAAATGAAAACTTCCAAAACACTAATTCTAAAACATACAATCTTCTAGTCAACTCTAATCCAGAATAGCTATCCAATCTTCTAAGTCCAAAGGTACACTCTCCACTCATTCTCAGCTTCCTACTAAAACCTGCCGCAGGAAAAGAAATGCGGATGAGCTACGAGAGCTCAGTGAATAGATATATAGATGACAGAAACAATAACAGATAGCAATACAGAAACAAATCAAAAATACAGATTATACAGATACAGAATCAAAGTGAAAGAATAGGAAAGGAATAAGGGTAAAAGAAAAGAAATGAGAAAGGGATAATGAACAAACCAGGTTTAGGGAAATACAGAAATCCATCACGAGCCCAGAGATAACAAATAATATCATAACAGAGTAATCATATAATAATCCAGAGGGGATGCCTCTCAAGTAACAGATAATATGAGGGATAACCTCATGTATCAATGGAGTGATCAGCTCCTAGAGGTTGTGAAAGACGTGTATCGCACACACCATCAGTCACCAGAGATAATAATAACAATCATATAATATAAATCAGATAATCCACTAAACAGATAACAGATAACAGAGTCAGATCTAGGATGCATCCATGCGCCCCCGGTGGCCAGAAACTCCTCAACACACCAGATAAAATAAAGTCAGGGACGGGACAGGTCATCACTCTCCTGCCCTAGAGTCATGCCATCGATGCATCAATGACATGGACATGAAACCCTCATGCCTAGTGAGTGGCTCGGATATCAAACTGTAGGTCAGAGGTCAGAGGTCATATGTACTACCAAAATCAGAAGGTCATATCATAAGGGTACATGGCAAAAAGGTTCATGTCAAAGTCCAGAAATATCAAAGGTTCAATTCAGAGTTTAAGCAAAGGTTCAGAATAAAGAATCATATCAGAAAGTTCATGTCAAATATTTCAGAATTAAATATCAGAGATTTAAAATCAATTTGGTTCATATCAGAGTTTATCAGATCAAGGTTTATAGCAAAAATCCAGTCAAGGTTCAGATCAGAAGTTCATTTCATAAATTCCTATCAAAAGTCCATTTTAAGAAATCCTTTAATAACTGTTTTCATAAAATGACCCTTCGAAACGGTTTTTCATAAAGATAGTCTTTGAAATAGTTTTTATAAAAGCTAGTAGAATTTCATGTAAAAGCATAAACATCATTTTTAACCAATAACTCTTCTCAAAACATTTACAGGTCAAAATTTAAAAGGTTTTCACAACATAGATTCATATCAGAGGTCATAACGAGGGAAATCAATAGAAAGGTTCAAGGCAAAGAAATCATAGCATCAAATCAGAAGTTAAACAAATCAGAGTATGAAAAGGGACCATATCAGAGTTCACAGAACAGGGGATACATAGCAATGGCTTAGGGATGACCCTATGATGAATCAGAAATACAAAATGGAATGAGAAAGAGGACACCCTTACTGAAAAAGGGCAGAATATCTGTACCTTATTAGCAGTGCAGAAAATAAACAAGCAAATAAATACTGAACAAATCAAGGCTTCTCCTTCTTCGCACCTAAAGGAGTAGAAGACGGAATTACTACATATTCTAATTTAGATTATTATTTTTTTGTTTACCTTTCCATTTTAAGTAACTTCCTATTTTTAGTAACTTTCCAGATTTAGTAAGTTTCCAGATTTAGCAGGTTTCCATATTTAGCAGGTTTCCAGAATTAACATGACATTAATGTTACAGATTAGGTTAAGTCCTTATTTCAGAGTTATTATGGACCTTAAGTATATTTTGTCAAGTTACAGAAGTCTAAGGTTAATTATGACAATTTCACATAGTTTAGGGTTCTAATTGTAATTTCATCAATTTCAGAGGTATAACATGAAAATACTTCAAGTTACTGATTTAATACACATTTTATTTAGAATGACATCATACTCCCTTTAGTTTCATAATTTTACATTTTATACCCCTCTAGTTACAATATTTACAAAACAAACCTTATAATTACATAATTTAGGCTTTAATCCCTCTAATACCCATATTTATCAAACAAGCATATTATTTTACCAAATTTTAGAAAGTCACATCAGAATATTCATATAGTACTATTCAGCCCCTCAGATTTCAGAATTTACACAATTAGTCCCTTAAGTTTACAAAACTTATAAATTAAATCATAATTCCATAATAATTACACATTAGCCCCATAAATACTCAAAATTACCCAAAACACTCTTAATATTATTATTTACTCAAAATAACTTCAAGTTTCCAGAATTTACACTTTTAGTCCCTCAACTTAAATTAATTACAATTCGGATTAATAATTATATATAATTACCTTTTAAACCTTTTAAATACAAAATTTACATATGAGGCCCTCATTTAATATTTTATAAGAATTATACATGGTCCAAAATAACTTACAAAAATATCCCTTGAGTTTTAAAAATTACAAAACACCCCCTTAACTTTTATTTTTCAATTCGTTAATATATAAAATACCACAAAAACATTACAAGCCCTAATATCAATTGCCAATCATTACACCATGATTACTAACAACCTTAAACCATCATAAATGACCAGATTCTTTCACCAAACCCTAACCCTAGGTCAAATCATTTAGGGTTCCTACTTATTTTATTTCTTTTCTTTATTTTTCATAAATCCGGTTTTAGAATAAATCCACCACGAATTTTATAGGCCATGTAAAATCGAATGGAAATTTTTCCCAAGTTATATGGATCATATAGAGCTCAGAAAAATTAAGTCTCACACCCAGAAAATTCGTACTTAATTATTTAGAGTTTTATAGTGTTTTTAAGGTTTAATTCACAAATAATTCATAGAGCATGCATGGTTTTACTTTAGCATTTTATTTAAACCTTATATGACGTAAGAGACGTGAGAAAAATACCAGACCAGAATTGGAACGACTAGAATGGGCTGAACGAATTTACACCTCTCGAATGAATAACAAGAACCAATAATTCCCCACAAGCACAAATGCGACCAAAAAACCTTTTAATCATTTTTCGTAGATCATATATGATGTAAGGAACTCATGAAAAATAGAAAACGAATTTATGAAAGGTCGTATGAATCAGAATGAATTTTTACCTCACTTTTGAACAAAATTCAACAACAAAAGATCCAGGCCTCTATAAATCGAAGCACTATTTTTCTTGGCTTCCTAGCCATAGCTTGAACTTAGAAAAATTACTCTTGGACCTCCAGAATTTCGTAGGAATGAAAATCGAATTATTTGGTGTTTTGGGGTTACACGGTTTTGTGAAAAAAGAAGAATTAGGTGTTATAAATTATATGAGGTATGAATACCGGTTCTAATGGAAGTATAAGCTCAAAAATAGGCCCAAGTTTGTTAAGAAAATCAGATTTGATTTTATCTTGATCTTCTCTTAATTATTTGTAATTATCTAATCTTTTAAATCAAATAATATATACCGAAATTAAATTAGATATACAAATATTTGGTTTTTAAAAAATATTGTATGGTAACATGTAATTATTTTGGACATGTACAAAATATAAAAAGTCTTGTCTTAATTTTATTTTAATTTATTTGTAATTTATTTAATATAATTCGGATTTATTTAGCTTAATATAGCCTTTAATTAAATTTTAGAAGTCGTGAGGGCATTTTGGTCATTTGACATGTTATCTGAATTTCAGGTATTACACACGTTTACATCACTAGTTGGACTAGCTTGAAATTATTACCCGTCCCGGTCATATTCAATGATCATTTCTCGAATTGGTACATTTTACTCAGATATGTCCTTTGCGAGACACGTTTACATCACTAGATAACCAGCTTGAAATTATTACCCGTCCTGGACAAGTCTTTTCGATTACTGACATTTAGTTTTCGTCAATTCGAGGGTTAATACTGAGTCTTTTTGGAGAGCTCCTCTGAGATTCAATCTACGATCTTTGATCACATTTTAATTACGTCTTCTCCCCCTCAAAAATAGTATGTAGTGATATTTTTTATATCAACTAATTAAATGTGATTCTTTGTGAAGAGATAGACGGATTTGCATGAAGTTGGGATATTTTGTCTTTGATTACGAGTCCTGATCTGAAATAATCAGAAGTCTTCAGATTAGTCCAGGTTTCGTACTGATGTATATGAAAGCCATAGTGAAGAAATTTTGGGAGACGATATGTTCTCGCTCAAGCATCTATACATGTCCGTATCATTGTTGAATGACATTTCTAGGCACGTACAGAATATCGATTATACGAGAGACATATCGGAAAAAGAATATACATCAATTTATTTTATTTATTTTTATTTATTTATATCTATCTATATCTATATCATCATTTTTTATTATTATTTATCGATATCTATATCTACATACAGCGAAATAATTTCAAGAAGACTTTCTAACTATTCGGGAGTTAGGCTTCGCATGCCAATTCGTCGAACTAAATTGTCGAATCTATATTTTGGAAGAGCTTTAGTGAATAGATCGGCGAGTTGGTATTCGGTCTTCATGAAAAATAATTCCACGGTACCCTTATCAACGTGTTCCTTTATGAAGTGATAGCGGACTCTAATATGCTTGGTCTTGGAGTGTTGAACTGGATTACACGAGATGGGTATGGCACTTTTCGAATCACAATACATAGGTATGCGGTCGAAAGTAAAGCCATAATCTGTGAGTTGTATCCTCATCCATAGAACTTGGGCACAACAAGCAGATAGAGACACATACTCAGCTTCTGCGGTTGATAATGCCGTACATTCTTGTTTCCTTGATGACCAGCCTACTAGCTTTTCTCCCAAAAATTGTGCTCCACCGGATGTACTTTTTGTTGTAACTTGGCAACCAACATGGTCCGCATCTGAAAAGGTTGTTAGTTTTAACTCCGAATCCTTCGGATACCAAAGTCCCATGTTAATGGTTCTTTGTAGGTACCGAAAGATCCATTTAACCTCTTGGAGGTGAAGTTCGGTAGGCCTTGCCTGAAACCGTGCTAATAAAGAGACAGCAAAATGAATATCGGGTCGACTAGCAGTTAAGTACATGAGAGAACCAATCATGCTCCGATATTTCTTCAGATCCATGGGTTTACCATATAAATCAGCGCCTATTTTGGATGAAGTGACCATTGGAGTACCAATAAAGTCACAATTTTCCATTCCAAGGTTTTTTCAAAATCTCAATAGTATAGTTAGCCTGATTAATAAAAATACCACGTGGGGATTGATGAATTTGTAATCCCAGAAAGAATTTTAGTTCCCCCATCATGGACATTTCAAACTTACTTTTCATGAGATTTTCAAAATGTTTTGAATGTTTCGGATTAGTAGACCTAAAGATTATGTCGTCTACGTAAATCTGAACAATCAAAATGTCATATTTGAATTTTCTAGTAAACAAGGTCGGGTCAATTGTTCCTTTGGTGAAATTATTATGCAGCAAGAAAGATAATAGTTCGTCATACCACGCCCTTGGGGCTTGTTTCAAACAATAGATAGCTTTCTTTAGCTTGTAGACATAGTCTGGATGATCTTTGTCAATGAATCCGTCTGACTGACTCACGTACACTTCTTCTTTCAGAGTTCCATTCAAGAATGTCGTCTTGATATCCATCTGATAGACCGTGATGTTTTTGTGAGCTGCATAGGCTAAGAAAATCCTGACCGGCTCAAGTCTTGCTACTGGCGCGAATGACTTATCAAAATCTATCCCCTCTTCTTGTCTGAATCCCTTGGCCACTAGACAAGCTTTGTTGCGAATCACGGTCATTTCTTCATCCTTTTTGTTTTTCCATAACCACTTAAGATCAATGACAAGTTTATCAATTGGTCTTTGAACCAAATCCCAAGTGTCATGTAACTGGTATTGAAGAAGTTCTTCCTGCATCGCTTCAATCCATGCATTATCTGCCATCACTTCTCGAATGTTCTTTGGCTCTTTTAGACTAACTGAGCAGGAATAGATGCACATGTCGCAATCGGTAGCGAGTTGTCGTCTCGTCTAAACTGGCCTTGAAGGTTCACCAATAACGTGTTCTATTAGATGGTCTTTAGTCCACAGTAACATAGAAGGGTACCTTGGATTTAACGAATGCGTGTTAGATGGTTCTTGTAACCTAGAAGAAGATTCAGCAGATTCCGTTGCAAATGGGTTTTCGAATGGTTCTTCTTCTAACACAGCACCGTTTTGTTGTTCTTCTTCTTGAATTGGAGTATTGTGGTTTTGGTTTTGCTCATCAACTCTTGGTAGAACAATCTCAATTACTGGAGTTGTTGGAGTAGATGTTGATGACGTTGAGGGAGTTGGTATGTCAGCTTCGATTGTTGTTGATGCATCTTGTGGTGGTGGTGGTGGTTGATGTTGTTGAGCGGGTGCAGCGGAATGTTGTTGTGATGCATTTGTCGAAGCTCCACCATAGTATACATAAACTCGAAGAAATTTTCCAGTTCTTGATTTGTAGGTTTATCAGTGTTAGTTGACTGAGCTCCTTGGGGTACGAGTCCTGAACTAATATGTCCAGAAGTATGACTGTTAGGTGCGGGTCCTAATCTGGTATGATTAGAAGCCATCGGGTTAAGCGCGGGTTCTAGAGCGAGTCTCTCAGAAGCCATTTGTGAAATCTCATCAAACTTCACATTCATCGTCTCCATTATCCTTTTTGTCCTTCTGTTATACACCCTGAATGCCCTCGAGTTTTCTGAATAACCAATGAAGATCCCAATATCACCCTTAGCTTTCAGCTTCCCAAGATCTTCTCTGTCGTTCGTCGGATAGCACAAAACGCCAAATACATGAAGGTAAGAGATGTCGGGTTTTCTGTTGTTCACTAACTCATATGGGGTTTTATTGAATCTTGGATGGATTAGGGATCGGTTCTAGGTGAAACAAGCAGTGGGAACAGCATCAGCCCATAAGAATAACGGTGCACTGGAATAAATCAGCATCGTGCGAGCAGCTTTCACAAGAGTTATATTTCTTCTTTCAACTACCCTGTTCTGCTGTGGAGTTCTAACAACTGATGTCTAGTCAGTAATTCCAGTCTCTTCAAAATATGTTCTTAACTCCTGATTAGTGAATTCCGTGCCATTGTCTGTTCTTACTATCCTAACTGGAGCTTGAAGTAGGACTTGAATACGCTTCAAAAAGGTGATGATGATGCTTGGTGCTTCTTCTTTTGACCTCAGAAACTTTACCCATGTATATCTTGAATAGTCATCGACAATAACAAGTGATCTTTGGTGTATTTGAACATAAGTCCATATGCAACAGATGCAACTTTGCTTCTGAACTGGGTACGGTTTTGGGTTTATACGTTGCCCTTTTGCTTTTTCTTTGTTCGCAGGATGGACATAAGTGATCTTTGGTGTATTTGAACTTAGGGAGACCGTTGACGATGTTGTTTTTGGCAAGCTTATTGATGGTGTCGAAGTTGAGATGAGATAATTCTATGTGCCACAACCAGGACTTTGTTTCGCAAGCTCTTGTCATGAGACAAATTGGTGATGAAGAGGCCATTTGGTTGATGTCGATAGCATAAAGATTGGTGCCACGATTCCCGGTTAAGAGATCATCTCCAATCAAATTCCTAACGAAGCAGGTGTTTCTCCTAAATGCAACCTCTAAATCTGCATCACAAAATTGCCCGAGTGAAAACAAATTGTGTCTCAACCCTTCGACATAATAAACCCGAGAGATTAAGTAGTTCCCTGAAGATCTCCATAACCAAGAATAGCTGCTACATGATCATTTCTAAACCGTACAGTTCCCATGAACTTCCATACAAAGTTGATCAGCAGCTTCAGATTCCCAGTCATGTGCTTGGAGCAACCCGAGTTGACGATTCAAAGACATATTTTGAAAACCTGCCAATAACAAAAGATTGTGTGTCACAACCGTGATTTTTAGCAGGTTAGTTTGACCTATAGTCTCAACTCATTTAATTTTGCTTGGTGTGTATTACTTGTTTAATGGTGATATGTGTATTATCTGTGGTATATAAGTGGTGTAAGTGCGTGTGTTGACCACTAAATCCCTTGGTGTGAGATTTTGTCATATTGAGTAGTGTTGGATTTTGGGATGAGTTCATTTTGATCGCCTTTGTGGTGTAGAAATGACTTGTGTATTTTGTTGGAGTTTTGTGGTTTTGTGTAACGATCCTTCGTTCAAGTGTTTTGAGCGTAAGTAAGTTACGTGGAGTTGGTTATTATGGTTTATATTAATAATAAGTATGAAAAATCTATTTTTGGAAACTTTGAGTGAAAATGATTTTTTTTCCGGTTGTTGTAAAATTTGAGTTTATCGCGTAAGACATTAGGTTTTGGATATGGGGTTTTATAAAATATCAAAAATACAAGGTTTTAAGTGTAATAAATAAATTTGATAAATAAATATATATATATATATATATATATATATATATATATATATATATATATATATATATATATATCGGCCGAATAAAGAGAAAAAAAAGAAAAATAGAAACTAAATTTGATTAGGATTACAAATCTTGGAGGAAAAGTTATTCACTTAGGGTTTCTAGAGGTCTATAAATACAAACCAAAAACCCTCATTCCTCTCTTGTTGCAAATTTTGGTCGATCACACCCAAGGGAAGATGAGAAGATTTTTTTTTGAGTTTCAATAATTCAATTTAAGGTATGTCTAGTAAACCCTAATTGTGTAATTAATTTTTATTATGCATGTAACAAATTATGGTGGATCTAGGGTTTATATTAAGACCTGTAAATTTATGATATTAAACATGTTGGAATCAATAATTAATAATCTTGTGATAATTGGTGAAGTAATTAGGGTTTAAAAGTTGTTAATTAAAGAGTCAGGAATCTGACAGATTTAAAGGTCTGTAAAGATACGATTGTAATTAATAGATGAAGATGAGTTAGATTACGAATTTTATGTCTAAATTATAGTTCAGAGAAAGAGCTTTCCAAAAAGTCCAACCACGATCAATTTTGAGGTCGGGAAGGCAGTCAAACGATTTTTGTAAGTTAAGGTGTCAAAACAGTTAAACCGGGACAGAATTAGGGTAAAAGTATTGAGGTCAAAGGTGGCTTTGAAAGTGGAATTTGGATAAGGCCTTCTGTGGGAATCAAGTTCTATATTATATTTGACTTCCACGTGAAAATTAGATGATAATAAGTTGTGCGGGTGGGTCTATGAGGTCAAAACTTTTTGATGTCCGATCAGATCCAAATCTGGATAGTTGTCATGTTTGATTTTTCATTGGGTACTTTTGTGTGTTTTTAGTGCATGATCTTCTGGGACTAGCTTTTATGCTTAAGAAGGTTCATGGTTAATTTCTTGTGTGAGTTGTGAAGCATTATTCGCCATGATTTTATGTGGGTGAATGTACCCTATAAATCTGTGTTTTCTGAAAGTTTTAATAAAGGGATTTAGTGAGTGTCAAGTATTGGGTGGTGATTAGTATGGTGTCTAGGTAATCCATAGTGGGTTATATGAACCTTAGAAATCCATCATATGTGTGTTACATGGACTATAGCTTTTAGCTTGGTCGCGTGTAACGTGATTGTTATTTTTGTGTGATATAGATTTGTGTGTTGATAACTTGGAAGCTGCGGATTTGAGGTGAGTTCATAGTCCCATATTTTTACTTTGTTTTAAACTTGGGATGGAGATGATGCTTGTTTAAATTATTTTTGAGTTACTGTGATTATGTGGTTATAAAATGCATGGACGTGTAATTGTTATTATACTTATACTACATGTTATTATGGTGTTTATTTGTGGTGATTATACGAGTGGGAAGATGTCCTAGTGGCTCTACTCCTTATTATTATGTCCGGCCGGAAGGGGAATTATATTGGATCGGTGGGCGCGTTCCGTCCCAATTATTGTGAACTTGGATCGATGGGCACGTTCCGTCCCAATTGTGGTGGTATTTGGATCGGTGGGCACGTTCCGTCCCGTAAGCTATGACTGCATGCTAGTGTATAATAACTATATATCTTTGCTGTCCTGCTATGCTATGTTTTATAATCACAGTGGACTGATGATAAAGGTGTTTTGTGTGTCTTAAACCTATGAATCTCACCAACATTATGTTGACGTTTTAAGCATCATTTTTAGGTGAGCATTCTAAGGCTAAGATAGAAGGGCGCGATTAGAAGAGACCTAGATTGCATTGGGGATGGCTTATCATTGAGTTTAGTTTGATTAAAAATGGATTTTGTTTGAGATACTTGATTTTCTTTCATTTTAACTCTTTATTTTAATGGAGATTGATGCATGGTTTTGCAACCTTACAACAGGTTTTACCTCTCAAGGGATCTTGAGAAGTTTGCAATCCCCACCAGGCAGTGTACCTGACCGTTGTAGTATAGTGAAGTGGCAAGTACCGGGGATTGATCGTTCAACTCAAAGAATAGTGTTCGTTAGGATTGAAATTAATCTAACTAGGTCTAAAGGTGAGGGATGATTCTTTTTGTATTTTTATATTTTATGGAAAGCAAGTAAAAATCTCTGGTTTTGGAAGAAGGGGCGGAATTAGTTGCTAATCAACTAACCCAAAAGCTACTAATTAAACTAATATGCAAGAAAAGTAAACTAGGGTTCTACAAGGGAAATGAAGCATGTCTACTTATGATATGTTACTCCTTGCTAGCTATCCAATTCTACCTATTGAATTGTCACACCTTATTTTAATTGACGGGTTGTATTCCTTAATACCAATCGTGGGGTGGCGTACGTACTTCCCCAACTCTATAAGCTCCTACTTCACTCCTATGTCGAGCCGGCTAAGAAGCTCCTAACATGGGATCACTAGAATTCGCTCATGCATTAAATACAACCAAATAAACCTAGTACGCGTTGGTTCATGTTTCTTAAGACGTTCAAGCAAGTTACCGTATAGGAGGTTAGCCAGTTTTCTTAAGCCTAACATCGATATCACCCAATCAAACAAGAGACAATAGGAAACAAGAATTATAAACTAAACCAACTAGATCTATTGAAGTTGTCACGCCCTAATTGATGGAGATGGACACACACATCAACAAGAAATCAATAAGATCTAATTAGTTATACACAAGTTTCACACAATCATAAGTAGACACAAGGTGATTTAGCCAAGCATAATTAATGAAGAGCAATCAACAATAATCATAATTGAAGACATAACATAAGATTGAATCGATAAACAAACCATTAGAAGATGTTTATGGCATGATTAGGACCCTCTAAGTTGCTGGAAAAATACCTACCTAAACCCTAGAATCGGACTTAGGGTTTAGGGCTTACAAATAATGAAGTTGTGATGTTGTATTTATAGGCAGTTTGCTGTCCGAGGGGTTCTGACGGCGTCAGACTTACACGTGACGCCATCACATCCAATTTTTCACCAAATTGTAGATCTTTTCGTCCTGATCGCGTGGCCTTTTGAATCACCTAAATCCGAGTTCGTATGAGGATTTTATGGCCAAAACAGTAACAGCTACCACGCGCGCAAGTTGTGACTAGATAACACGTGATGGCCTTCTT
Source organism: Artemisia tridentata subsp. tridentata (assembly GCA_021014915.2). Classification (NCBI taxonomy): domain Eukaryota; kingdom Viridiplantae; phylum Streptophyta; class Magnoliopsida; order Asterales; family Asteraceae; genus Artemisia; species Artemisia tridentata. The sequence goes on along the minus strand of CP139503.1, from coordinate 78,008,548 downwards.
GACGCCGTCTCCCTTTAAACCTCCAAAATCCGTTCTGGCCTATCAGAAGCTGACGCCGTCAGAATAAAGGCATGACGCTGTCCCTCTTTAAATTAAGCCGTGACGACCTTGATCACTCCAAAGGGTGACGCCGTCAGAATTCCCATGCAAATTTCTCTGGCTTATCATGAGTAATTTTCATATCCACCTTTTTCTTGCCAAGCCATGACGCCGTCTGGGGACATTTCTGACGCCGTCAAAGGCACTTTTCAGCCGATTTTGAGACTTTGTCGTTTTCTTCACTTTTATGCTCCAAAAACGTCCAAAATGCTTCCTTTTTCCAGATTTCTTCTCCAAAGTACCTAAAATGACAAAAGAAACGATTTAGGGCAATATTTGATCAAATAAATACGATTTAGGGCTTAAATGACCCCCTAAAAGCGGTATACTTTTCGCTTCATCAAATACCCTTACACTTGAGATTTGCTTGTCCTCAAGCAAATGCGCTTTTATTCTAATCAAAATACAAGTTAGGGGTCATTTAATGCTAACATAAAAGTAATTACAACAAATATTCGTTCCACTTTAATCATAATAAGCACGGAGATTACAAACTAGCACCTCACAAGTAGTGTTTAGATACTCACATCTCTCAAGTGTCATCAAAATAAATCTCATAAATGAAAACGGATAATATCTCTCACTACCTGTCATAGCAAATAGATTACCATAGGCTTGGGAAAGGATCGAAAACCTCCTCCACTCGGCGTAAGCACCGAAGATAAACTATCAAAGAGGGCTTTTACATGGGTTATAACGTTAGGTGTAGGGAAAAGGAAAACACGGTTTTGTTGGATAAAGGATATTTTACTGGTGGCGAGTTAAAGATCTTGATTAATTACATGTACTATACAATGTTGCTAAGCCAAGACTCGACTCAATCTTAAGCTAATGAAAGAAAATAACAAAAACATAAAATAAACATAAAATAAAACGGGATGGTAGTCCGTATGTTTTTTTCTACTTTTCTTTTTCTCATTTTTTTTGTATTTTTCTTGATTTTTTCGATTTTTTTTTTTTTTTTTTCATACACTCTTGCCCTACCATCCAAAATAATACATCATAGGGGCGTTGCATTCCCCTTACACTTGAACTTTTACATAACTTTACAAATTACTATTCTAATGACTCGAATTAAGATAATTAAAACACTTGGAGTACTTTTAAAACATTTAGCACATATGGGGGTAATAAATGATGTTCTTCCCCATTACTCCATTATACTAGTACTTTACCCATGAGTCCCAATCGTCCCAAAACAATATGTACAAGGATATGACTCGACTTAGCAACCATGTAATCAACTAGATAATTAACTTGGGTTTAAACAAATATTGTAACAATAATGCACTAAAAATGAGTGCATACAAGGTAGGCTAAGGCGATTTGGGTGTACATTTTAGTGGGGTGTAACAAATTCTTCCTTTAAGTAAAATGCTTAAAGGTCGAAACGAAAAGATAGGCTCTGAGGGTGTACTAGGGGTATCGTGTACTAAAAATGAGTACAACGCAAAGGGTGTGGGAGAATTACTTGACCAATGTAGCCAATGTAATTATAACAAAAACACAGGTGTAAAACAATGGGTTAATCCTAATGCCTCTTATCATGTAGTAAATCTAACTACACGAATGTAGTCTCACTTGTGGCCTCGGAATGGTCCTAACGCAAGTTCTAGAATCTAAGTGCTACCGGTACACACATCATAGCATAAATGCTTTTCCTACCAATTCTAGGGGCGAACCTCACATATTTGGGGTGGAAAATTTTTTAGTGGTACGGTTTTAGTGCTAGTCATATAACTCCTATCCGTGAGACGCTCATTAAGATCAAAGTTTCACTCCTATATGTTGTAAAAAATTTTAAATTTGGCCCTAAAATTACCCTAACAGGTATTTTTCTCAGTTTTATTACACATCTACCATCAAACAAACAAAAATCAAGCGCAATTGTATTCTCTAAAAATCGTACTTTTACCCCCCCCCCCTTACACATAAGATGAACATTGTCCCCAATGTTCAAATAACAAGATGTAAAAGAATAAAGTAAAAGAATGAAATCAAAATACTCCCCTGATTCGTTTGGTGGATAATGAAATAACACGGTTACATCTTCTTCCAAGAGAATGTTGAAGCTCCATGACTAATGCATCGCCAAAAGCTTGATCAAAAACATTTCCTTGTCCAAAATAACCTGTTAAACCTGAGAAAACAAACACGAAAACCTGCATAACATCGGCGGGATAAATCTATATCTAAGGATATAATGCTTGTGGAATGATAATTTTGCAGATTCCTGGAGATTATAAGTTATAGATTTAATAAAAACTTTTTATGAAAACAAAACTTTCAAAAATTTTCAGAAAATTAAACCTGACCGTCAGGTTTGTAAAGCCTGACGCCGTCAAAAATGATCTGACAGAATTCTCATGTTACGTTTCCGGAAAAAATTTGGAAAAACCTACACCTTACTTCCTGGAATTCCTGCAAAACATCATTATGACTCGATACAAGCATTTGACTCAAACAAATACTAATATGTATGTTCATTTATGATTATTACGATTCATGTTCATTTGTGTTCTAATAAACCGATTTGGATTTCCCTTACACTTAACTCTTGCAAAATACCTTTATATGTAGTTAAGACGAAGTTAAAAACAAAATAAAGCATTTTCACAAATTAGTTTTGAACATGAATCAATAAGAATAAAAATTAAACATACATACGGAAGCAAATAAAATCAAACAAACAATTAAATAAACACACAACGCAAATAAAGCTTGGGTTGCCTCCCAAGAAGCGCTTTTCTTTATTAACGAGTCTTGTAGCTAGACTCAAAGTAAGGCTCATCTAGTGTCGCTTATGCTCACGTATCCGAGTGTGAGCCATCTAATTGTTGCCTCATCTTTCTTGTATTCATCATTCAGCTCCAAACATCCATGATAGTATCTCTTATTTTTCTCATGTGGATATTTGAGCCCCTTCCTCTTATCATTCTCACTTAACAAATCAAGAGGCACAAGTCTATTGCAAGATTCAATGGAGTAGTTTTTAAACCTAGGATGTGCTCGGGGCATTTGGTAAGTAAAATCTTCATCCCCATCCGAGAATGTAATTAACCCGTCCACAAGTTTTTCGTCAAGGTGGGTCAACCTTTTGAAGGGTTCTCCAAAAATGACTTGGGTTAATTTGTTATCAATGAATTCTCCTAAGTTCTCCATAACCATAAAATCCACCAAATACACAAAACTTCCAACGAATACGTGTAGTGGCTTAGTCCTAGCAACAATGTTATCTCCTTGATATTCTAGCTCATCTACCATGATTTTATTATAATTAGCGCGAGAGATAATGTTCATAGGCAAAGATGAGTTAAGATAAACATAAAAATCATGATAACCAATCTTACACTGGAAATTGCATGTTAAAGAGGCTATCCTTTTCGATCTTAGTCCTAGGGTCAACATACTTAAAGGGATCAATTTCCTCTTTTCCCCATTCCTCGTTAACTACTTCTCCATTACCGGCATCCTCATCGGAGTCTGAGTAGTAAAACGGACTAACATAGTCATTCTCATGGTCAGACTCCTCCATCTCAGAATTATTACCAAAGTGGTGGTCGGGTGAAAGGTTGTTGTTTTCTATGATGGGGGCGGGAACGGGTAGTTGAAAGTTTGCACGGCGGAAAATACGAATAACAGGGATCAAATGATCAATGTTACTCATGAGGTAAGTGGAAGGTATCACAAACAAAAGTACAAAGAAATAAGATAGACTAAAGAAAACCTATAAAAAGAAAATAAAAATCTCACTAGAAAGGAACCTAGTGAGTAGACCTATAAAATAAAAATTCAACCTAAACAATAACTATTCCCCGGCAGCGGCGCCAAAAACTTGATGCGTGGTTTTGCAACCTTACAACAGGTTTTACCTCTCAAGGGATCTTGAGAAGTTTGCAATCCCCACCAGGCAGTGTACCTGACCCGTTGTAGTATAGTGAAGTGGCAAGTACCGGGGATTGATCGTTCAACTCAAAGAATAGTGTTCGTTAGGATTGAAATTAATCTAACTAGGTCTAAAGGTGAGGGATGATTCTTTTTGTATTTTTATATTTTATGGAAAGCAAGTAAAAATCTCTGGTTTTGGAAGAAGGGGCGGAATTAGTTGCTAATCAACTAACCCAAAAGCTACTAATTAAACTAATATGCAAGAAAAGTAAACTAGGGTTCTACAAGGGAAATGAAGCATGTCTACTTATGATATGTTACTCCTTGCTAGCTATCCAATTCTACCTATTGAATTGTCACACCTTGTTTTAATTGACGGGTTGTATTCCTTAATACCAATCGTGGGGTGGCGTACGTACTTCCCCAACTCTATAAGCTCCTACTTCACTCCTATGTCGAGCCGGCTAAGAAGCTCCTAACATGGGATCACTAGAATTCGCTCATGCATTAAATACAACCAAATAAACCTAGTACGCATTGGTTCATGTTTCTTAAGACGTTTAAGCAAGTTACCTTATAGGAGGTTAGCCAGTTTTCTTAAGCCTAACATCGATATCACCCAATCAAACAAGAGACAATAGGAAACAAGAATTATAAACTAAACCAACTAGATCTATTGAAGTTGTCACGCCCTAATTGATGGAGATGGACACACACATCAACAAGAAATCAATAAGATCTAATTAGTTATACACAAGTTTCACACAATCATAAGTAGACACAAGGTGATTTAGCCAAGCATAATTAATGAAGAGCAATCAACAATAATCATAATTGAAGACATAACATAAGATTGAATCGATAAACAAACCATTACAAGATGTTTATGGCATGATTAGGACCCTCTAAGTTGCTGGAAAAACACCTACCTAAACCCTAGAATCGGACTTAGGGTTTAGGGCTTACAAATAATGAAGTTGTGATGTTGTATTTATAGGCAGTTTGCTGTCCGAGGGGTTCTGACGGCGTCAGACTTACACGTGACGCCGTCACATCCAATTTTTCACCAAATTTTAGATCTTTTCGTCCTGATCGCGTGGCCTTTTGAATCACCTAAATCCGAGTTCGTATGAGGATTTTATGGCCAAAACAGTAACAGCTACCACGCGCGCAAGTTGTGACTAGATAACACGTGATGGCCTTCTTGACGCCGTCTCCCTTTAAACCTCCAAAATCTGTTCTGGCCTATCAGAAGCTGACGCCGTCAGAATAAAGGCATGACGCCGTCCCTCTTTAAATTAAGCCGTGACGACCTTGATCACTCCAAAGGGTGACGCCGTCAGAATTCCCATGCAAATTTCTCTGGCTTATCATGAGTAATTTTCATATCCACCTTTTTCTTGCCAAGCCATGACGCCGTCTGGGGACATTTCTGACGCCGTCAAAGGCACTTTTCAACCGATTTTGAGACTTTGTCGTTTTCTTCACTTTTATGCTCCAAAAACGTCCAAAATGCTTCCTTTTTCCAGATTTCTTCTCCAAAGTACCTAAAATGACAAAAGAAACGATTTAGGGCAATATTTGATCAAATAAATACGATTTAGGGCTTAAATGACCACCTAAAAGCGGTACACTTTTCGCTTCATCAGAGATTCCTTGGAGATTTTATTTGGATTATTTATATTGGGGTATCGTTACGACACTTTGTGTTTGTACCTTGCTCTATTTGTTTGCATGTAGTATTTTCTCTATTTAGACATCAAGTGTTGTGATGATATCCATGATGTTGCACTCGCGTTTCCGCCATTGGCGAGGTGTGACAGATTGGTATCAGAGACTTTGTTATAGAGAATTAGGTGGTTGAGCCTAGAGTATAACCTAGGAATCCCTCATATAGTTGCATTTAGGGCTTTTGTGTTAGTATAGTATTTTATGTGTTTTTCCTTCTTGAGATTTTGAGTAGTTTCGATCGGGTTTTTGACGTCTGTTGGATCCTCATACCTGTTATCATATGTGTCATTTGTAGCATGGAACCCCTTGCGAGTAGGAGGCTTCGTTGGGCAATTGTTGTCATGACGGGTTGCAAGGGGAATGGTAACTGGAGACGGGGGAACATGAGAATTCAGATTCCTGCAAGTATGTGGCCATGCCTGATCGAGGAAAAGCTGACAATAGTGAACGTAAGTGGCACGGAGGTAGAAGTGTACGAGACGGAAGTAACCAATAATGAAGGTTTCACGACTAGGTATCCTGGAAGGTGTCCCAGATTTGTAGAAGATGGAGGAGTGGTTCGGGCTGAACCTCGGGATTTGTATGTGATGAAGCGAAAAGTGTACCGCTTTTAGGGCGTCATTTAAGCCCTAAATCGTATTTATTTGATCAAATATTGCCCTAAATCGTTCCTTTTGTCATTTTAGGTACTTTGGAGAAGAAATCTGGAAAAGGAAGCATTTTGGACGTTTTTGGAGCATAAAAGTGAAGAAAACGACAAAGTCTCCAAAGCTGCTGGAAAAGTACACGTGACGGCGTCAAGGATTGCTCCTGACGGCGTCACGGCTTGGCAAAAGAGGTGGATATGACAAATACACATGACGCGCCAGAAAGTTTTACAATGGAAGTCTGACGGCGTCACCCTTTAAGGTGATCAAGGCCGTCACGGTTTAAGTTAAAGAGAGACGGCGTCAAGCACAATTGTGACGGCGTCAACCCTTGACGCGCCAGAGTGGATTTTGGAGGATTAAAGAGGGACGGCGTCAGGAAGACCATCCGGGAACCCTAGCCGCGGCGAGGTGACGGCGTCACCTCCTACAACGTGACGCCGTCAGCCCCTAAATTCTATATATAGTTTTGCAATTTTTAGTCATTAGTGTGCAACTTTGTGAGGAGAAACCCTAAGACGAATTTTTTGCCATTTTTAAGGGTTTTATACCCTTGGATCTCCCATGTTTAATTGAAGATAAGTAATCAATTAATCATTCAATATGTCTATGTGTTGCTTGATTATATCTTGTTCTTGTCTTTTAATTAACATGCTAGGCTAGATTTATCTTGTGTTTGCTTAGATCTAATGAAACCTAACTATTGATTATTGGTTGTTGGTGTGTTATTAATTGTATTGGATGATTGTTTATCGATGTTAGGCTTAAGAAAACTGGCTAACCTCCTATACGGTAACTTGCTTGAACGTCTTAAGAAACATGAACCAATGCGTACTAAGGTTTTTATGGTTGTATTTAATGCATGAGCGAATTCTAGTGATCCCATGTTAGGAGCTTCTTAGCCGGCTCGACATAGGAGTGAAGTAGGAGCTTGTAGAGTTGGGGAAGTACGTACGCCACCCCACGATTGGTATTAAGGAATACACCCGTCATCCACGCAATTAATACACACTAATGAACCGGTAAAAGATAGTTAGGGAGTAAGGAAATCTAAGTAAACACATTTCTCTCCATATAAGTTTCACAACCTTTTTATTTTCAGTTATTTTATTTTATTTGCAATTGTAGTTATTTGGGTTAGTTGACTAGCAACTAATTCCGCCCACTCCTTCAAACCCGAGATTTTACTTGCTTTCATAAAAAATTATAAAAATACAAAAAGAATCTTCCCTCACCCTTAGACCTATTAGAGTAGTTTTTCAATCCTAACGACACTATTCCCCTAGAGAACGATCAATCCCCCGATACTTGCCACTACACTATACTACATCGGTCAGGTACACTGCCTGGTGGGGATTGCAAGCCTCTTGAGATCCCTCGAGAGGTAAAACCTGTTGTAAGGTCGCAAAACCACGCATCAAGTTTTTGGCGCCGCTGCCGAGGAATAGTTATTGTTTAGGTTGAAATTTTATTTTTATTAGGTCTACTCATTAGATTCCTATCTAGTGAGATTTTTATTTTCTTTTTATTAGCTTTCTCGTAGTCTGTCTTTTCTTTGTGCTTTTGTTCCTAAAGTTTTTCCATTGACTCTTCCGTTCGCCATTATGGAGAACGTGAATCTACCAAATCCGCGACTAGAGTTTTACATGAAGAAATATAATTTTACTAATTTGGATAAATCAAGATGGTGGAATGAAGTAATGAGAACAGGATCTTACGTAGATTTTAGTGAGTACCTTGAGAAAAGAGACCAAGTGCATAAAACTTTTGAGGAAATCACCTTAGGAGCCCCATCAAACCCTCAAAATACCTCATTAAGTGAAACCTATGCACCATATGAGCCTTCACCTAGGATAGTTTCTTATGAAACTGACCAAGATTGTGAGATGGTTAATGTTGAACTACCTAGGTGCATGCTTGGATTAGATTTCACCAAGACATATGATGAGTATGAGGAATCCTTTAGGCAAATGAAACATAGTGATCAAGTTATTGAGAATGATTCTTATGAATTGGACCAAGAATTTGAGATGAATAGAAAAGGATTTAAGATACCTAGGTGCATGTTGGGGATAGACTTCAAAAAATCACATAATAAGCACATAGGTAATCAAGATAAGATGGAGGATAAAGTAGAAAATCCAAGTCCACCAAGTACTCCACAAAACCCACCATCATTCGAGGCACACACACCGCCCGTGACTTACCCGGAAGAAGTAGAAGAGACTTTAGGAATCCCGATGGAGGTAGAACCTTTGAACCAAACACAACTAGAGGATATAGGTTTGAATGCTTATAGTGATCACAACCTTACTCTTAGTTCTAGGGGATTTCCTATTTTTGATGAACCGGAGCCTCAACCAAAACCGTTACCTAATCTTCCATCTTTAGATGTGAATTTAGGAATTAAAAAAGGTCCCGATCCACCCATCAAACCATGTAGTCCGGGTAATGTTAAGATTAAGGTAGTAGACTCTAGGCCATATGGAGTGGAAGCTAATATAGGAGTGAACCATGACCTTACATACTTACATCACCCATTCATGATTGATCACAAGAAACATTATGGGTTTAAACCGGGTTTATTAGGTCAAGATGGATTCCCAACTAGGAATCTCTCGAAGTTGATAGAAGATGATCCCTTTTTAGGAGAAAACTTTAATTCACCCATTGACCAAAGTGAACTAGGTAAGGTTATGATGAAAGGAAGTAAGGAACACACCCCTTTGAGCATATAATTCACCCGTCACTCTTTCCTCACGCGGCATACTTCCACCAAGATGGTGTGTATCGCTACTATCACCCGCACTTAATCCTAAGTGTAGGAAAAACCTCTCCTTTATCCGTTAAATAAGGGTAGAGTCAGGCTCGTGACTCGAACAAAAACAAGCGCTTCTTGGGAGGCAACCCAAGCTTTATTTGCTTTGTGTGTTTATTTGTTTGTTTGTTTGATTTTATTTGCTTCCGTATGTATGTTTAATTTTTATTTTTATTGATTCATGTTTCAAATTAAATTGTGAAAATGCTTTATTTTGTTTTTAACTTCGTCTTAACTACATATAAAGGTATTTTGCAAAATATAAGTGTAAGGGAAATCCAAATCGGTTTATTAGAACAAATGAACATGAATCATAACAATATTAAATTAACATACATATTAGTAATTTTTTGAGTCAAATGCTTGTATCGAGTCATAATGATGTTTTGCAGGAATTCCAGGAAGTAAGGTATAGGTTTTTCCAGAAATTTTCCGGAAACTTAACTTGAGAATTCTGTCAGATCATTTCTGACGGCGTCGGGCATTACAACCTGACGGCGTCAGGTTTTAATTTTCTGAAATTTTTGAAAGTTTTGTTTTTCTACCGGAATCATAAAAAGTTTTTATTAAATCTCTAACTTATAAACTCCAGGAATCTGCAAAATAATCATTCCACAAGCATTATATCCTTATATAGATTTATCCCGCCGATGTTATGCAGGTTTTCGTGTTTGTTTTCTCAGGTTTAACAGGTTATTTTGGACAAGGAGATGTATGTGGAATCTAGCTTTTGGCGATGCTTTAGTCTTGGAGCTTCAACATTACCTTGGAAGAAGATCTAACCATGTTACCTCTTTATCCACCAAACGAATCAGGGGAGTATTTGATTTCATTCTTTTACCTTATTTACTTTTACATCTTGTTATTTGAACATTGGGGACAATGTTCATCTTAAGTGTAAGGGGGGGGGGGGGGTAAAGTACGATACCTTAGAGAATGCTATTACGCTTGATTTTTGTTTGTTTGATGGTAGATGTGTAATAAAACTGAGATAAATACTTGTTAGGGCAATTTTAGTGCCAAATTTAAAATTTTTTACAACATTTAGGAGTGAAACTTTGGTCTTAATGAGCGTCTCATGGATACGAAGTTATATGAATAGCACAAAACCGTACCACTAAAAAATTTTCCACCCCCAAATATGTGAGGTTCGCCCCTAGAATTGGTAGGAAAAGCATTTATGCTATGATGTGTGTACCGGTAGCACTTAGATTCTAGAACTTGCGTTAGGACCATTCCGAGGCCACAAGTGAGACTACATTCGTGTAGTTAGATTTACTACATGATAAGAGGCATTAGGATTAACCCATTGTTTTACACCTGTGTTTTTGTTATAATTACGTTGGCTACATTGGTCAAGTAATTCTCCCACACCCTTTGCGTTGTACTCATTTTTAGTACACGATACCCCTAGTACACCCCTCAGAGCCTATCTTTTCGTTTCTAACTTTAAGCATTTTACTTAAAGTAAGAATTTCTTTACACCCCACTTAAATGTACACCCAAATCGCCTTAGCCTACCTTGTATGCACTCATTTTTAGTGCATTATTGTGACAACATTTGTTTAAACCCCAAGTTAATTATCTAATTGATTACATGGTTGCTAAGTCGAGTCATATCCTTGTACATATTGTTTTGGGACGATTGGGACTCATGGGTAAAGTACTAGTGTAATGGAGTAATGGGGAAGAACAACATTATTACCCCCATATGTGCTAAATATTTTAAAAGTACTCCAAGTGTTTCGATTATCTTAATTCGAGTCATTAGAATAGTTATTTGTGAAGTTATGTAAAAGTTCAAGTGTAAGGGGAATGCGACGCCCCTACGATGTATTATTTTGGATGGTAGGGCAAGAGTGTATGAAAAAAAAAATCGAAAAAAATCAAGAAAAATACAAAAAAATGAGAAAAAGAAAAGTAGAAAAAAACATATGGACTACCATCCCGTTTTATTTTATGTTTATTTTATGTTTTTGTTATTTTGTTTTTAGCTTAAGTCGAGTCTAGTCTTGGCTTAGCAACGCCATATTGTACATGTAATTAATCAAGATCTTTAACTCGCCACCAGTAAAATATCCCTTATCCAACAAATCTGTGTTTATCATATCCCTACACCTAACGTTATAACCCGTTTAAAAGCCCTCTTTGATAGTTTATCTTAGGTGCTTACGCCTAGTGGAGGAGGTTTTTGACCCTTTCCCAAGCCTATGGTAATCTATTTGTTATGACAGGTAGTAGTGAGAGATATTATCCATTTTCATTTATGAGATATACTTTTATGACACCTGAGAGATGTGAGTATCTAAACACTACTTGTGAGGTGCTAGTTTGTAATCTCCGTGCTTATTATGATTAAAGTGGAACGACTATTTGTTGTAATTACTTTTATATTAGCGTTAAATGACCCCTAACTTGTATTTTGATTAGAATAAAAGCGCATTTGCTTGAGGACAAGCAAATCTCAAGTGTAAGGGTATTTGATGAAGCGAAAAGTGTACCGCTTTTAGGGGGTCATTTAAGCCCTAAATCGTATTTATTTGATCAAATATTGCCCTAAATCGTTCCTTTTGTCATTTTAGGTACTTTGGAGAAGAAATCTGGAAAAGGAAGCATTTTGGATGTTTTTGGAGCATAAAAGTGAAGAAAACGACAAAGTCTCCAAAGCTGCTGGAAAAGTACACGTGACGGCGTCAAGGATTGCTCCTGACGGCGTCACGGCTTGGCAAAAGAGGTGGATATGACAAATACACATGACGCGCCAGAAAGTTTTACAATGGAAGTCTGACGGCGTCACCCTTTAAGGTGATCAAGGCCGTCACGGTTTAAGTTAAAAAGAGACGGCGTCAAGCACAATTGTGACGGCGTCAACCCTTGACGCGCCAGAGTGGATTTTGGAGGATTAAAGAGGGACGGCGTCAGGAAGACCATCCGGGAACCCTAGCCGCGGCGAGGTGACGGCGTCACCTCCTACAACGTGACGCCGTCAGCCCCTAAATTCTATATATAGTTTTGCAATTTTTAGTCATTAGTGTGCAACTTTGTGAGGAGAAACCCTAAGACGAATTTTCTGCCATTTTTAAGGGTTTTATACCCTTGGATCTCCCATGTTTAATTGAAGATAAGTAATCAATTAATCATTCAATATGTCTATGTGTTGTTTGATTATATCTTGTTCTTGTCTTTTAATTAACATGCTAGGCTAGATTTATCTTGTGTTTGCTTAGATCTAATGAAACCTAACTATTGATTATTGGTTGTTGGTGTGTTATTAATTGTATTGGATGATTGTTTATCGATGTTAGGCTTAAGAAAACTGGCTAACCTCCTATACGGTAACTTGCTTGAACGTCTTAAGAAACATGAACCAATGCGTACTAAGGTTTTTATGGTTGTATTTAATGCATGAGCGAATTCTAGTGATCCCATGTTAGGAGCTTCTTAGCCGGCTCGACATAGGAGTGAAGTAGGAGCTTGTAGAGTTGGGGAAGTACGTACGCCACCCCACGATTGGTATTAAGGAATACACCCGTCATCCACGCAATTAATACACACTAATCAACCGGTAAAAGATAGTTAGGGAGTAAGGAAATCTAAGTAAACACATTTCTCTCCATATAAGTTTCACAACCTTTTTATTTTCAGTTATTTTATTTTATTTGCAATTGTAGTTATTTGGGTTAGTTGACTAGCAACTAATTCCGCCCACTCCTTCAAACCCGAGATTTTACTTGCTTTCATAAAAAATTATAAAAATACAAAAAGAATCTTCCCTCACCCTTAGACCTATTAGAGTAGTTTTTCAATCCTAACGACACTATTCCCCTAGAGAACGATCAATCCCCCGATACTTGCCACTACACTATACTACATCGGTCAGGTACACTGCCTGGTGGGGATTGCAAGCCTCTTGAGATCCCTCGAGAGGTAAAACCTGTTGTAAGGTCGCAAAACCACGCATCAGTATGGATTTGTGGATGGCAAGGAGGAAGGAAGGAATCTCGCGAGCAGTTTTGCGAGTCGTCCGTTACCGCAGCTCAAGGGAAACCGAAATGGATGGGTGAGCAAGGAAGATGAAGTGGATTCGGACCTGGAGTCTACGGCTAGTAGTTGAATTATTCCAAGATAGACGAAAGTTAGGATGGGACTCGAGCCATATGTGGTTTTGTTTATTTAGTATTATGTTTTGAGATGTTTTCTAGTGACTTTTGATGATTAGTATTGGTGGAATGTGGATTTTATTGGATTTTGGGATTCTTCCCATGTGATTAATAATAAGGCTTGAGCGGTTTTTGGATTTACATATTTTCTTGTGTGATTTGTGGTTTATTCTGAGTTTGTGTATATGCTATTGTAAGGTGTTATTATTGCTAGGTGTGGTATTGGGAGCGAGTACACATGTGAAAGGATACATCTATAATTATGGGTGGCCAACATAATTATACATGTATCACGACACATGTGGACTTATGGCCAATACTACATTGACCAATGGTGACATGTTTTCGTGTGTTAGGAGTTGTGATTAGTTGTGATATTTGTAATATTGGGGAGTACTTGTGTTAAATGTGGAAATATATTCACGAATGTCGTGAATGGCGTCTAACGATTTGCGTGTCCAGGTTATGGCACCAAAGAGACCAAGACGCCTATTTAAGTCACCAATGAGTGGAGCTTATCGGACGCCGAGAAAGCGGACGCCTAAGGGACGAAAGTCGACACCCACCATGGGGGATAATAACCCTATTTTTCAGCAGATGGTTAATCAGCAATTGGAAACAATGCTGCCGAAAATTGTTAATCAGGTAAGCCTTCAAGTGGGGGATGGTGCTCGACCAAGTGGTGCTGGAAATAGCGGGAGTGGTAATAATGGATGCTCGTACAAGGAATTCATGGCTTGTAAGCCTAGGGAGTTCGATGGTAAGGGTGGTGCGCTAGTACTCACCCGGTGGATCGAAAAGTTGGAGGCTGTGATGGACATTAGTGGGTGTTCTGAGGATCAGAAAGTTAAGTATGCGGCGAGTTCCCTGAGTAACAAAGCTTTGACTTGGTGGAATACACAAGTCCAAGCTAGGGGAAGGGTTGCTGCAATGGGTATGATTTGGGAGGACTTCAAGGCTTTAATGGTGGAGGAATTCTGCCCAAGTAATGAAATGCAAAAGCTAGAAGAAGAATTCTGGAATCATGCGATGGTAGGGGCTAACCACGCGGGATATACTGATACGTTTCATGAGTTGGCCAAGTTGGTTCCACACTTGGTAACTCTTGAATCCAAGCGAATTGAGAAGTATATTTGGGGATTGGTTCCGCAAATACGAAGTATGGTTAGGGCTACTGAACCCGCGACACTTCAAAGTGCTATCCAGAAAGCTGGGGCGTTAACGGATGAAGCTGTTAGAAGTGGAGTACTTGCAAAGACGGGTGAGAAAAGAAAGGAAGAGACTGAAGCGGTTAAACAGGGTAGTTCTAGGACTGATAATAAGAGAGCGAGGCATGGGAAAGGTTTTGTGGCGGCAAATCCTGTGGTAGCAGCGAGTCCTGCAATGGCAGCTACGCCGGCGGGGACAGGAAATGTCGATAGAAGAGGGTACAATAATTTTCCCAAGTGTGCTAAGTGCAATGGCTATCACCATGAGCAAGCTGGATGTCGTATGTGTTTCAGGTGTAACAAACCTGGACATTTTGCTAGGGAATGTCGTGCGGTAATTACTCAGGCGGCACCAATCAATGCGGTTGGCGCAGGGTATGGACGTAAGGCGTGTTATGAGTGCGGGAGTGCAGATCATCTTCGAAATGTGTGTCCTAAGTTGAATAGGGCACCTGGGCAGTCGGGAAATAGGTTGGCTATTGAAGGAGGTCAAGGTCAAGGGCATAATCGGGATGTGGCTAGAGGAAGGATGTACACCATGACTGCAAACGAGGCGAGGCAAGATCTGAACGTCGTTACTGGTACATTTTCTCTTAATGGTCATTATGCTACTACCTTATTTGATACGGGTGCAGATTATTGTTTTGTGTCTACTGAGTTTGCTAAGTTGCTGGATATTGAACCTAGTAAGCTTAGGTCTAGTATAGTGATCGAAATAGCTAGCGGTAGGGAAGTGGAAGTTGATACTGTTTTACGTGAGTGTACTATAGTACTAGAAGGTATCCCATTTTTGATTGACTTGATACCTTTTGGGCACGGGAGTTTCGATGTGGTGATAGGGATGAGCTGGCTATCTAAGCATAGGGCTGAGGTCATATGCCACGAAAAGGTTGTTCGAATTCCTTTGGAGAGTGGCATTATACTTCGGATTCAAGGAGAGAGTGTAGGGAGTGATTCGAAATCCCTTAAGAGTGCGAAAGCCAAAGAGGTTAAGTTAGAAGAAATCCCTGTAGTATGTAAGTTTCCTGGTGTTTTTCCTGAAGACTTGTCTGGATTGCCTCCAATCCGTCAAGTTGAGTTTCGTATTGAATTGATTCCTGGAGCGGCACTTGTGGCGAAATCTCCATATAGATTGGCACCCTCAGAAATGCAGGAGTTGTCCGAACAACTGCAAGAACTTCAGGATAAGGGGTTTATCCGACCTAGTCATTCTCCGTGGGGAGCTCCTGTGTTGTTCGTGAAGAAGAAGGATGGTTCATTCCGGATGTGTATTGACTATCAGAAATTGAACAAGCTAACGGTTAAGAATCGATATCCTCTTCCTAGGATTGATGATCTTTTTGACCAACTACAAGGTGCTCGGTTTTTCTCGAAGATAGATTTACGTTCAGGGTATCATCAGCTAAGAGTGCATGAGGAGGATATTCCGAAGACCGCCTTTAGAACTCGTTATGGACATTTTGAGATCACGGTTATGCCATTCGGGCTGACAAATGCACCTGCGGTATTCATGGATTTGATGAATCGCATTTGCAAGCCTTACTTGGATAAGTTCATGATTGTGTTCATAGACGACATTTCTAATTTACTCTAAGATGAAGGAGGAGCATGGAGAACATCTGAAGTTGATTCTTGGGTTATTGGAGAAGGAGAAGTTGTACGCCAAGTTCTCAAAATGTGAGTTTTGGCTTGAGGAAGTACATTTTCTTTGACATGTGGTAAATAGTGAAGGAATTCATGTAGATCCTAGTAAGATTGAAGCGGTCAAGAACTGGAAGGCTCCTACGACGCCGTCCGAGATAAGCTCATTCTTAGGATTGGCAGGATATTATCGAAGATTTATAGCGAATTTTTCGAAGATTGCTAAACCCCTTACTTTGTTGACTCAGAAAAACAAGAAGTATGTTTAGGGAGAAGAGCAGGAGGTGGCTTTTCAGTCACTTAAGGATAGTTTGTGTAATGCACCTATTCTGACGTTACCTGATGGGCCAGATGATTTTGTTGTGTATTGTGATGCATCGAATCAAGGATTTGGGTGTGTGCTAATGCAAAGAGGTAAGGTGATAGCGTACGCATCTCGACAGCTAAAGATTCATGATAAGAATTATACGACTCATAATTTGGAGCTTGGTGCGGTGGTATTTGCTCTCAAGAATTGGAGACACTATTTGTATGGCACAAGGAATGTTGTATATACGGATCATAAAAGTCTTCAGCATATCTTCAATCAGAAGGAGCTGAATATGTGGCAAAGGAGGTGGATTGAACTATTTAGTGATTATGATTGCGAGATTCGCTACCATCCTGGAAAGGCGAATGTGGTAGCCGATGCTTTAAGTAGGAAGGAGCGGATTAAGCCTAAGCGTGTGCGAGCGATGTGTATGACTCTACAGTCGGGAATTAAGGGTAAGATATTGGCAGCGCAAGAAGAAGCTCTCAAAGATGAGAATGCGACTGCTGAAATGTTGCGTGGATTAGGTCAACAAATGGAGAAAAGGGAAGATGGTGGACTGTATTTCTTAGATAGAATATGGGTTCCATCGATAGGAGGTGTAAGAAAGTTGATCATGGATGAGGCTCATAAATCGAGATATTCGATTCATCCAGGATCGGATAAGATGTATTATGATCTTAGAGATGCTTACTGGTGGCCGGGAATGAAGAGGGAAATAGCTGAATATGTTAGCCAATGCTTGACTTGTTTGAAAGTTAAGGCTGAGCATCAGAAACCCCTCAGGATTGTTACAACAGCCGCCGATTCCGGAATGGAAATGGGAGAGAATAACAATGGATTTTATTACGAAGTTGCCTAGGACGAGTAGTGAACATGACACGATATGGGTCATAGTGGACAGGCTGACAAAGTCTGCACATTTTCTGGCCATTCGTGAAGATTATAAGATGGAAAAGCTGGCGAGGACTTATATTAATGAGATTGTGGCGAGACATGGTGTGCCTGTGTCGATTATTTCAGATCGTGATAGTAGGTTTACTTCGCGGTTTTGGCAATCATTGCAAAAGGCGTTGAATACACAGTTGGATATGAGCACTGTTTATCATCCACAGACTGATGGGCAAAGTGAGCGAACGATTCAGACTTTGGAGGATTTACTTAGAGCATGTGCTATTGATTTTGGAGGAAGCTGGGATACTCATTTGCCTTTGGCTGAGTTTTCCTATAACAACAGTTATCATTCCAGTATTAGATGTGCACCATTTGAGATGTTGTATGGGAGGAAGTGTAGATCGCCTATTTTATGGGAAGAAGTTGGGACGAGCCAACTAATTGGTCCTGAAATAGGGCAAGAGACTACAGATAAGGTGTTTCAGATTAAGGAAAGACTTAAGGCAGTAAGGGATCGCCAAAAGAGCTATGCGGATAATCGCCGTAAGCCCTTGGAGTTTAGTGTTGGTGACCTTGTAATGCTGAAGGTGTCTCCTTGGAAAGGTGTTGTACGTTTCGGTAAGAAAGGCAAGTTAGCACCTAGGTATGTAGGACCGTTTGAAATTACGGAAAGAATTGGGCCGGTGGCATATCGGTTAAGATTGCCTGAGGAATTAAGTAGTGTGCATGATACGTTTCATGTATCTAATTTGAAGAAGTGTTTGGCGGATGCTAGTTTGCATGTGCCATTAGAGGAGATTAAGATTAATAAGACTCTTCACTTTGTTGAGGAACCTGTTGAGGTTATGGATCAAGAAGTCAAGAGTATGAAACGTGGTAAGATAGCGTTGGTAAAGGTACGTTGGAACTCAAAGCGTGGTCCTGAGTTTACTTGGGAACGTGAAGATCAGATGAGGTCCAAGTATCCTAAATTATTTGCTGAGGAGAGTGATGAGGCGAGCTAGTAAATCTCGGGACGCGATTTTCCTAAGTGGGGGATAATGTCACAACCGTGATTTTTAGCAGGTTAGTTTGACCTATAGTCTCAACTCATTTAATTTTGCTTGGTGTGTATTACTTGTTTAATGGTGATATGTGTATTATCTGTGGTATATAAGTGGTGTAAGTGCGTGTGTTGACCACTAAATCCCTTGGTGTGAGATTTTGTCATGTTGAGTAGTGTTGGATTTTGGGATGAGTTCATTTTGATCGCCTTTGTGGTGTAGAAATGACTTGTGTATTTTGTTGGAGTTTTGTGGTTTTGTGTAACGATCCTTCGTTCAAGTGTTTTGAGCGTAAGTAAGTTACGTGGAGTTGGTTATTATGGTTTATATTAATAATAAGTATGAAAAATCTATTTTTGGAAACTTTGAGTGAAAATGATTTTTTTTCCGGTTGTTGTAAAATTTGAGTTTATCGCGTAAGACATTAGGTTTTGGATATGGGGTTTTATAAAATATCAAAAATACAAGGTTTTAAGTGTAATAAATAAATTTGATAAAAAAATAATATATATATATATATATATATATATATTTCGGCCGAATAAAGAGAAAAAAAAAAGAAAAATAGAAACTAAATTTGATTAGGATTACAAATCTTGGAGGAAAAGTTATTCACTTAGGGTTTCTAGAGGTCTATAAATACAAACCAAAAACCCTCATTCATCTCTTGTTGCAAATTTCGCTCGATCACACCCAAGGGAAGATGAGAAGATTTTTTTTTTAGTTTCAATAATTCAATTTAAGGTATGTCTAGTAAACCCTAATTGTGTAATTAATTTTTATTATGCATGTAACAAATTATGGTGGATCTAGGGTTTATATTAAGATCTGTAAATTTATGATATTAAACATGTAGGAATCAATAATTAATAATCTTGTGATAATTGGTGAAGTAATTAGGGTTTAAAAGTTGTTAATTAAAGAGTCAGGAATCTGGCAGATTTAAAGGTCTGTAAAGATATGATTATAATTAATAAATGAAAATGAGTTAGATAACGAATTTTATTTCTAAATTATAGTTCAGAGAAAGAGCTTTCCAAAAAGTCTGACCACGATCAATTTTGAGGTCGGGAAGGCAGTCAAACGATTTTTTTAAGTTAAGGTGTCAAAACAGTTAAACCGGGACAGAATTAGGGTAAAATTATTGAGGTCAAATGTGGCTTTGAAAGTGGAATTTGGATAAGTCCTTATGTGGGAATCAATTTCTATATTATATTTGACTTCCACGCGAAAATTAGATGATAATAAGTTGTGCGGGTGGGTCTATGAGGTCAAAACGTTTTGATGTCCGATCAGATCCGAATCTGGATAGTTGTCATGTTTGATTTTTCATTGGGTACTTTTGTGTGTTTTTAGTGCATGATCTTCTGGGACAAGCTTTTATGCTTATGAAGGATCATGTTTAATTTTTGGTGTGAGTTGTGAAGCATTATTCGCCATGATTTTATGTGGGTGAATGTACCCTATAAATCTGCGTTTTCTGAAAGTTTTAATAAAGGGATTTAGTGAGTGTCAAGTATTGGGTGGTGATTAGTATGGTGTCTAGGTAATCCATAGTGGGTTATATGAACCTTATACATCCATCATAGGTGTGTTACATGGACTATGGCTTTTAGCTTGGTCGCGTGTAACGTGATTGTTATTTTTGTGTGATATAGATTTGTGTGTTGATAACTTGGAAGCTGCGGATTTGAGGTGAGTTCATAGTCCCATATTTTTACTTTGTTTTAAACTTAGGATGGAGATGATGCTTGTTTAAATTATTTTTGAGTTACTGTGATTATGTGGTTATAAAATGCATGGACGTGTAATTGTTATTATACTTATACTACATGTTATTATGGTGTTTTTTTGTGGTGATTATACGAGTGGGAAGATGCCCTAGTGGCTCTACTCGTTATTATTATGTCCGGCCGGAAGGGGAATTATATTGGATCGGTGGGCGCGTTCCGTCCCAATTATTGTGAACTTGGATCGGTGGGCACGTTCCGTCCCAATTGTGGTGGTATTTGGATCGGTGGGCACGTTCCGTCCCAAATTTCAGATCGGTGGGCACGTTCCGTCCCGTAAGCTATGACTGCATGCTAGTGTATAATAACTATATATCTTTGCTGTCCTGCTATGCTATGTTTTATAATCACAGTGGACTGATGATAAAGGTGTTTTGTGTGTCTTAAACCTATGAATCTCACCAACATTATGTTGACGTTCTAAGCATCATTTTCAGGTGAGCATTCTAAGGCTAAGATAGAAGGGCGCGATTAGAAGAGACCTAGATTGCATTGGGGATGGCTTATCATTGAGTTTAGTTTGATTAAAAATGGATTTTGTTTGAGATACTTGATTTTCTTTCATTTTAACTCTTTATTTTAATGGAGATTCCTTGGAGATTTTATTTGGATTATTTATATTGGGGTATCGTTACGACACTTTGTGTTTGTACCTTGCTCTATTTGTTTGCATGCAGTATTTTCTTTATTTAGACATCAAGTGTTGTGATGATATACATGATGTTGCACTCGCGTTTCCGCCATTGGCGAGGTGTGACATTGTGCATTTGGAAACCGTTTATCATTTGGTTCCATCGGGTTAGAGGTAACAGACGAATCACATTCATAGAAGGTTTTTACTGGTTCTTTTGGAGCCATTAATTTACCATTTACTAGAGTGAATTCTCTACCCGTTGGTATCCATACGCACAACTTAAGATATTTCCTAGGCAATATGCGACTAGTGGTTGACCTAGATTTTGCAATAAGTCTTAAAATATATCTAGTCTTAGCACTAGTTCCTGGAGGAACATCTTTCTACTCAGGGTTTGCATTCACATTCACATTATTAGAAACAATATCATCACAAGCATTTTTAGATAACGATTTCTTGCACATTAAACAAACGGAGTCATTACATGCACTCGAAATAGTACTCTTAACATTACATCCAGATGACATATGTTTCTTATTCGAAAGCGATAAATTCCTAGGGTGTTCTTCTACTTCTTCCGTTTTATTCTTGCATTCACTCTCAGAGACAGGCGAGACTCTATTGTTCCTTGTATTGCTCCTAGGCTTTAGTCTGCTGCTCCTAGAGGTACTTTCTACTCCTGTAGAAGGTAAGGCACACACATTAGGATTTATCTTTTTGTCCTTTGAATTTGCTTTAGCATTCCTAGTCTCTTTTGGATTATCTTGCACACTTTTATCTATTGCCCTATATGTTTGAGATGTAGAGGTAGACGCAGTAGTGGTACTAATCCTATAAAGTCCAGGTGCTATCACATTTGATGTTTCGACAACTGCTTTCCCTTTATCAACACTTGTTGCTTTTTCACTTTGTTTAGGTAGGGGTGTTGGAGTGACTGGTTTTGTCAAATCAATTATCACATCAACTTTTGGAGCACATTCATAAATTGACATTTTTGGTTTAGCCGAGGTCGATGGTTTTGTAATCTTAGTTTCCTCACCCTTTGCTTTTTGACTTTTCAGCTGAGACTTCAAAAGATCATTTTGCTCTTTCATGTTTTTGTAAGCACACTCATATGACAATTTGTCATACTTGCATTCTTCCTTTTTCCGATCAAGTTGTTTAAAATATGTGACATTTTCTTTTTCAAGCTTAGCAAGCGCATTTTCATATTTTAACATAATTTGAGAAGTCTCAGCTCGAAGTCTTTCATCGTCTTCCACAGAATATGTTTGGTAGATTATGGACATAATATCAGTTGACAGAGCTACTTCGAAGAGAGTGTCATTGTATTTTTTCAAAATTTTGTTGCGTTCAATGTTTTCATTAGCTTCCTTTACTAGGGATTTGTGATCCTTAACAAAGTCGGTTGTTTCTTTTAAAAGTGCATTTTCAATATGAATTACTCTCGCACTAATGTTATGGAGTGGAGTAGTAATTTCTGTTTGAAAAACCTTTTTCATTTCAATATGAAAACTTGAATGCCAGTTGCTGATGCTAAGGTTTGTTTTGGATTCAACAATACTTTGGAGTGTTTTTACTCTATCTTTGAGATCATCCAAATATCGTCTAGCTTCACTTGTGTTAAAAGGGTTGCTAGAGGACATTTGTTCTAGATTTGAAAGATAATTGGAAACAACTTTTGGTTTTGTTGGACCAGTGAGTTGTAACAATCCGCATTTTCAGGTTAATTTCTATTTCCGGAAATTTTACTATTCATGTTACTATTCATTTTTACTATTCACTTGCACTATTCATTTCCAAAATTTTTATTTCATATTCTCGTGAGATAAATTATTTCCATGATAAAATAAAAGTTTGACGCTCATCGGGTTATTTCCGCAAGAGTTATTAAGAAATTATACGTTTGGGTTAAACGTCGTTTAAGCATCCTGCGCATAACGAAAACCAACTGCGACAATTTTCCTTGCATCAGATTAATGTTTGGTAAACTCACAATCAATTAGGGAATTTTTTATTTTAAAGTTAAAATGTTACCAAACAGACCCTGAGTCTCACAAACTAAACTTGCGTTTTAAGCATTTTTACTTATCCGCAACCTTAGCCTATACCTGCACCATATTTTCTAAGACGATTAGAAGCTTTTATATTATTGGAAAAGTCAACATATTTTCCCTCCTCCTTTGACCAAAAATCAGTCCTTGATTTTATAAATCATTCCTTGATTTTTAGGCTTACGGTTTTATGTCTTAAGGACATTTAACACCAACCGACACTAGACTGAGCCCAGTCTAGACATTATAGGCCATTTTAAGTTCATTATAATCATATTAGAAAAGTTACATTTTACTTTTCTCAGTTTTACGCAACTTTCGTACGTTTTTACGCGTTTTAAACCTACGTTTCCAGCGTTAACAGCGTTTTCGCGACCCATTAAACTTATCACTCATTTTTATAATATAATACTGAGTATATTGATAAGTTTAATCATTTCTATAAGTTTCGTATTTTTACGATACCCGGTTTTAAGTTTCGTGACTTTACGACTTACAGTTAGCAATTAACGGGACCAAAACCCACTCCGTAAGTCAAGATAAATATCCAACCTAAAATATCTAGATATTTTCTCAAAAATATCTAGATATTTCGAAAATCTATTAAAATTACCATTTTACCCTTGCCCTTTATTTACAAAAATGTCATTTTAACCTAAATTTTTCCATATAAATACCAAGCCTAAACCTTCATTATTTCTTGCAACACACCTTCTTATATCTTCAAAGACCTAAAACCAAAGGCACTTCTCTTATATTTTGTAAGAAAGTTTATGAGTTCTTGTGAAGAAACTAGGTTTTAATCTTAAAAGCTTCAAGTTTTCGAGAAAGAGTCGTTATAATCTTCAAATAACTTCAAGTCTCCAAAAAGACTTTGTTATTATCTTCAAATCACTTCGAGTTTCCAAGAAGGCGTCGTTATAATCTTCAAGTAGCCTCGGGTTTTTGAAGAATACAAATTCTACGTCGAAGCTCCACTTATATTCCCTTTTTCTATAATACTCAAGCATTCTATATTAAGGTAAGTATTTATATACTTTAAATACTTATAAACTTTGTTAGTTTATTTATTGTATTTATAAACTCTTAATATGTCATATAATCAAGTAAGCAAAATATATGTTTCACATATTAAATACTATGTTTGTAGGGAGCTTCATGTGAGGGGTTTCATTTGGGTGAACGTATCGATGAGTTGTTGGATTTACGAATTAAAGTGTCCTAGCTCCTCGAACGTTTACTGCATGACCTCTGGATTATGATGGCCTGAACAGTAGTACGAGATATATAAACTATATATGGCATGTTTAAATATTCACTTCGTTGTTTTAGAACCTAAGACACGATATCATATTTCTAGGTTGCTCGTAGAGATTCTCCCGGCTTATCCATCGATTTTATTATATCCTTAACATCATGTACTCTGAGGTGAGTTCATGGCCCCTATTTTCAATTATTTTGTACTATCTTTGGGGGAGATACATACTCAACTACTTTTAATTTCAATCACGATTATTTGCAACTACATGTTTATCTGAACTGAATGTTTATTTATGTTAGATAACATTATTTCCATATTTAAAGTTTCTATATCACGGACCATTAAGCACTATGCGTAGTGAACACGAATATTATGGTTAGATCTATCAGGATTAATGTATCCATTAAGTTGACTCAGTTAGAGCAAACAAACCTAAACAAACATTTGAGAACACTAGGTACAACAATAGATTATCTACTAGGCTATGATTGCAACGATTATTCCAAATTCTATTGGTACGAGATTTACATTTTGGTTTTCATAAGAATAGTGCAAAAACAACGATTTTCTACGCTTTGGGTGTATAACAACGTAACCTATACTTGAAGACGTTTGTGTTAAGTCGGGTAGGTAACCAAACGCACTATAATTGAAGATGTTTGTGTTAAGCCGGGTAGGTAACCAAACGCACTATACTTGAAGACGTTTGTGTTAAGCCGGTTAGGTAACCAAACGCTCTATATTCAAAGATGTTTGTGTGTAAGCCGGGTAGGTAACCAAACACACTATATTTAAAAACGTACCAAAATGGGATGATTTCATGGACATGGTCCAAGCTATGTGAGCTAATGGACTTGGTGTAATCTCGGAACTAATAGAATTGGTATAATAACAAACCAACAGACTTGGTACAAATTGTGAACCAGTCAGAAACAGAAACTTAAGGTTTCGATGTCAAGAACTAAGAGCATGGAAACGCTACCTACATGTGATATTGTAGTTAGTACAATAGTCATACACTTGGAATCCTAGAAATCTACATTTAGTATTTGCATATACTTGTTACCAGGATTTATTTACAAGATTTCCATAATTATTTCCACAAACTCTATGAACTCACCAACCTTTGTGTTGACACTTTAGCATGTTTATCTCAGGTCCATAATGAATGAGGCTAGCATGGAGGAGCACGGATATTCAAGAGGGCTATAAATTTTATTATCATTCGAAAACTCATTTGATGTATTTTGTAAACCTGGAACCATCTGGGACCTCATTTTGTAAACTCTGATATTTATATAATTCGAATGATAAATCTTTTAAAACGACTCCATTAGAGTTCGTTTTCTATTATTATGACTGTTGTGCCGTCGAGTAACACCCAGTTTGAATTCCGCTGTGTATCACGAAATTGGGGGTGTTACAGATTGGTATCAGAGCCATGGTTGTAGAGAAACGGGTCTAAACGAGACCTAAACTATAACCACCTTTACAAGCAAAAATATTTTATAGCCTTCCGTTCTTCGTGCCTTCCATCCTCCAGACGATTATGTGATTTTTAGACATTTTATGCTACATAAACATACTAGTATATTTATATATACACACTCGATATACTTTCAATCATTTTATTTAAATGATGAACTAAACATATCCACGTATGCCTATTCTAAAGCCTTACGGCACAATCATATTTTCCCAATCATATATCTACTCGTGCATTTTAGGATTACGAAACTTCCTCCAAGACATTAAAACTGATTACAATGGACTTTCCTATTTCTCAGACACTGTAAGTCCTACAGTGGTCTCTGTTACATCCTCAAACACTGTGAGTGATACAGTGGTCTCGATTACATCCATAGACACTGTAAATAAAACAGCGGTCTCATTTACTCCCAGACATTGTGAGTTTCACAATCGTCTCCCCTATTCTCAAACCATGTACTCACCAACTAGTTTAAACACCAAGGATCATAAAACTAATTGACTTAACCGAACATCACATTATCGGTCCTTAATTATACATAGCCTAGCTACCTATGTCTAATTAGGGAGGGATCATGTTATGTTGGGAGCAGCCACTTGTATGTTTTATGAAAAACAAACTTTTCACTTATATCCTTATTGTAGACATCATGTTTGTACCTTCATCACCCGATCACATTCCCGCTATGCCCGCTCACTTACCATTTCTTCCCGTACTCAATGATGCCTATCTTGAAACACTTGATTATGACAATGAGGAAGAACCTTATGAGGATATAATCAGTAACCAAGAGGACCGGATACGTCAGAAATACCCACATCTTTTTACCAATAATGCTTCTACTCCAAACACAAATTGATCTTCGGGACGGAGCTCTCTTAAGGGGTGGAGACTGTAACAATTCGCATTTTCAGGTTAATTTCTATTCCCGAAAATTTTACTATTCATTTTTACTATTCACTTCTTAATTATTTCTTGTTTCTCAATGATTTCATCAAGAAGTTCATTTTCGCGTTTTGAAAAATCTGCTTTCAATTGTTTCTTTTCTTTTTCAAGATCAGAAAAAGTTTATTTTTGTTTAGAAAGCTGGTTTTGTAAATCTGAAACTTCCGTGTTTAAAGATCTTATTTTCTTGTTTAAGTTAACATAGAGGGTGTCAAACTTAATTTGCAATTGTTTTTCTCTTGAAACGGAGTTTTTGTAACCATCTTCTAATTCTGACTGTCGTGTTTTATTAATTTCAAAAACTTTTTCATTCACCTTATATCTCTCAAGCTCAGCGGCCAGTTTTTCATTCGCTGCCTTAACATCGCGATTGACCTTCTTGACCTTTTCAATTTCAATACTACAATTGTAACACCCCCAAAATCATGATATTAGGGAAGCATATACTTTGGGTGCTACTAAATCGATAATCACAACACAAGATATAGGGAACGGATTAAAGATCTGTTTTAAAATACATTACATTTTTAAAGTCGTGTTGTTTTACATAAAATCCATTTCAAATAAAAAGGTAGCCCATTAAACAAAGCGATCCAAATTTCAGAGTTAACGCAATACTAAAAACATTTCCAACATTTATTATGACCATCGCCATGCCCTGCCTTCAGCTAACACACCTCAGTTTCCTGAGAAAAACATGCTAAAAGTCAGCTAACGCTGGTGAGTTCATAGGTTTAAAGTAATTAACACATATGGACCATAGCAATATCAGCAAATCATTCAGCAAAAACACACTTCTCAGCTATGCAAACACTAAGCCTCATCAACCGAACTATGACTTCGCAACATGCCAAGCTGGCAATAGCTAGAAAAAGGGTGCCCGCGAGTGTTAATCCCCAGACACTCGGCCTATTATTCGTATGGTATACGTTCGCCTTGGCTATGCCGAGCCAACCGAACGGGGGTGTCATCCCCAATAGATCTATTTATATCAAACGGCTTCCTAGAAAGGAATTAACGGTTGATGATAGTGGGCACAATGGGATTCAGCTAAACTTAGGTTTCTGCATATAAGTGTGCATAAAAACAAAATCCATTTTTGGTCCATGAAAACAGTTTTGCATGTTTCTCACCCCAAAGCTTATAAAACAAACCGTATAAAAATATGGGGCTAAAAACTCACCTTACAAACAACAGCAATCTGCTAATCAACAAAATAGTGCAACCGCGCAGACACGCAACCTAAATCAGTACGGTAAGTCTTGGCGAAATATTCGTGTCTTAAATGTCTTTACTTTATTTGAAAAGTTTACTCGTGAACAGTGCTCGTATATTTCTTGCTTGCTGTGTGGTAAAGTATATCTCAAAATGATTTATCGTGTGTAACTCTTGGTGGTGGCTCATGGTGAAAGTGTACGGTGGGAATACGTAACGGAACATCCGTACTAGTATTATCCGCAGTATTATATATATATATACATATATAGGTTCTTGAGGAATTAATAAAATAATAGAGTTAGTGGATGATTATTATATTATAAATATTATTTATTATTTATAATACAATTTTAATTATAAGGAATTCAGAAAAAGACATTATTAAGTAGTTTAGAAAAATTTACGTAAATTAAGTATTTTTACTAAAATACTCTAAGTGTTAGATTTTTAGAAAATTTGGGCATGACCCATTCGTTTATACAACGTTTTCATTTTCCTCAGGTGTTGCAATATTCTCAAATACTCGTCTCATTAACTATATGTGCAAAATGTGCTTGTATTATATATATTTTGTCCGTCTTAAATATTTTATCGCTATAGATATCGTTATCGTTACGTTTAATTGTTAACAATAGATTTCAACACAAAGTCAATATTTAGCCGGAAAGTCAACAAAAGTCAACATTAATAATAATTTGGTTAAAATGTCATTTTTCACCCTTTTGGAGACTAACGCGCCTCAAAACAAGTCCAAAACTAGTTTTCGTTATATTTATCGTTTCGTTAAGTAATAATATCCATAGTGAGTCGGAAAATATTTCAAAAATCATTTTTGTCATCCAACTTGTCTATTGGGCCGAAACTTATGAAATAAGCCCAATAGTTACTTTTTAGTCCAAACCATTTAGCCTTTTTAATTTACGATATATATATCGTTAGTTTGCTAAAAATAATTTTACACGTTCATTAAATCCGTTTGGTCAAAAAGTCAAAGTTGCAAAGTTTCATGTTGGGCTCGGCCCAACAGCCTCTACGTGGGCTTTTTAGTCCAAAATTCATATCTAGTCCATTGTCTTGTAATTTGGTAAATATTAGTTGAGTAACAAACCTTTTAATTTTACCAATTAAGTTCTTATAAATAAGCTATTAAGTCAAATAGTCAAGTATGACCAAAATACATCATATTCGACCCATATAACACATGTCCACTTATTTTCTTATTTTTATTAGCTAATCTCTCTTACTTATGGCTTATTCAACAATCTATTCCAAATAAGTTCTTGAGTATATTTTCCACCATTTCACCATTTGAGCCAAAATTTTATGTTTTTCAAAACCTCAATAATCTTGTATTTTTATTCTAGCCGAAACATATACATAGCCTCAAAAGTGTATATATCGCTTAATATCGCGTAATTAACATAAATCATGTTTGTATCATCAAACTAACACCATATGTAGTAAGATTTACCACACAAGCAAGAAATACTATAATTTGTTCAAAGATCTCAAAAATGTCGAGCACTATATGAAATATAACAAGCCCTAGCTTTTTCCATTTTAACAAAATATATACTTTTAACAATTTATAACACCATTAGACATCAAATGAACATGTAATTTAACAAGATTAGAAAATTTTGATGATTCCTTACTGATGTGCCCGGTTCGGTGCAAGTTTTAAATTTATAAAGGGTGAATTACCGAATCTAATAACAACACATACGAGCAAGTATACTCGTCCGTTGTAGCAATATTTTGATGGTAAGTCGGGATCGTTCGCAGGGATTTGTGTAGTGAATCGAATTGCAAGTTAAAAGCAACAATCTCAAATAAGCAGTAATGATATAATGAAAATTCAAATGATTAAAAACTACACTTGCTTAGACTAGTGTACTCCAATTGACTAATATGATTGTGATAACTTTGGAAAACATGTTGGTTGTGATAATTAGTTTTTACACTAATCTATTGTTCCTACAAATTAAACCTTCGTCAAGATTTTGGTTTATAAAAACAAGCATTACGATTAACCAATCAATTCAAGATCAATTCAAGGTTCATGAGTTGGTGTTCCTCAAACACAAAAACAATCTTTTGTCTAATCAAACAAGCTTAGGAAATGGTCAATACAAAAGGTAACCAATTATAGACAAAAGGTCACAATTGAAAGCAAACTATTAATCTTTCGACCTTTAAAGTGGTTTACAATCAATCCGTTTTGATAGACAAAAGCTTTTTCATTACAATCACAATTAAGTTCCTTTGGTTAATCAAGAATAGTGGTAGACAACAATCATTCATAGACAAATGATTATAACTAGTGGAATAACAATAGTTCTTTCAACCCTTAAGATTACTAGCACTAGTTAAACTTGATTTCCCAAATGTCACTATGAAACTTTATCACAATTAGTTCTTAGAATTGACTTGAAATTGAATTAAAACATGTTATCACAATCATATGCAAATCAATGAATAATACACATCATCTAAGAAAGTGCACAAAGGCACTAGCCACTCATAGCAAACATAAATGTAAACTCAATAATTTGAACATTAGAAACCATGATTGAAAGTCTTACAATGATTTGGAAATAAGATTACAAGTGAAAGACAATGATTCCACAAGCAATGAAAATGGTAAATTCGACTTTCTCCCTTCTCCTGGACTTATGGACGAATTTCTTAAGTTTCTTCTGTGAATGGTTCTCTCCTAGCACTTGTTTAGCATGTATGTATCTCTCTAGATTGATTGGTATATAAATACTCAACTAATGGTTCCATAAATTGCTCCAACCAAGGGTCTAAGTGCATAAATGCTTCTCTTGCTCTCCAAGTAGTATTGAATGGTTAGAATAATGACAAGAAGGGCCTAGAACCGGAGTTATAAAGTCACAATCCTTAATAAAGAAGTCTTGGGTAAAACAGCGACTTCCAACCGATCGGATGGAATGGTCTACCGATCGGTTGGTCTTCTCGGTAAATCCACTTTCACTCCA
Source organism: Artemisia tridentata subsp. tridentata (assembly GCA_021014915.2). Classification (NCBI taxonomy): domain Eukaryota; kingdom Viridiplantae; phylum Streptophyta; class Magnoliopsida; order Asterales; family Asteraceae; genus Artemisia; species Artemisia tridentata. Next base: position 77,977,716 of record CP139503.1, on the reverse strand, counting down.
TCCGAATCGGTTGCGGGCGGCGACCGATCGGATGGTGATGGCTGCTGAACCTATTTCTTGGTCTTTTGCGTATGACTTGTTTCTCGGACGTAGCTCTTGATTCTTCGGTCTTTCTCTTTATCCTAAAGCTTATGAACTTGACTACTTGAACTTTAACTCCTTGAAGTACCTTACGAAGCGGAACTTGACACAAGATTCACATGAAATCTCAAATACTTCCTTTTTCTTCATTTTTGCATCTTTTCCATCCATTTTCCTGTCTTTGGCTACAAATGCTTTGCAAACACACTTTGGTACGATTTAGTAACAAAAGCATATAAATATAACCACAAAACATATATAAAACTACCAATAACGCTATCAAAAACATGTTAGATTTAGGCGTTATCACTTACAAAGCTTTGAAGTTAACGTGTGATAGGAGAGACCAAGAACACCCAAACTTCACCAAATTTACCCAAACCACGTTCCAAATAGCCCAAAATGCTTGAATATACACTCTAGATTGCTTGAACTTCAAAGAAATTTGTTGGATCTTGGAGATTAGAGTGTGCCGTGAGTTTATGAGTGAAAAATGATCTAGGTAAGCTTGAGAGTGTATTATGGATAAGAAAACTTGGCTTGGTTATATTTAGGGTAATAATGGTATTATATATAAGATTAAAATGAAGTTAGTGGGATGGTTTTGGCTTGTAGTGGGGATGTATTACTAGGGGCCGGTCATGGGTGTGTATTAGGGGGAGGGAAAATATTTTTACTCCGCGTTGGTGTATCGTGTGTCGGTTTGAGCTTAAACGTGACCGTAAAGTCCCGGTTTGACGTTTTTGGACACGTATGCGTAAAATAAAGTTTTTGTCCACATTTTTGTCAGAAATGAAATAAAATATTATTACTGACTCAAAAATATATTTATTTGACTGTTACCATGTGTACTGTGCTGTCGGTACGCGCGTGCGGTTGTTTTTCAGAAAAATGCGAGAAAGCTCTCAGTTAATTACGAGACTTGTCGGTAACTATCAGAAATAGGATAATTTAGGCTCACTGACAAAAATATACTTTTTCTGCAGTGACTGTAAGCTACAGTATGCGGGATAGCTCCCAAAAATGCTCAAAAATACTCAGAAACATGCAAATGCGCATAGAAATGCTCAGCTTAAAAATAATTAATACTCATTTAATATTAATTAACAACATGAAAATTACCATTTGTCACAGTCTCCCCAGCTAATCAGGAAATCCGTCCCGGATTTTAATTTACTTTACTCGTTGGGTTCGAAAAGAGATGAGGGTATTTTCGCTTGATTTCATCCTGTCGCTCCCATGTATACTCGGGGCCTCTGCGAGAGTTCCAACGGACCTTCACAATTGGGATACGACTCTGCTTTAGCCGCTTCACTTCTCGGTCCATGATTTCAATCGGCTCTTCGATGAAATTTAGTTTCTCGTCAAGCTGAATCTCATCCAAAGGAATGACGGCGTTATCATCAGATAAACACTTTTTCAAATTGCTAACGTGAAAAACGTCATGCACGGCGCTGAGCTCATATGGCAATTCGAGTCGGTAGGCTACCGACCCGATTCAAGCGAGAATTTCGAAAGATGCAATATAGCAAGGGTTCAGCTTACCACGCTTGCCAAATCTTATCACGCCTTTCCATGGCGAGACCTTTAACATCACTTTGTCTCCCATTTGAAACTCAAGGGGTTTTCGCCTCTTGTCGGCATAGCTCTTTTGACGGTCACGAGCCGCTTGCATTCAGCTCTTGATCTGCACGATCTTCTCAGTAGTCTCGTGGACTAGTTCTGGTCCGGTAAGTTGGCTTTCCCCAACTTCAGCCCAACAAATTGGCGATCTGCACTTACGACCATAAAGTGCCTCATACGGTGCAGCTTTAATGCTGGCGTGATAGCCATTGTTATAAGAAAATTCGGCTAAAGGCAAATGCCTATCCCAATCATTCCCGAAGTAAATCACACAGGCTTTCAGCATATCCTCCAACGTCTGAATGGTCCTCTCACTCTGACCATCAGTCTGAGGATGATAAGTTGTACTCATGTCGAGGTCGGTTCCTAACGCGTCCTGAAGCGACCTCCAAAAATTGGACGTGAATCTGCTGTCTCGATTAGAGATAATAGAAACAGGCACACCATGCCTTGCGAAAATTTCCTTCATGTACAGTCGCGCTAGTTTATCCATGCTGTCATTCTCCTTTATAGGAAGGAAATGCGCTGATTTAGTGATACAGTCAACGATTACCCAAATCGTGTCATAACCGCTCGACGTCTTAGGCAACTTAGTGATAAAATCCATAGTGATACGCTCCCATTTCCATTCTGGGATATCAGGTTGAACAAGCAGATCGGATGGTCTTTGGTGTTCAGCCTTGACCTTCGAGCACGTTAAACACTTACTAAGGTACTCAGCTATATCGGCCTTCATGTTTAGCCACCGATACAACTTCTTCAAATCTAAGTACATCTTGTCAGATCCTGGGTGAATGGAGTACTTGGACTTGTGGGATTCGTGCATGATCAAATCACGAATTCCTCCATATAACGGAATCCAACACCTGTCTCCATAACATAACACTCCATCAGATCTTCTTACAAAGCCATTCTCACTCTCTGGCATTCCGTGAATCTTCTCACGTGGTCGGTTTTCATCCTTGAGTGCCTCACCCTGAGCCTCAAGAATTTTCGCTGGAAGCGGCGAACTGATCGTCATCCCTAACGATCTGACTCTGAGGGGTTTGATCCGCTCCTTTCTGCTAAAGGCGTCGACAACTACATTTGCCTTGCCTGGGTGGTAACGGATCTCACAATCATAGTCGCTAAGCAATTCCAACCATCAGCGCTGTCTCATGTTCAGCTCCTTCTGGTTCAAGATATGCTGTAGACTCTTGTGGTCGGTATACACTACGCACTTAGTCCCATAAAGGTAGTGTCTCCAAATCCTTAGTGCAAACACGACTGATCCTAATTCTAGGTCATGGGTTGTATAGTTTTTCTCATGGGTTTTCAGCTGTCGAGAAGCGTATGCGATCACCTTCTCTCTATGCATCAGCACAGCTCCCAAACCCTTGTGTGATGCATCACAATATACAACAAAATCTTCGCTACCCTCGGGTAAAGCCAAAATAGGTGCACTACACAATCTTTCCTTAAGGAGTTGAAAAGCTTCTTCCTCCTTATCTCCCCAGTCATATTTCACATTCTTTTGGGCCAGTTTTTTCAACGGCTTAGCTATCTTAGAAAAACCTTCTATAAACCTTCGGTAATAACTGGCAAGTCCTAAAAATTGTCGTATTTCGGTCGGTGTTGTGGGCGTTGCCCAATCCTTTATTGCCTCAATCTTGGCAGGATCTACGTGAATCCCTTGTCTATCTATTACGTGACCAAGGAACTGCACAGTCGATATCCAGAATTCACACTTCGAAAACTTAGCGATTAACTCCTCCTTTTTTCAATAATTCTAGAATTAGCTTAAGGTGTTCCTCATGCTCTTTCTCATTCTTGGAATATATCAGGATATCATCAATAAATACTATCACGAATTTATCCAAATACGGCTTACACACTTGATTCATGAGATCCATGAATACAGCTGGTGCATTTGTCAAGCCGAATGGCATAACTTGTAATTCGTAATGGCCATATCGGGTTCGGAATGCGGTCTTCGGGATATCCTCTTCCCGAACTCGAAGCTGGTGATAACTCGATCTCAAGTCTATCTTCGAATAAACCGATGAACCTTGCAACTGATCAAATAAATCATCGATTCTCGGGAGTGGGTACCTATTCTTAATGGTTAACTTATTCAGCTCCCGATAGTCAATACACATCCTGAAGGATCCATCCTTCTTCTTAACAAACAAGACAGGAGCTCCCCAAGGCGAAGAACTTGGTCTGATAAAACCCTTTTCGGACAGTTCAGCTAACTGATCCGACAACTCCTGTAACTCTGTAGGTGCTAATCGATAGGGTGCTCGCGCCACAGGCGCGGCTCCTGGCACTAAATCGATTTGAAATTCGACTTGTCTGGCCGGCGGGAGTCCAGGTAAATCTTCTGGAAAAACTTCTGGAAAATCCCATACGACTGGCACATCTTCCAATCGTTTCTCTCTAGGCTCCTTTTCCTTCTTCTCAGTAACATGAGCTAGAAAAAGGTGGCATCCTTTCTCAATGTACTTCTGCACCTTCATACACGAGATGATGCTCAATCTCGACGAACGTGCACGATCACTCCGATCTCCTTCGATTATTAAAACTTCATTCCCATAGGGTACTTTGATGATCTTCTCATCACAGACGATGATGGCATGATATTTTGATAGCCAATCCATCCCTATGATGACGTCAAAACTACCCAACTCTACTGGCATAAGGTCAATGTTGAATGGGCGGTTTAATAAGTTTAGAGTGCAACCCCTTATAATGGTACCTACTCTTTCTAGGTTTCCGTTTGCTAATTCTACGTCGAAGACATTATCTAAGGTGGTTGGGCCTATGTCAATTAAAGGACTAAAAGTGGTCGACACAAAACTTCTATCTGCTCCCGTATCAAATAGTACTGAAGCATAACGATTATTTAGAAGAAACGTACCCGTCACCACGTTCGGGTCGTCTTGGGCTTCCCTTCTACCCACAGCATAAACTCTTCCACGGGCTCCTCCTCCATTGCCCTGGTTTCCATTGTTGATCACTATTGCCTGGTTGCCTGGTCCACCACCATTTCCCTGGTTTCAGGGCTTGTTGCACTCATTCCGGTAATGACCCTTTTCACCGCACCCAAAGCAGGTGACTTCCACCCTACGGCTTTTGGGTGGTGCTGCCTGAGCGGTGGCTAGGGGTCTTGCCCTACAGTTCCTTTCCAAGTGCCCTATCCTCTGGCAGTTGTTACACTTCACTGTGCACTGTCCCTTGTGATGTAGCTTGCAGCGGTTACAAAAAGGTGTATTCTTGTCATAACCCTTCTTATCACTTGAACCAGCTGCATAAGCATTGGCTACACTCTGCTTTTTGTTCTGAGAGCTGCTGTTACTACCCTTAGAGTGATCTTCCCATTTCCTTTTGTGGTCAGCACTCTTTTCTGGAACATCTTCCAGTTCCTGATCCATCAACTTGTTTGCTATCTCCATGGTCTCATGAAGATCTGCAGCTCTCGAGGTAGTCACATCACCTCTTATGGATTTCGATGAACCACCGATATACCTTTCAATCAATCTTGCCTCAGTCTGAACCATTTCAGGACATAGCAAAGCTAGCTCCTGAAATCTCTGGTTGTAAGCAGCCATATTATTGTTTTGCACCTTCTGATTCCAAAACTCTATCTCCAACTTCTTGACCTCATTTCGTGGACAATATTTCCTAATCACTAGTTCCTTAAAGTCTTCCCATGGCATGGCATAAGCAACATCCATGTTAGCTAATTTCATGTAGTTGTTCCACTAGGTCAAAGCGACATCCATAAAAGTGAAAGATGCATACTTGACCCTGTCGTCAACGTTACAACCACTGATGCGAAACACGGTTTCTAGCTTCTCAATCCATCTAGTCAAGCCAACGGCTCCCTCTGTTCCTCCAAATCCTCCAACCATGATTTTTCAGAATTCAGAGTAAGTACAACCACGGTTGTTGGTCACTGGCCTAGATGTCCCGGTGTTGGTGGTCGAATTGTTTGCGGCTGCGAGAGCGGCGGCCACACGATCAGCAACAAGCTAATCCAGAGTTACTTGATTCACCACTGGTGCATCTGCTGCGGCCCTGGTTGGGGCAGCATTCCCAGCAACTTGCCCTGTGCGGCTCTTGTCGAGGTGACATTCTCAGCAGTCTGGTTGACTTTCGTTTGGGTGCCATTTATCTGCATCACAAAAAGATGGCGATAAATGAGATCTTGTTTATGGGAGGAAAGAATCATGTGAATACATGGATAGTGCAAACAGAATGCAAGAATAAAGTCAACCACAGAGGAAAAAACGAATAATCGGATAGGAAAACTAAGTTTGTTATATATATCGAAAAGATAAAGGTTCACAAAATTACAAGCTTGGTTAATAGTTAGTCCTGGAATACTACAGAAATACTAGTCATCCTAATGGATACATCATCACCTACAACTACTCTAAGCTCGGTCACTAGCTAGGCGTAACTGATCAAATGCTAAAGTCAACTCTCCAATAGTAGTCTCCAACTGGCCTATACGATCTCTCAACTCCTGATTCTCTCTCATCACTGCTCCAATAGTGTACTCTGCAGTCATAATCCTCTGCCACTGAGTACGGTTAACACCTCTGGCTCCTCTCAACATTCCCTGCATCCTGCTCTGGCCTCTGCCTAAGCCTATAGCCCTGAAATCTAAACTCCTAAGCTCTCTACCATGCAACCTCTCCAAAGCATCCAATCTAGCTCTCAATCCATTCATCACCCTCCGATCAAAGTACATCTCCGCAAATAAAACACAAGCTACCCTATCAACAGTCCCAATCCTCCTCTCCACATTTTGAACACGGTCGGACTGCTCCAACCTCCCAATCTAGTCTGAATGCACATCAAGTAAACTGGCCTGATTTGCCAGCTGAATCCACACCTGCTCCATCTCAGTGGGTTACTCAAGCTCTACAAGTGGAGAAACCACTGGTGATGGAAGTGGGGTAGGTATCGGAGATGGAGGCATGAATGAAGGAGATGACGGTGTGTACTCTGGGCTAGCTGCACGTACACCCATGCCAACATCACAAGTAATATCTATCCACTGACTGTCACTCATACCCTGAATCTCTGCATCCCTTGAACTCTGTCCAACCTCAAATATACCCTGAACATCCTCCATGATGCCCTTACCATCCCTCGGCATCATAACCTGATCTACATCCATAGGGGCATCTCTGTCCCTGTCATCATCTAGACCAATAGGAGTGTGCTCAGTAGGTGTAGTAACAGCTGGAGTAAGCTCATCCTGAACCTGCTCTGGATCCTCATCCTTCTCTGAATAGGTCTCAACTGATCTCCTAAGTCTCTGGCTAGGTGGGGAATGGTCTGGAGATGATGTTGGTGACTGAGATGGTGATTCAGCAGGGGTATCCTCATAATCTGATCTGGTCCTCTTTCTAGGGGGTAGAACTGGAAAATCTGAGAGTCGTTGATAGCGTCCAGAATATACCGACATACGAGCAGTGCGTCGGCTGATAGGTGGGGTATCATGAACATGCTGGGTGAAGGTGTATAGCTGGGCTGGGGATGAGCGGTGTGCTGTGGTGTATCTGGGCAAGTATGGTGAGGTAGGCACTGTAGTGGTTTGTACATGCTGAGCTGGAATGGGTGGCTGAGCAGCAGCTCGGACAACCTCCATCAATGGGTCATCCACAAATGGAACTGGCTGTCGCATCAAAGAAGTGAGTCCAGCAGCAGCTACCTCGAAGTGTACACCTGATGTGGTACCGGTAGGGAGAGACATAGTCTGTGACAAATATGGTGCGACACGTGTAAGTATATAGAAAACTAGCCTATAAACCCGTGATAAATCACGGGTGGCTTATAGAAAGTTTGAAAACAAAAGTTCAAACACTTTAAAATATGCAAAAAAATTCACAACTCAAGGCGAAAAAAACTTGCATGTAAACCAATTGGGAAAAGATCCATGGTGACATAGATGATAGTATTGTGACACACATCAATTCTTGTTAATTATGTGCCTCTTGTATAGGAATTTTCTGAAACTCTTGTATCCTTGATTCATAATCATGGCACTGTTTAATTGTGTTAGTAGCATTCAATATGATGGTTTTCTTGCTAGGGGAACCTGGTGGCAAGGTAATTTATATGCAATAAAGTTTCTCAAATTTTGCATATCTTGCAAGCAAAATGATCATGTTTTTGTGCTTTTAAATCATTCCACTGAGAAATTTGTTTCTTTGAAATAATTTCCTAGTTAAAACAAATATTTCTATATAGTTTCCAGAACATTAGATATGGTGATTACAAATACAAGAATAGCCAAAAATTTGTTTTTGGAAGATTTAAAATTTTGGAGAAAAAGTGCATGATTGTGTAATATACGCCAATCCAAGCTTTAACAAAAACCAACAAAATGAATAGTTAAATAATTTTAATAATGGAACAAATCAGTTTAGTGAAAGGACCACTACTAGAAAAAGGGCTATCCTTGACTCGCATTTTATGACGCACGCTATAAGATGACGCGCAAATAGCAAAGTAATAAAATAAGAGTCATAACGAGTAAATTTTCTATTGGGGATGACTCGTTTTCAGAAGCGTCATAACATAGGGTCATAATCAGTTAAAATTTAGCCTGCTAGATGACGCTCATTTTGCTTCGTCATAAATTGGGGTCATCTATGTTTTTTTTTTACAATCTGCTTCATCAAAATCTATTTTTTTTTTTTTTTGCCAAAACACTTCCCGCTCTCAAACTCTCTCAAATTCTTATTCTTTTTGTTTCCCGCTATTGACAAAAGCTTATTTCCCGCTTGACAAAAACCAAAAAAAAAAAACCTAAGTCCTTCAAAATCCCAAAAAAAAAAAAAACCCCCGATTAATAGGGTTAGCTATTCTTCTCTCCCAATCCAGCCGCCCACCTTCACTGCCACACTCCTCTTCTCTCTTTCTTGAAGATGCCGACCACCACCACCCTTTCACTGCCACACTCCTCTGTTTTTATTGAAGATAAGTATAGATCGAAGATGGCTTCAGATCGAGTCACCACGCCATCATACTGCCGTCATCACCCTCTCCGTCTTTTTCTATTTTGTTCGTCCTTGTGGTATAGTGAAATCAGTACATTTCTTTTATTAATTACTAACCGATTTTATTTATTGTTACTAGTGTTTTCGTGGATTCAAATGAGTTAAAACATACTGATAACAAGATTTAAAAACGTGTTTTGAAACCGATTCGTATGCTTGCTTTTCTTTAATTAATTATAATAATTATCTAATTAATTCTTTGTTAATGAATTTGATTTTTGCATAATAGTCTGAAGAGGATTTGGCGTTGAAGCAACAATTGAAGCTGTATGTTGAGAGACTACAAGATGTTGATCCTGCTTTGCAGAAAGTTGCTCTCGAGAGTATGAGGTAGTATTCAGATCTCTTGATGTTTTTATAATGGAACTAGTTTTGTTACGGCTTTCGGTTAGAAATTTAGGAGTTTCTTGTGTGGTTGTTATTTGTACTATTATACTTTTAAGGTTTAGGTATCTGAATTTGGACGAGGGGTTTATGAGCTAGAGGTTATGGATTTAAATACGCTGTTGATAAGGTCATAAGTTGAAAATAAGTGAGCCCATGAGCATTTTCAAATTCAAATAGACATTCCGAAAACCCCCTTCATTGTCAGTTATCAACTTATAATTATTTCACATAGTGATTACTGTTACGATGAGTATACATTTCTCTGGAGTTGTTTTCAAATGTATTGAATGTAACTCTTATTTGTGTGTGAACTGGTTGTTTTCTTTATCAGTGTTACGATAAGATGGATACTTGATTACTGCATGTTAATTTGGCTCTTTTACGCGTCTATATATCTTTGTTGAGTATAATGGTAATTTAGGATATGGTGCTAAGAGTTTGTACTTCTGATTTGTAGGCAAGAAATCAGGACTTCGACAAGTTCTATGACTTCAGTCCCTAAAGCCATTGAAGTTTTTGCGCCCACATTATGGTACCTTGAAATCTTTCTACGAGTCGATGCCAGAGTCAGATTCAAAGGTATTTATATCCTTTTTTTGTAGAAGAAGGTGTTTCTATTGTATGTCTCTGTTTTTCTGATTGGCTTTTATCTTTTGATGCAGAAATTGCTTGCAGATATCCTTTCCGTTTTGGCTTTGACAATGTCTGCTGATGGTGAACCGGTAAGAGAGCAATGTGCACATGTTTATTTAGATTATTTAGCATGTAGTTAAATTGTGACCAGTTCTTTTTGGGTAGATGGTGATTGTGTTTGTTGATATTGATGTATTGTGTATTGCTATTGATGTCTTTCATATTTTGCATATTTCAGGATATTAACATAGGTGTCTTGTTAAAGAAGATGATCGTGATGTGCCGAGTTTTTTGTTTGAGTCGGTTGAGCCAGGATTAAAGGCTTCTAATGTTGTAAGTTTTTGCTTCTTTTGTTGTAATTGTTTGAGTCGGTTTGGGTTTCGAGTCGTACCCCCTGTGAAACATGGTTCGGATTTGGATTGTTTATTTATTTGTTTTTGCTCATTTGGATTTGGATTTATCATATGTGGCTTTGTTATGTTACGGTAATGATAAAACCACAAGGGTGGTGTTTCGTTTATTTGGTTATCGGCTGGAAATACCATCCAAATAGGGTGTTTATTTTTGCGTGTCACAACCCCAACAGTGGGCGTTTGTTTGCTGCAAACGCAACCCCAATAGGTGGTGTTGGTTCTGCATATTCCCAGCCCATCAGGGGCAGTTATATCTGCTTATTAGACCTCGATTCTAAAAGGCTAGATGGTTACCATCATTTAATCACCTTTAGAAAAATATAGTTAATAGATTAATGCACAACGTAGTAGCAGATATATATAAAGTTTACATCTTTCGCTGAAAATGAAAGCCATAAGTAACTATAATTGTATTAATTTCACGCAGAGATGGCAGGATAAAAGTGATTGGTGGTGATAACATTGAAGGGCTCCTAATTTCTCCAAAGCAGTTGCCTTTCAAGTATTTGGTGGTATGTTCGCTTTTCGTTTCTTAAATTTCATCATGTTGATTGATCATACTCAACAGTCATAACTGCCTTAGTGTGGGCTGAAATCTTGAGTGATTGTCCAATGTTGGTTTAATTTTATCTGTTTGCTTGACAAATCGATAGCAGCACTCTCATACAACCATGCATATGTCATAATGTTGGATTTAGCTTGCTATACTTATATAGCCGTGTATAAGCTTATGATGTCGGCTGTCATATTTTATAGTACTGTTAGAATGCTGGTTGATTTTTAGTGTTTATTTCTTGCAGTTTCTATCCAACAAAGGTTTTCTAGTCAGCATCTCGAACGACAATGACATACAGGTAGACTAGTTCCTTCTTTGGCATTTTAGACAATACACGGAAGCTACCAACCTAGATACTTTAGGTTTAAATCTGCACATCCTTTATAATATGATGTAATGCTATTTCACAGGTGTGGAATCTTGAAAATAGGTCTATAGCTTCTAGTTTGCAATGGAGCTCCAACATAACAAGTTTCTCTGTGATATATGGCTCATTTTTCATGTACGATACCTAAAAAAAACTTTATTACTGACTAGCCATAAATTGCTTAAAGTCGGCGCGCAGTCCATTCATTAGCTGTCTGTACTATATGCAGGTATATAGGAGATGACAACGGTTTGATGACTGTTTTGAAGCATGAAGAGGATGCAGAGCTTTTGGTAATGCCATATCATATTTCAGCCGAATCTCTTACGGGTAATATCTCATACACAAAGTTGCTTAAGTGAGTCAACAGTCCGTTGGTTTTAGATTATAAATTTGAACAAAAGCTGGAGCGTCAATCAATAATGTTGTAAGGATGCAGTTATCTTCTGCTGAACGCAAATTCCCCGTCATTGTATTGCACTGGTCGCCAAACAGTAAATCCCAAAATGATTATGATGGCCAACTGTTTGTTTATGGAGGTGATGAAATAGGGTCTGAGGAAGTATTAACGGTGAGCTCAGCAAATTTACTTAAGAATGGGTCGTTTGGGGTTGTATTTTTTCTTAAACGGGTAAATTGTTTTGCAGGTTTTGACCCTTGAATGGAGCGCGGGAATGGAGACTCTAAGATGTGTTGGTCGTGCTGAACTAACTCTTAGTGGCTCCTTCGCTGATATGAGGTTATTACCAAGTACTCGAAACAATCATGGTGCTGAACTAACTCTTAGCGACTCACCAACGTGGAATTCATCGACGTTCGTCTCGGATAAATAGACGCCGTTCAACTGCAACAAGGCAAAGTTTATTATCATCTTTCAGGACCCCCTCTTGAGTATAAGCGGGTTTTTAACATAGGCAAAGTTAGGTTGATTTTTAGTTCTAGCAGCAACAAGGAAAATATCCTGTTAAATGTACTTCAAATGGCATGGGTTTGTTTAAACGAATATTGCATATTGACTTTGATATTTGTGTTTTTAATTTTGTATTATCAGGTTTTTAATATATGAAATGCGTTATTTTGATATTTGTGTTTTGAATTTTGTATTATGAGGTTTTTAATTGTCATTTAATAGAAAATTAGGAACTGGAAAAAATTAATTTTTTTTTTTTAAAAAATTAGGTTATGACACGCAAAAAGGAGAGTCATAAAACGTGGGTCATAAAAAAAATTAGGTTATGACACGCAAAAAGGAGAGTCATAAAACGTGGGTCATAAGTGCGAGTCATAGAGGGATGACGCACAAATGCGAGCTATGAAGCTTTATGACGGGTCCATCCTTGACTCGCATTTGCGCGTCATAAAGCCTCTTCTTGACTCGCATTTGGAGTCAAGAATAGCTGTTTTTCTAGTAGTGGACGTACCAATTAGTTATCTCCGTCATCCACTTCCGCCTCCCTGTCTCATTGAGGAGCAGCAATCCTTGTCTCGAGTGTATGAGCATTTACACATATATTTCACCTATATTACGCATATATTTCAATCAGATATGGTAAACCAATTGGGAAAAGATCCATGGTGACATAGAAGTTGAGATATTAAAGAATGGATGCTTCATACTGATAAAACATATATTTGCGCTAAGTAACCATATGAAATGTTATGCTACGCATACAGTTTAATAGTCTAATTGTAGTCGTCAATAATCCGGTGGGCCAAATCACATTAACTATTCTTGATTTAACATTATTTATAGCAATAAATACTTAAAAACACACGACATATAACCAAGAGATTGACCTTATCTTTGTTAATAAGCAACATCAAATATGCCTTGACCGTTGAACCCTTCAACCCTTCTGCAGCCTGCGTTTGTCCTGAATTTACACCAGTGCAGCTTCCACGATTAGATGTGGAGGAAGATCTGCTTGGTGGTGACCCTGTGAAGAATGGGTTATTAGCTCTATTGACACGATAACATTCCTACACGGACATAGTATATACATAAATGCTTAACAGAAGAGCTTGCTACATTATCACTATAACAGGACCAATAATAGAGGAGTGACTTGCCGATACGTGATTGTCGTTGTTTACTTAAACCCTATAAAGCAAAAAACTGTTTTAGGAGCTTAGACCAAAGACAACTAATGACTTAACAATACTCACTTACTTATACCAAAGACAACTAATGACATATCAATACTAATTTAGTTATAGTAGTATCGATTACTACACATTTCTGTATCGTTAACCGTGCCGAGTGTGCATGCGACTTACCTCGAGGGGTGCTTGTAGATGGTTCGGAATGGTTGGCAGGCGAATGAGAACTGAAGTTAGAATCTTGGGCCGCCGGTGTAACAGTAGCACCGGTTTGAGCTGCAACAACAAAGAACCATGAATTAGCACCGCCAACTATAACGAATAGCTGAGAGTTAAAAAAAATAAAGACGGCTTATGACACACATAACGGCCACAAATTCAATAAGGAAACCTTACCATAAAGTGAAGCAGCTGTCGCCAGTGTTTGTTCATTCATAGAGCACGACGGCACAGTAAAAACATATCGGCGATCCTCATTAGACATAAAACCCTCGAAAGGAGTGGCAGACATAGTGCAAAAGGCTGTAAAGGAAGATCGTGGAAAACATGACAAACTTTAGTAAGAGAGGGTTATAAAAAACCATAACAACTGAATCTGCAAGCATACCTTCACCCACACACAACGGCATGTCATCCATTTTCCTTTTCCCCTTCCCAGTAACAAGTACATTTACCAGAGGCCGCCGATTCGGGTCTGCTTCATTTATCGATAAACTATTTCGGGAACGGATCGATATGGCCAGAACATCTACCCCATTGATAACCCCTTGAGATATGTCGTCACTATAAGTACCCGAACCATCGATATCCATGCAAGAGTGTAAGAAGTTTCCATAACGTGGACAACTGACAGAACCTAACTCCACTGAAGGTGGGTGAGGAGACGCCAAACCCACATCAGGCACAGTACTAACAGACCTACCATCTTCCAACATAGATTCCCCATGAGCTCTACGGACAGCTCTACTCTTGGTCTTCATACTGAAAGAAACAACATACACGTCAGCAAAAGACAGAAAACCATAGATTATACCCTCTCAACGTAAACGACTCAAAAACACTCATCACATACTTATAAGTTATAACCCTTAAAATCCCAGCTCTCCCTCCGCATCTACTCCAATTTTATTACAACTTAATTAGCAAAATCCATGCATAAACTTCCAAGTAAGGAAGCAAGTGGGACCGCAGCCAGACACATAGCGAAGTAGCCATACGAAAATTTCTACCATCATGACTGCAAGTAACATATCTACACTAACCATTCACGTAAGCTGCTTCACATCCATGGAAACCTCAAATACCTCAAAAAACACAACAAATTGGAATACTGGATTAACTAAGAAACAACATTATCCAAGAACTCGAGCATTGATAATTCAAACTTCAAATTTTATACAGATGGTTGGAATCTAATTCAAATATTGATTTATTCCCTAACTAAATACTAAAAGTGCAACTGATTTGTATAGTTTTTATATCCCAAATAATCAGTTTGGAGCATTTGGATGCAGGTATTCGAACAGGTTTCGTCAATCAATTTGAAAGTAGCTTATACAAAAATAATATTCTGATTATTCCATATTCGCGATGAGTATACTTCTCTTCAAAAAGTTGAAGCTCAATCTCTCTATCACAAATAAAATTCCAGAATTCAATTGCTTCTATTATGGGAAGATGGATCATAATCCTAAAACGAAAGAGAAGCAACAGATACACATACAAAGCAACAACTGGTAAATGAAAAATTGGGACACAAACACCCACCAACCTGATATTAGCAGCGACACAACAGTGTTCCACCCAAAAAAAGGATTTGTATTCGAAGCGACGGGTAGAGATGTTTGAGTTTGGTGGAATACTGATAACCTCACTTTTTATTTCATTAGCTGCAACCTCGTCACAACTTTCACTTGGAGCAACCATGGACCACACACGTGTCTCTAACACATGAGGATCTGAAGAGGCTGCAGGATGCACAACTCTAACCACTAACTGTTTAGAATAAAGCAATAAAAGATAAATATGGAACATGAAATGCTTTAGGCGGAAATTTCGGCTCATTTACATATACCAATCAATTGCAGCTCACATACATATAATTATGTTTCCACACTAATCTTTAATTGTATCTTTTTATGTATACATCTCCAAGCTACACCAACAGTCATTCGGCCAGAAGCTTTATACAAACAAAAGCTCCATCTCATCTTTAGCATCCGCCCAGAGAGCTAAATTTATCCCTATACTAACTAACTTAATTCCTACTAAAACATATAAGTAGTTAAAAGCTTGCTCAAACTAATTTTGTAAACTCTTGAACATAGAAAATACATGTTTAAAACTAACAAATATTTATATGGAAGTTTAAAGTTGTAAACATTTAGTTTATAAAAATGAAATCACAAAGAGCCCAAAATAACGCATAAAATTTGGTTCGATCAACAAATCTACTAAGATCAGTATACTTCTCTTCAAAAACTTGAAGCCCAATCTCTCTATCACAAATAAAATTCCAGAATTCAATTGCTTCTATTAAGGGAAGATGGATCATAATCCTAAAATAAAACGAAAGAGAAGCATAACTGTGAAAACAAAAGAACCAACATTTGAGAGTTACCCCATTTGAATGACAACCATCTCATTTGGGCATTACATCAAACACATGTTAGGCATCTTTAAGATCTCAAAACCTGTAAGATGCCAACACATGCAAAAGCTGAACATCAGAATTATACCCCCAATTAACCAAGTTTCATCGATTCTTTTACAACATTTGAACATGAACCATGATTATTAGAAGAGTAGTTTTTAACTAATATGAAAGAGTCAAATAATTGATAGTAGTAGATTATCATCTTTAATTATCAAATGATATACGCATTCACAATAGTAGTAGATTCAACAAAATTATAACAAACATCGGATTTGAATTTCATTTGGTAGTAATATCAATTGGTAATTAAATCTTTACCTGATACTAATTGAGATTTTTATGTTGTGCTTAAATTTCGGAATTGACATCCAGATGAGGTGATGAGGCGGTTGAAGGGTCGAATATATAATAGATGGGTGATGAGGTGGCTTTTATGAGCTGGCTTTATTTGCCATGGTGGCATTAGTGAGGTGGCATAATTTTCAAAAAAAAGCTTCTTTTATTATATATATAGATACTTATATCATATATGCTTAGTAAAATACTCAAATAGCATATCATAACACTTAATCAAATAAAGCAAATAATGCCCAAATCATAGCAAGCTAAACTGGCAGGCATCTGGCGGTCATAAGGAAAAGTTTTTCATAAATCGGTTATAGTTTAAGGTTTTTATAAACCTCGTTCTCTATAACCTAGGCTCTGAATACCAATCTGTAACACCCCCAAAATCATGATATTGCGAAAGCATATACTTTGGGTGCTACTAAATCGATAATCACAATACAAGATATAGGGAACGGATTAAAGATCCGTTTTAAAATACATTACATTTTTAAAGTTGTGTTGTCTTACATAAAATCCATTTCAAATAAAAAGGTAGCCCGTTAAACAAAGCGGTCTAAATTTCAGAGTTAACACAATACTAAAAACATTTCCAACATTTATTATGACCATCGCCATGCCCTGCCTTTAGCTAACACACCTCAGTTTCTTGAGAAAAACATGCTAAAAGTCAGCTAACGCTGGTGAGTTCATAGGTTTAAAGTAATTAACACATATGGACCATAGCAATATCAGCAAATCATTCAGCAAAAACACACTTCTCAGCTATGCAAACACTAAGCCTCATCTAACCGAACTATGACATCGCAACATGCCAAGCTGACAATAGCTAGAAAAAGGGTGCCCGCGAGTGTTAATCCCCAGACACTCGGCCTATTATTCGTATGGTATACGTTCGCCTTGGCTATTCCGAGCCAATCGAACGGGGGTGTCATCCCCAATAGATCTATTTATATCAAACGGCTTCCTAGAAAGGAATTAACGGTTGATGATAGTGGGCACAATGGGATTCAGCTAAACTTAGGTTTCTGCATATAAGTGTGCATAAAAACAAAATCCATTTTTGGTCCATGAAAACAGTTTTGCATGTTTCCCACCCCAAAGCTTATAAAACAAACCGTATAAAAAATATAGGGCTATAAACTCACCTTACAAACAACAGCAATCTGCTAATCAACAAAATAGTGCAACTGCGCCGACACGCAACCTAAATCAGTACGGTAAGTCTTGGCGAAATATTCGTGTCTTAAATGTCTTTACTATATTTGAAAAGTTTACTCGTGAACAGTGCTCGTATATTTCTTGCTTGCTGTGTGGTAAAGTATATCTCAAAATGATTTATCGTGTGTAACTCTTGGTGGTGGCTCATGGTGAAAGTGTACGGTGGGAATACGTAACGGAACATCCGTACTAGTATTCTCCGCAGTATTATAAATATATATTAGGTTAAGTACTTAAGTATTTATAATTAAGAATTAATTAAATAGGTTCTTGATGAATTAATAAAATAATAGAGTTAGTGGATGATTATTATATTATAAATATTATATATTATTTATAATACAATTTTAATTATAAGGAATTTAGAAAAAGACATTATTAAGTAGTTTAGAAAAATTTACTTAAGTTAATTATTTTTACTAAAATACTCTAAGTGTTAGATTTTTAGAAAATTTGGGCCTGACCCATTCGTTTCTACAACGTTTCCATTTTCCTCAGGTGTTGCAATATTCTCAAATACTCGTCTCAGAAACTATATGTGCAAAATGTGCTTGTATTATATATATTTTGGTCGTCTTAAATATTTTATCGCTATAGATATCGTTATCGTTACGTTTAATTATTAACAATAGATTTCGACACAAAGTCAATATTTAGCCAGAAAGTCAACAAAAGTCAATATTAATAATAATTTGGTTAAAATGTCATTTTTCACCCTTTTGGAGACTAGCGCGCCTCAAAACAAGTCCAAAACTAGTTTTCGTTATATTTATCGTTTCGTTAAGTAATAATATCCATAGTGAGTCGGAAAATATTTCAAAAATCATTTTTGTCATCCAACTTGTCTATTGGGCCGAAACTTATGAAATAAGCCCAATAGTTACTTTTTAGTCCAAACCATTTAGGCTTTTTAATTTACGATATATATATCGTTAGTTTGCTAAAAATAATTTTACATGTTCATTAAATCCGTTTGGTCAAAAAGTCAAAGTTGCAAAGTTTCATGTTGGGCTCGGCCCAACAGCCTCTACGTGGGCTTTTTAGTCCAAAATTCATATCTAGTCTATTGTCTTGTAATTTGGTAAATATTAGTGAAGTAACAAACTTTTTAATTTTACCAATTAAGCTCTTATAAATAAGCAATTATGTCAAATAGTCAAGTATGACCAAAATACATCCTATTCGACCCATATAACACATGTCCACTTATTTTCTTATTTTTATTAGCTAATCTCTCTTACTTATGGCTTATTCAATAAGCTATTCCAAATAAGCTCTTGAGTATTTTCACCATTTCACCATTTGAGCCAAAATTTTATGTTTTTCAAAACCCCAATAATCTTGTATTTTTATTCTAGCTTAAACATATACATAGCCTCAAAAGTGTATATATTGCTAAATCTCGCGTAATTAACGTAAATCGTGTTTGTATCATCAAACTAACACCATATGTAACAAGATTTACCACACAAGCAAGAAATACTATAATTTGTTCAAAGATCTCAAAAATGTCGAGCACTATATGCAATATAACAAGCCCTAGCTTTTTCCATTTTAACAAAATATATACTTTTAACAATTTATAACACCATTAGACATCAAATGAACATGTAATTTTACAAGATTAGAAAATTTTGATGATTTCTTACAAAGCTTTGAAGTTAACGTGTGATAGGAGAGACCAAGAACACCCAAACTTCACCAAATTTACCCAAACCACGTTCCAAATAACCCGAAATGCTTGAATATACACTCTAGATTGCTTGAACTTCAAAGAAATTTGTTGGATCTTGGAGATTAGAGTGTGCCGTGAGTTTATGAGTGAAAAATGATCTAGGTAAGCTTGAGAGTGTATTATGGATAAGAAAACTTGGCTTGGTTACGTTTAGGGTAATAAGGGTATTATATAAAAGATTAAAATGAAGTTAGTGGGATGGTTTTGGCTTGTAGTGGGGAAGTATTACTAGGGGCCGGTCATGGGTATGTATTAGGGGGAGGGAAAATATTTTTACTCCGCGTTGGTGTATCGTGTGTCGGTTTGAGCTTAAACGTGACCGTAAAGTCCCGGTTTGACGTTTTTGGACACGTATGCGTAAAATAAAGTTTTTGTCCACGTTTTTGTCAGAAATGTAATAAAATATTATTACTGACTCAAAAATATATTTATTTGACTGTTATCATTTGTATTGTGCTGTCGGTACGCGCGTGCGGTTGTTTTTCAGAAAAATGCGAGAAAGCTCTCAGTTAATTACGAGACTTGTCAATAACAATCAGAAATAGGATAATTTAGGCTCACTGACAAAAATATACTTTTTCTGCAGTGATTGTAACCTACAGTATACGGGACAGCTCCCAAAAATGCTCAAAAATACTCAGAAATATGCAAATGCGCATAGAAATGCTCAGCTTAAAAATAATTAATACTCATTTAATATTAATTAACAACGTGAAAATTACTATTTGTCACAACAATTTTGCAATAATGATTCAAATAACGCACGTGTTTTCTCATCATTCTCAGTATGCTGTGACTCGAAGCCTCCATTAGGATCCATATCTGGAGTTGCCAAATTAATATTGCTACAACTTGGCGTGTCCATATTTGTATCATAAGTGGATGCAGGAGTCGCAGGATGTTGTTCATTCTGAGGTGACATATCAAATATTTCATTATTGTGACATGTAGTGAATGGTGGTACCTCAGAGACTGCATTGGTATCATAAGCAGGAGGTGCTTCAGAATCCGTGTCATACTTAGCCTCCTGAAGATTTGCCATGAATATGCAGTTTGAATCGATGTCCTCAAGGTCTTCCATATCATCCATTAGAGCCATAAAATCATTCTCTTCTGCACTCAACTGTAACCCAGCCGTTTCCTTTTGTGCCAACAGCAATGCTTTCTGCAGATAAGCTGGATCTTTCTTTTTCAGCTTGGTAGGACAGTTCCTTGCCATGTGACCGACTCCCTGACAGTGAACACTTTAACAAATTATGCTGATTCACATTCCCAGCCACTGGAGTAGCAACATTCCCAAACTGATTACCAACATTCTGATTCCCAACATTCTGACCCCTTTGATTCCCTACAACTTGACCCATCTGATTCCCTACATACTGACCCATCTGATTTCCAACATACTGACCCATCTGATTTCTAACATACTGCCCTGCATTCTGATTACCCATCTGATATCGAGGAGCATATCCCTGCTGATTCCTATAACCTCCAATCATTTATCCTTGTTGACCCATGTTGAAACTCGGCTGTGCAATCTGCCTGTTGCGAGTGTTCGATGAGATTATTTGGTTGTTGTTGGTAGGTGTAGAGTATCATCCTTGGAATTCCTTTGTTAAGTAAGCAAATTCTTGAGTCAAAGCAGCAGTGGACTCATCATTGTCAGTGAAATCTGGTTCTTGGTATTGTTGGTATTGTTGTTTTGGAATAACTTGTTGTTGTGCATAGAATTATTGTTGTGGTATGACAGCAGTTTATGGAACGTATTGTTGTTGCTTGTAGTTCTGAGTGGAAGTTGATGATGATGGTTGTGTATTCACTGTTGTAGGTGTTGGTGTTTGAGCAATCAATGCAAGAGGATCATGTTTGATAACGCCTAAATCTAACATGTTTTTGATAGCGTTATTGGTAATTTTATATATGTTTTGTGGTTATATTTATATGCTTTTGTTACTAAATCATACCAAAGTGTGTTTGCAAAGCATTTGTAGCCAAAGACAGGAAAATGGATGGAAAAGATGCAAAAATGAGGAAAAAGGAAGTATTTGAGATTGCATGGGAATCTTGTGTCAAGTTCTGCTCCGTAAGGTACTTCAATGAGTTAAAGTCCAAGTAGTCGAGTTAATAAGCTTAAGGATGAAGGGAAAGATCAAAGAATCAAGAGCTACGACCGAGAAACAAGTCATACGGAAAAGTCCAAGAAAAAGGTCCATCAGCCATAGCCATCCGATCGGTCGCCGCCCGCAACCGATTTGGATGGAGTGAATTTGGATTTACCGAGAAGACCAACCGATCGGTAGACCATTCTATCCGATCGGTTGGAAGTCGCTGTTTGACCCAAGACTTCTTTATTAAGGATTGTGACTTTATAAATCTGGTTCTAGGTCCTTCTTTTCAGTATTCTAACCATTCAATACTACTTGGAGAGCAAGAGAAGCATTTATGCACTTAGACCCTTGGTTAGAGAAATTTATGGAACCATTTGTTAAGTATTTATAATACCAATCAATCTAGAGAGAAAGAGGAGTGCTAGGAAAGTGTTTGCTTGTTAGAGAGAGAACCATTCACAGAAAATACTCAAGTAATTCGTCCATAAGTCCAGGAGAAGGGAGAAAGTCGAATATACCATTTTCATTGCTTGTGGAATCATTGTCTTTCACTTGTAATCTTATTTCCAAATCATTGTAAGACTTTCAATCATGGTTTCTAATGTTCAAAGTATTGAGTTTACATTTATGTTTGCTATGAGTGGCTAGTGCCTTTGTGCACTTGCTTAGATGATGTGTATTATTCATTGATTGGCATATGATTGTGATAACATGTTTTAATTCAATTTCAAGTCGATTCTAAGAACCAATTGTGATAAAGTTTCATAGTGACATTTGGGTAATCAAGTTTAACTAGTGCTAGTAATCTTAAGGGTTGAAAGAACTATTGTTATTCCACTAGTTATAATCATTTGTCTATGAATGATTGTTGTCTTCCACTATTCTTGATTAAACAAAGGAACTTAATTGTGATTGTAATGAAAATGCTTTTGTCTATCAAAACGGATTGATTGTAAACCACTTTAAAGGTCGAGAGATTAATAGTTTGCTTTCAATTGTGACCTTTTGTCTATAATCGGTTACCTTTTGTATTGACCATTTCCTAAGCTTGTTTGATTAGACAAAAGATTGTTTTTGTGTTTGAGGAACACCAACTCATGAACCTTGAATTGATCTTGAATTGATTGGTTAAACGTAATTCTTGTTTTTATATACCAAAATCTTGACGAAGGTTTAATTTGTAGAAACAATAGATTAGTGTCAAAACTAATTATCACAACCAACATGTTATCCAAAGTTATCACAATCATATTAGTCAATTGTAGTACACTAGTCTAATCAAGTGTAGTTTTTAATCATTTGAATTTTCATTATATCATTACTACTTGTTTGAGATAGTTGCTTTTAACTTACAATTCGATTCACTACACAAATCCCTGCGAATGATCCCGACTTACCATCAAAATCTTGCTACAACGGACGAGTATACTTGCTCGTATGTGTTGTTATTAGATTCGGTAATTCACCCTTTATAAATTTAAAACTTGCACCGAACCGGGCACATCAAGTTTTTGGCGCCGCTGCCGGGGATTTTGATCGTGTTTCTGTAAGTTTTAGTCCAATTCTCACTTAGTTAGTTTTCGTAAAAAAAAAAAAAAAAAAAAAAAAAAAAAAAAGTTTTACCGAGCTGCCCATCCGATCGGTTGTTCTTCCATCCGATCGGTTTTCCAAAATTTTCATTTACCGAAAGAACCATCCGATTGGCGGATACTTCTATCCGATCGGATCCTTCAGATCAAATTTACCGAGAGATCTATCCGATCGGTAGACTGTTCTATCTGATCGGTTGGACGATTCTGATCTTTTCAAATTGTTTTCATTCTTTGTTCGTTTGTTTAGACATTGCCTCGATTCGTTGGGGAATTGTATGAACACTCGATCAACTGGAGTAGAACCAATTCCACCACTTTTCGATCCTGAAAGTTTGATTCGAACAAGATCTAGAAGAAGAAGAAGAACACCCTTTGTTCCACTAGCCAATCGTGTACCAAGAGTACCAAACCCAACTTTTGATAACCTTTTTGAAGCCAAATTCGTTTATAACCCATTCACTGATTAACCTTTTCCCATGGCTGACGATAGACCCATGTGGGAAGCAAACTGAGCCGTAGCACCCACCCCTGGAGCTGCTATTGTTGCTGTCAACTTAGGTGACAATTTCACCGTGAAAGGTCACCATCTTTCTATGATCAAAGACCGTCAATTCGATGGCCGTTCGAGGGCCGATCCTCACAAACACGTTGCCGAATTCATTGAAATTTGTGGCATGTTCCGATACGGTGATACAAATGTAGATGCCATGAAACTCAAACTTTTTCCGTCATCACTTGCTGGAGATGCAAAAGTGTGGTATAACGAATTAACACCAGGAATCATCACTACTTGGGAGGAGATGAGGCAAGCTTTTGTAAGCCGATTCTTTCCACCTGCAATGTTTGATCGACTCATGGGAGAAATTCGTGCTTTCACACAAAACCCTAACGAATCACTCATCGAAGCATGGCTTCGTATGAAGGATTTACTTCGAAGTTGTCATGGACATGGTTTAGGACGAGGAACCATTATCCAAATCTTTTACCATGGACTTGATGAAACATCTCAAGGAATTCTTGATGCTGGAGGAATATTTCTTTATAAGACTCCTAACCAGGCATACCAATTGCTTGAAGACCGAGTTCTTCTCAAACTCGACTGGTCAAAAGATGCCAAGACAAAACCCTTAAGAAAAACCGTTGCCTTTGCCGAAAGTTCTGATTCATCTAAACTCATGGAGAAAATGGAAACCTTGGTTTCCAAAATCGATTCGCAATACAAAGATCTTAGAGGAGAGATGAAAGAAATGCGAGATGGTTGTAACAACTGTGGAGGTAACCACCCATCATCAGAATGCGATGATCAACCTATGGATCAACCAAAAGAAGGAGAAGCTAATTACATCCAAGGAGGATACCGAGGAGGAGGATATCGTGGAAATTATTACGAACGAAACTCTGCTAGTTGGCAAGATCGCCGACAAAGGGATAACAACCATGAGTCCCAACCAAAAGTAGAGAACCAAACCTCACAAAATTCCGACAAGAAACCTGAAGAAACAGATTTTGAAAAAATGATGAGAGAATTCGTCACTGCTCAAAAATCAACTAACGAGTTCGTCAAGAATCAATTTTTCAATCTCAAGACCAAAGTTGAGCAAGGTCAGAAAAATCATCAAGCGTCTATCCAAGATCTTGAAAACAAATTCGGGAGACTCTCTGATCAAATTTCTTCCCGACCATCAGGTTCGTTGCCTAGTAACACCCAAACCAACCCAAAACCACCATCATCGAATGATAAGACTTATCGTCCACCACAAACCAGAAATGAGCATATCAATGCTGTATTCACAAGAAGTGGCCTGTCTTATGATCCACCACCCAACCCAAACAACACCACAACTATCAATTTCGATAGTGAGGATGAAGATGAAGAATCCAAGAAGGAAAATACACCAAAAACACCAACCAAACCCAATACCAAACCACCAGTTAAGGCTTACACTCCAAAAATTCCATATCCTCAGAGCCTTAAGAATGAAAGAATGGAGGAGCATTATAAGAAGTTTGTTGAAATAATCAAAGAAGTTAGACTCAATGTACCTCTAATTGATGTTTTAGCCGGAATGCCCAATTACGGGAAATTTTTGAAAGAACTTCTTAATAACAAGAACAAGTTGGAGCAAATATCCGCTACCTTTCTCAATGAAGAATGTTCAGCTATTGTTCAAAACAAAATTCCACAAAAACTCGGAGATCCCGGAAGTTTTCTGATTCCATGCATATTAGGAAACAACATCACATGCGATGCTTTAGCCGACTTAGGTGCGAGTATTAATTTGATGCCCTATTCGCTGTATACGAAACTTTCAATCAATACCTTGAAACCCACAAGGATGAGTATCCGATTAGCTAATCATACTTACCAATATCCTGTTGGTATTGCTGAGAATATGCTTGTCCAAGTAGGTAAATTCATTTTTCCCGTGGATTTTGTGATTTTAGAAATGGAGGAAGATAGTAGAGTACCCCTTATTTTAGGAAGACCTTTTCTAAACACCGCTGATGCGATCATCAAAGTAAAAGGAAAAGAACTCAATCTTGGAGTTGGAGAGGATAGAATCACCTTTTTAATAGATAAAGCAATGAAGTATCCACATTCCAGTGATGACACTTGCTTTAACATTGATATAATCGATGAAGTCACTGAGGAAGAATTGGATGCATTACTTGAAGATTCTGATCCATTCATGACTATTTCAGAGAAGATTAGTGAGACAACTTTTGATAAAGAATTCGCTGATTTTATGGAAGTAAAGATTGATAAAGAAGAAGAAGACGAAGAAGAAGAAGAAGAAGGAGAGATAATAGAAGAAGATTTTGAGGAAATCAGTCTTAATGATCAGATGAGGATCAAAACATCACTTCAAGAACCACCGACTGATCTTGAGTTGAAACCACTGCCAGAAAATCTTGAGTATGCTTACTTGGAAGACAATTCGCTACTTCCAGTAGTCATATCTTCGTTGCTCAATGATTATGAGAAAGAATGTCTGATTTCAGTTCTTAAGAAGCATAAAGAAGCTTTTGCGTGGAAAACTTCTGACATCCCAGGAATCAGTCCTGATTTTTGCAAACACAAAATCAATTTCGAAGAAGATGCCAAACCAGTTGTAGAAAGACAACGTCAACTCAACCCCAACATGAAAGAAGTTGTTAAAAAAGAAATCATCAAACTTCTTGATGCAGGTATCATTTACCCCATCGAGGATAGTCCTTGGGTGAGTCCTGTTCACTGTGTTCCGAAAAAAGGAGGAATGACTGTTGTGACCAACGAACTAAACGAATTAGTTCCTAATAGAACTGTCACCGGATGGCGAGTATGTATTGATTACAGAAAATTAAACAAAGCCACCAGAAAAGATCATTTTCCTTTGCCTTTCATGGATCAAATGCTTGAGAGATTAGCAGGAAACAAATACTTTTGTTTTCTCGATGGTTTTTCAGGATATTTTCAAATTCCTATTGATCCAGCTGATCAAGAAAAGACCACATTCACATGTCCCTTTGGAACTTACGCTTACCGGCGTATGCCTTTCGGATTATGTAATGCCCCCGCGACTTTTCAAAGATGTATGATTGCCATATTCCAAGATATGCTTGAAACGTCTATGGAAGTTTTCATGGATGACTTTTCAGTTTTCGGAAGCTCATTCGAAGCTTGCCTCTCTAACCTCGATAAAATGCTTGAAAGATGTAAAGCTGCACATCCTGTTCTCAATTGGGAGAAGTGTCATTTCATGGTAACTGAAGGAATTGTGTTAGGACACAAAATTTCCAGCGCAGGAATGGAGGTTGACAAAGCAAAGATCGATGTCATTACCAAATTACCACCCCCAACTAACGTTAAAGCCGTTAGAAGTTTCCTAGGACATGCAGGTTTTTACCGTCGTTTCATTAAGGATTTTTCCAAAATATCTCGTCCAATGACGAAACTTCTTGAAAAAGATGTTGTTTTCGATTTTAATGTAGACTGTATGAAAGCATTCGAAGCATTGAAAACACAACTGACTAGTGCACCCATTATGGTTTCCCCTGATTGGTCACTACCATTCGAGCTTATGTGCGATGCAAGCGATTTTTCTGTTGGAGCTGTATTAGGACAACGAGAAGAGAAACATTTTCGTCCTATATACTTTGCCAGCAAAACACTCAACAATGCTCAACAGAATTACACAGTTACAGAGAAAGAATTGTTAGCCGTTGTTTTCGCTTTCGATAAATTCAGATCATACCTCGTACTTTCAAAAACAATCGTGTTCACCGATCATTCAGCGTTAAAATATCTGTTTAAGAAGCAAGATGCCAAACCGCGTCTCATCCGATGGATTTTACTACTCCAAGAATTCGATATCGAAATCAAAGATAAGAAAGGAGCAGAAAATCTAGCCGCTGATCATCTATCTCGTTTAGAAAATCCAAATCTGGAAGAGTTAAAAGAAGATGAGATTGACGATTATTTTCCGGATGAAACACTCATGACTGTTGATACAGATGATGAGAACGAAATTCCATGGTTTGCCAATTATGCAAATTATCTCGTTGGAGGAATTCTAAAGAAAGGATTAACTCATGCCCAACGAAGTAAATTCTTTTCGGATCTTAAACATTATTATTGGGAAGAACCTTATCTTTTCAAAATGTGTCCCGATGGGATGATTAGAAGATGTGTTTATGGTTCTGAAACAAGAAGAATTCTCGATGAATGTCATCATGGCCCAACTGGGGGACATTATGGTCCTTCCACCACCGCTAAAAAAGTCTTTGATGCTGGATTCTATTGGCCAACTATTTTTAAAGAGGCCCATACTCTTGTTAAGAATTGTGATGCTTGCCAAAAATCCGGTAGTCTTTCTCGAAGAGATGAAATGCCTCAGAAGAGCATTTAAGTCTGTGAATTATTCGATATTTGGGGAATTGATTTCATGGGACCGTTTCCTAAATCAAACAAATACGAATACATTCTCGTTGCTATTGATTACGTTTCCAAATGGGCTGAAGCGGAAGCTCTACCCACAAATGATGCACGAGTAGTTGTTAATTTTCTCAAAAAGCTTTTCGCTCGTTATGGAATTCCTAAAGCTTTGATAAGTGATCGTGGAACCCATTTCTGTAACAAACAAATGGAGAAAATTATGAAGCGATACGGAGTTCATCATCGTTTCGCTACAGCTTATCACCCACAGACCAGTGGTCAAGTCGAAAATACCAACAGAGCCTTAAAAAGGATACTCAAAAAAATGGTTAAAGACAATCCCGCCGTTTGGTCGAGAAAACTAGATGATGCTCTGTGGGCATTTCGCACAGCTTACAAAACACCAATTGGTACAACACCATACAGATTGTTGTATGGAAAAACTTGTCATTTGCCGTTCGAAATTGAACATCGCGCTTACTGGGCATTAAGAAACTGTAACCCAGACCTCAAAGTAGCTGGAGAAAAGAGATTTTTGCAATTGCATGAACTCGATGAGCTTAGACTACAAGCTTATGAGAACTCCAAACTTTACAAAGCAAGAACAAAAGCTTATCATGACAGAAAGCTAAGAATCAGAAAAGAATTCAAAGCTGGAGACAAAGTTCTGCTTTTTAACATGAAGTATAAGTTCAAAGCTCCCAAGCTGAAACCGAAATGGTTCGGACCGTATACAGTGAAACATGGATTTCCATCCGGATATGTTGAATTGCATGACAAACATGGTGGAAGTTTCATTGTTAATGGGCACCGAATTAAGTTATAATATGACAAGAAGCAGATGAATGAAGTTTCTATTCAAGAGATTCCGCCTGAATCAGAATATAAAGCTATAACCTTTATGTCACCCTCCCCGGCCGATTTCAAGAAAAACACTCCGTGGGCCGAAGATTCTGGTTATATCTATGATGTTCTACCAAGACCGTGGGAGAAAGTTAAGTTGGAATACATAGATGAAACTGGAGAAGGAATAGTGATTGGAAATGTGCTGTACGTTCCAAAATTTCCAAAGAAGAAGTCAGCACCAACATGAAGAGAGAGAAGTTCGAGTCCGGCTGATGACTCGTTAATAAAACAAGCGCTTCTCGGGAGGCAACCCGTGTGTTTGCTATGTTTATTTTTCATTTTTATTTTCTAGTGATTAAACCCCAAAGTTTTTCTAAATTGCTTAGTTGAACTTAAGTGTGGGGGTGTATCACTGTCTTTTGAATAAAGCGAAGAAATATTTCGTATGTGTGTCTCTTTTGTTTTTAGATTACTGCAGATAATGATTTCGAAGCTTGGACGCTAGGATCAAGACTCCTCTTGAGAAGAAAATACGATTTATTTTCTTATTTCCCTATTTCATTCTTTGTCGTTTATCACATTGAGGACAATGCTTAACTTAAGTGTGGGGGGGTGAATAGGAAAATAAGAATAGATTGTAGTTTTGAGTTGAATTTTAAAATTTTGTTTGCCCTTGTAATCTAGTCTTTTGTCATTTTAAAGATCATATTCTAGAATAACTGGATTTATCCACTGGTGAAATCTGTAATTTTGAAAATTCGAGATGTGTCCCGATTAATATTGCAATCCATTCTGGGATTGATAACATTAGCTAGCACATTTTATAACCCTTTCCACTAAAGTGTGAGGATTTGAGCCTGTTCTATATATAGCATACATCTTTTATGCCTAGATCTTTTGCTATGAGTATGCCGGTGATTTTATTTATTCTAGAACTTGTACTTGTAAATCATTACAAGACCGTTGTGAGATCACATTTCGTTTGTGATATAAGTGTATATGCGTGATAAGAGGCAATCTTAGGTTTTATCCCAAATGGCCTTCCATTTTCATATAATGCTATATTAGCTAGCTACATTGGCTAGTTAACCACTCATATGGACCCATTTGTTAGCATTTGTCTTTAATGCTAGATACCCCTAGTTACACCCGCCGAGCCTATCTTTTCTTTTGATACAATCCAGAAAAATTCAAAAAGATTTTACGCCTTTTTAGCCTAGCCTTATCCATAGTCAAGTCTTGGTTGGTTGCTAGCTATTTGGCAAGATGGATGTTATGTGGAAATCATGAAAGTTCAAAGAAAGTGTAAACTCCGAAAATTGTTATCCAAGAAAATTCATCGCAACTATAAGATGACAAAAAAAAAAAAAAAAAAAAAAAAAAAAAAAAAAAAAAAAAAAAAGAGAGAGAAAAAGAAGAAAAGTCATCGCGACTATAAGGTGATAAGAATAAGCCAATGGGCTAAGTGAATCAAGTATGAATAAAGGAAGTATGGAGTTTCTCACAAAATGGCATGATAGTGGTTTGTAATAGCTAGTAACATTTGGTTCGTAGACTTTGATTAATTTTGTTTTATGTTCAACCAATTTCATAAACATATCCCATGCCTTATCCTACCCTTTTAGACTTTGTGAAATTATTAAGTGTATGGACATGTAGTGACCATCCGATTTCTTGAGGAATTGACTAACGTTGTTAGCGATCTAGGGCGTATTTTGGCGACCATCCGTTATGCAAGTAACGTCGTTAGCGAACCAAGGTACAATCTAGTGACCATCCGTTATTTGGTAATGCAAGAATTTGTTGTTAGGGAGCTATTATGTTTTGCATGAGATAGTGGCGCGTTAGTCTTTTAAAGCCTTAAACCCGAATAAAAGCCCTCTTTGATATGTATACTTGGCGCTCACACCATTTCGGTGTAGTTTTGTTTCTTGTACAAGCCTATGGTAATATTTAGATCATGACTGAGCAAATGAGTGTCATTCCTCTTATATACTCCACCAATCATACAAATGAGTGTTTGAGTGAATTATATTTCATTTTCCTTTCGTGAGGTGTTTAGTAATGTGTATCATGCAAGAAAATCATTTGGGTATTGTCAAACATCTCGATGATTCAACCATAAAAGCTTAAAATGATGAATCTAGCTTGTACTAGTGCTTGATAGATTTGCATCACATTTTCCTAATCATTTGTGCATGCCATGTGGATAATTGTTTTTATTTCTAGATTTGCTTGAGGGCAAGCAAAGTTCAAGTGTGGGAGATTTGATAACGCCTAAATCTAACATGTTTTTGATAGCGTTATTGGTAGTTTTATATATGTTTTGTGGTTATATTTATATGCTTTTGTTACTAAATCATACCAAAGTGTGTTTGCAAAGCATTTGTAGCCAAAGATAGGAAAATGGATGGAAAAGATGCAAAAATGAGGAAAAAGGAAGTATTTGAGATTGCATGTGAATCTTGTGTCAAGTTCTGCTCCGTAAGGTACTTCAATGAGTTAAAGTCCAAGTAGTCGAGTTAATAAGCTTAAGGATGAAGGGAAAGATCAAAGAATCAAGAGCTATGACCGAGAAACAAGTCATACGGAAAAGTCCAAGAAAAAGGTCCATCAGCCATAGCCATCCGATCGGTCGCCGCCCGCAACCGATTCGGATGGAGTGAATTTGGATTTACCGAGAAGACCAACCGATCGGTAGACCATTCTATCCGATCGGTTGGAAGTCGCTGTTTGACCCAAGACTTCTTTATTAAGGATTGTGACTTTATAAATCCGGTTCTAGGTCCTTCTTTTCAGTATTCTAACCATTCAATACTACTTGGAGAGCAAGAGAAGCATTTATGCACTTAGACCCTTGGTTAGAGCAATTTATGGAACCATTTGTTGAGTATTTATAATACCAATCAATCTAGAGAGAAAGAGGAGTGCTAGGAAAGTGTTTGCTTGTTAGAGAGAGAACCATTCACAGAAAATACTCAAGAAATTCGTCCATAAGTCCAGGAGAAGGGAGAAAGTCGAATATACCATTTTCATTGCTTGTGGAATCATTGTCTTTCACTTGTAATCTTATTTCCAAATCATTGTAAGACTTTTAATCATGGTTTCTAATGTTCAAAGTATTGAGTTTACATTTATGTTTGCTATGAGTGGCTAGTGCCTTTGTGCACTTGCTTAGATGATGTGTATTATTCATTGATTGGCATATGATTGTGATAACATGTTTTAATTCAATTTCAAGTCGATTCTAAGAACCAATTGTGATAAAGTTTCATAGTGACATTTGGGTAATCAAGTTTAACTAGTGCTAGTAATCTTAAGGGTTGAAAGAACTATTGTTATTCCCCTAGTTATAATCATTTGTCTATGAATGATTGTTGTCTTCCACTATTCTTGATTAAACAAAGGAACTTAATTGTGATTGTAATGAAAATGCTTTTGTCTATCAAAACGGATTGATTGTAAACCACTTTAAAGGTCGAGAGATTAATAGTTTGCTTTCAATTGTGACCTTTTGTCTATAATCGGTTACCTTTTGTATTGACCATTTCCTAAGCTTGTTTGATTAGACAAAAGATTGTTTTTTTGTTTGAGGAACACCAACTCATGAACCTTGAATTGATCTTGAATTGATTGGTTAAACGTAATGCTTGTTTTTATAAACCAAAATCTTGACGAAGGTTTAATTTGTAGAAACAATAGATTAGTGTCAAAACTAATTATCACAACCAACATGTTATCCAAAGTTATCACAATCATATTAGTCAATTGTAGTACACTAGTCTAAGCAAGTGTAGTTTTTAATCATTTGAATTTTCATTATATCATTACTACTTGTTTGAGATAGTTGCTTTTAACTTACAATTCGATTCACTACACAAATCCCTGCGAACGATCCCGACTTACCATCAAAATCTTGCTACAACGGACGAGTATACTTGCTCGTATGTGTTGTTATTGGATTCGGTAATTCACCCTTTATAAATTTAAAACTTGCACCGAACCGGGCACATCAATGTTACTTTGCTAATTTCTCTTTCCTGACTTCATTTGCTTCTGCCTGGTTTTGCTTTAGAAAGTCATAGAGCTAATCATAGTTCACCTGGTGAAGGTCCTTTGTTTGGTTAACAATCGTGACAAATCGTCCCCATTCTTCTTATAGATTGTTGATGAACTTGATGTTTTGAACAATTTGTCTCGATGCTAACTTGTTTCTGATAAGCTCGTTCATTAGAGTGCAAAACCTGGTGTTGTATGATTCAATAGGTTCCGCTGGAGTGGATGTGAACTTCTCCCATTCAGTTAGCAGCTTGTTTTCAACATCTTGTTGCCCAATTTCTGTGACATGACATAGCCTTCGAACTCGTTCCCACATATCATAAGCAGTTTCACAACTGTTAACAGCAGCAAAGATGTCACGTGGTAAACCGAGTTGAATTAAGTGCATTGCCAAGTCATCAGCTGCAATTTGTTTCTAATCCTCTGCTGTGTAATAATCTTCTCTTTGTTCACGAATGAATGGTAGAACAGGAGGTGTTTCATTTGGATTTCCAGGGTCTTGAATCTGACGAGGCTTGAATGGTCCATTCTGGATGGAGTTGAGCAAATGTTTACCTTGTCCATCAGGTTTAGTTTTGATATAGTGAAGCATACGGCTCGTCCATTGAAGATAACCACCTTTTTCAAGCATAGTAGGACGATTTTCTACATCGGCTGCATGAATGTCTTGTTGAGTAGTCATTGTTGATGATTTGTATGATAAAGTTGATGTAGGATCGTTGCAACAAAATAGGAGTTGTTATTTGTGAAGGTTAAATTCAGTTGTTGTAGTGAAGTCTTGGTCTTTAGCTGAAGATCGTTTGAAGTTACTAGCAATTTAGATAAACTATGAAAATTTAGATAAACGTAACAATTTAGATAAAGTTACTAATTTCGTCAAGACTATAATTTAGACAAGATCAAATGTTCACAAATTCGACAAAGTTATGTAAATTACAATTTAGATAAATCCACAATTTCTATAGAAATTTCAATTTAGACAAAATTTATACAAATTTTGGCAATATTTCAATTTAGATAGACATATGTAATTTATAAAAAAAATTGCAATTTAGATAAAAATCTATCTAATTTATACAAATTAGAAGATATGTCCCTTGTCGAAGCATTCCTCACACTTGTACAAGTACGAGAATACCGAGTTCACTTTTGATGTTGTAGAAATTACGTACAGGTCGAATTTAAATAATTTTAGTAAGTTGCCACAAGTTTCTAATAATTGCGATAGAAATCTTAAACTTTCCACAATTGCGATAGGATGCCTTCAAGTAGATATGCGATAAGTCCACAAGAGAATTGCGATAGAGTCCAGATGAAGAATTGTGATAGAAGCTTTGCGATAGAGTCCTTGCTCCACAAGTGCGATAAAGGCCGATTTCTAGAATTGCAATTAGTATCCCTTGTTCAGATTTGCGATAAACCCACAAATACCAGATTTGCGATAAACCGTTAAGGACCAGATTTGCGATAAACCCTCTCTTCCAGAATTTCGATAGAAATTACACAATTCCTATAAACCCTCAAATGTATCGAAATTCTTATACAAGAATTGCGATAAACCCCTTTTTTCTTTCTATCAAAATTCTTATACAAGGATTTTGATATTTTGCAAGTCGATGTAGATTGAAACGCAAATTACAACCAAGCTTCGAGTCCTTTTTCACAATCAAAGTACTTCACAAACTCGTAAAACTTATAAAGAGCAAACCTTTTATCGCCTAAATGATATTTAAACTATTTTTTCGATACAAAGATTTCTACTTTTAATGAGTATAACTAGATTGTGAAGATTATAATCAAAAACAAGTACCAATAACTCACTAAATCATGTATAAACTATAAAAAGCTACAACCTTTTCCCAAAAACTTGCGTAAAACTCAAAGTTTACACAAACAGATTACGTTTTTATTGAGAAAAAGACGCAACTTTTTGCTTACTTTGATCCACATACCAAACACAACTTAATCCTAAATCGTTGTATGGCTATTGATACCACTTGTAAAAACTAAGCTATCTACTTTATAACACACTACTTATGTTATTCGATGACACTCACAAGAACTAGAGATAGAAAGAGATGTGTATGGATCGTATGAATTATTACCGATTGTATATTAGCTTAAATAAAGAAAGAAAACATACAAAGAACTTATAGTACACACATACACTCTCACCTATACTAGACAATGAGGCACACATGAAATGGTAGTGAGAGTATGTATTTATAGTGCAAGTGGGACGCCCTAAGAGGCTTTCTTTGGGCTTTGAGTGGGCTTTTGTGGATTGGACATTTACATAGATATTTCTCACACATTAACTAGCAATAGCCCACTCTCCTAGACTTAGTTAATCCACACGACACACATGTTCTAAAATTACAAATGACCATCACTTCACTTTCATAATTCAAATGCTAACAACACCCTTTATCTTTACAACCCACACCTCTACCTCAAAAATCCCCATAACCTAATCCAATGAAAGTTACTAATAGACAGTCAGGTTCAAGAAGCAAACAAAAGGGAACATTTGTTATTGAAACACAATTCAAGAAGATTAGCAATGTCTAAAGAAACATACTGAAACATACACATCTTGAAATCAATTAAGAAATGGAAAATGTGCTTTCAATTGCAACAATATCACTAGGAATTCAAGAATTATGAAAAAGAACTCGCAATGATTTTTTATTGAAATTGTGTGGTTGTTACAATGATTGAAAGAGGGAAGAATTGTGTTTATAAAACTGAATGAATGATGAAAATGATTACAATGTGAAGTATTTAACTAAGAAGGGTTGTTTGGGTTGAAACTGCTTTTGGCGCCCAAAACAACTAAAACAGATATTTGACTTTTTGGTCCTTTGACTTCTGAGTTTGACTTATTTGGACTTTCTCAATTCAGCTTGTATCAACTCCATCTCCCTTGAAAAACTTCTTGCCCTCAAAGAGTAGTGTCAAAGTCAGGAAACCTCTGTAGTAAATCAGCATAAATTTCCCAAGTAGCTTCTTCAACTGGCCTGTTAGTCCATTATGTGAGCACATACATCACTGGCCTATTGTTAAGTTTGCCCAACCTTCTGTCCAGTATTGCCATTGGTTTGTAAGCTAACAATCCATCTTCTCTCACTTGAGGCAGTTCTCCCATCTGATGCCCATTTCCATGGCATTTCTTTAAATGGAAGATGTGGAAAAATAGGTGAATTTGACTATGGCTGGGTAGCTTCAATTTGTAAGCAACTTCACCAATCCTCTCCTCAACCATAAATGGCCCATAATACTTTGCTGATAACTTGTGTTGTTGCCCTTGTCTCACAGTTACCTGCCTGTGTGGTTGGAGCTTCAAGTAGATCCATGTACCAACATCAAATTGCCTCTCAGTCCTGTGCTTGTTGGCCTAGTTTTGCATTCTATCTTGAGATCTTCTGAGGGGAAATTTCAACATTTTAATGGCTTCTTTTCTTGACTGCAAAGTTCTATCCACACTTTCAACCTTACTCTCACCAATCACATAAGGTATATGGATTGGGGGTGTTTGGCAATAGACCACTTCACAAGGTGTTGTTTGAATGGCAGTATGGAAGTTGGTGTTGTACCAAAATTCAGCTAGTGGCAACCACTTGACTAATTCCTTTGGCTTCTCCCCACACATACATCTTAAGTAGCATCCAAGGCATCTGTTTACCACCTCAGTTTGGCCATCAGTTTGAGGATGGTAAGCAGTTGACATTTTGAGTTTAACCTTCAATTCAGAGAACAATGACTTCCAAAAGTTACTAAGGAAGATCTTATCTCTATCACTGATAATGGCTTGTGGAATACCATGCAGTCTATATACCCCATCCAAGAAGACTTGAGCAACTTGACTAGCATTGAATGGGTGAGATAGTTCCATAAAATGAGCATACTTGCTCAATCTATCAACTACCACCATGATCACTGACTTACTATGGGACAGTGGAAGCTTTTCAATGAAATCCATAGATACCTCAGTCCATATTTTCTCTGGAATAGGCAATGGCTGAATCAAACCAGGATAGGCACTAAGGTCTGGTTTTTGCCTCTGACATACATCACATTCTCTGACCCATTGCTTCACCATCTTCTTTAATCCCTTTCAATAAAACACTGCACCCAACTTTTTGGTAGTCACATGTACTCCAGAGTGTCCACCAACTGCATCACCATGAAAATGCCCAATTACCTGTCTCCTCAATTCCTCATTAGCTCCCACCACAACATTTCCTTTCCTTTTCAAGACACCATCTTCCCATGTTTATTTATTACCTTTGTAGGTTTTATTAATCAATGACTGTATCAATTATTGAACATCTATGTCAGACTGCCAACTTTCTTTGACCTTGTCCCAAACATCACTTGCCACAGTTGAAACTGCCATTTGTAACATAGTACCCCCATGATCAGTCCTGGATAATGCATCAGCCACCACATTCTCATTTCTCTTCTTATACACAATCTCATAATCAAAACCTAACAACTTAGGAAGCCATTTCATTTGAAAATGGGTAGTTAGCTTTTGACCTAGTAGGTACTTTAGACTAAAGTGGCCTGTTTTAATTTTGAAGTGCCTGTCCAATAAGTACCCCTTTTACTTATCCAAGGCTGCCACCACTGCCAAAAACTCCTTCTCATATGTGGACAAGGATTGATGCTTGATAGCTAATGTTTTGCTCAAATATGCTAATGGATGACCATTTTGACACAACACAGCTCCAATGCCTGTACCAGAAGCATCTATCTCTATCACAAACTCTTTATCAAAATTTGGTAGCCCAAGCACTGGTGCTTTAACCATAGCTATTTTAAGTTGATTGAAGGCTACTTCTGCAGTATTAGACCACTTAAAAGCATTCTTTTTTAGTAATGCTGTCAATGGTTGACTAATGACTGCAAAATTCTTAATGAATCTTCTGTAGTAACCAGTTAACCCAAGGAAACCTCTTAATTGCTTAATGGTTTGAGGACTTGGCCACTTCTGCATAGCTTCAACTTTAGTAGGGTCTATAGCAACTCCTTTTGCAGACAAAATATGGCCTAAGTATTCAACTTGTAGGGCAGCAAAACAACACTTACTTTTCTTGGCAAATAGGATATTGTTCTGCATCACTTGTAGCACTTGCCGTAAATGGCTACAATGTTCTTCCATAGATCTGCTATATACCAAGATATCATCAAAAAGTACCATTACAAACTTCCTCAGAAAAGGCTTGAACACAGTATTCATCAATGACTGAAATGTTGATGGAGTATTTGTGAGGCCAAAGGGCATGACTAGACTCTCATAGTGCCCTTCATGAGTTATAAAAGTTGTCTTGCAAATATCACTGTCCTTCATTCTAATTTGGTGGTAACCAGATCTCAAATCCAACTTAGTAAACACCATGGCTCCATTTAATTCATCAATTAGCTCCTCTATTACTGGAATAGGGAACTTATCTTTGACTGTATGCTTATTCAACTCCCTGTAGTCCACACACATTCTCCATGAACCATCTTTTTTCTTGACCATTACTATAGGGGAGGAAAATGAGCTTTGACTTGGCCTAATCACCCCTGACTCTAGCAATTCCTTCACCATTGCCTCAATTGCATCCTTCTGGTTTGGGGGGTGTCTATATGGCCTTACATTGATTGGAGGGGTGTTTGGCATAAGAGGTATTTGATGGTCATGGCTCATCTGAGGTGGCAACTCAGTAGGCATCTCAAACACTCTTTCAAACCTACCCAACACCTTCTTTATTTCAGGATTAACCACTTTTGTTTCCTCCATCTACCACATACTCATGGGATACACACACAGTGCCATAGATAACAATTCAGCCTGCCTAATAACTCCTTCTTTTGCCACAGTTTTGCCTTGCATCCATTGTACAGTTGAATTTTTAGTTCCCCTTAACACCAATTGTCTACCATTATGCATAAACTTCATAGTCAAGTTTCTGAAATTACACATCATTTCACCCAAGGTAGCTAACCACTGGATACCCAGAACCATCTCACATCTACCTAGTGGCAATAACATCACATCACTAGTGAATACCTCACCTTGTAAACTCCACTGAAAGCCTTTGCACTCATACTTGCTCAACATATTTTGACCATTTGCCACAGAAACTTGCAGAGGTGAATTACTTTGTAAATTGCAGCCCAAATTCTTAGCAGTTTGAAAATCTAATAAATTATGAGTACTACCACAATCCACCAAGATGTGCAGTGTCTGTTTCCCCACTTGGCCCTTCACCCTTCATGGTTTGATAGGAATTTACACCAGACAATGCATTTAGAGAAATGTGAGGACCATTATATAAGGGCACATGTTTATGTTCTTGGCAAACAAATTCATCATTATGCTCAAAAACTTCCCCATTCTCTTCTTCCAAACACTCCTGATCAGGGTCACACACCACCTCCAAAGAATGTAATTGACCACTACACGTGTAACCAGGAAAATATCTTTGTTCACAGTAAAAACATTGATTCTTGGCCCTTTTCTCCTCCAATTCCCTCTGAGTAAGTTGTTTTCTAAGTGGCATGTTGTTATTATAGGTTGTTTTAGGTGCAGGTAAAGCCAAATTGTTGTTAACAGGTTTTGGTAAGATTCCAGTATTCTTATTGCCATAACCAAAACTTGCAGGTTTATTGAATGATGATTGAGAAGTATACCTTGGCTTTAAGGCAGCATTGGTGGCTTCTTGCTTCTTTGCCTGACAATACACATCCATTAATGTTGGCAACTTAAAAATCCTAATAGGCATTCCAATCTCATCCTTCAAACCCCCAATGAACAAACTAATGGCATACTCTTCACTCAACTCCACCTTATTCACCAAATCTTCAAACAAATCCTGATACTGCTGTACACTACCAGTTTGTTTCAAATTCTTTAAATCCATCATTGGGTCTTCAAAAACTGACCCAAATCTTTGCAAAACTTGTTGTTCATACACTGCCCAATGACTGTTTTCACCAAATCTCTTAATGAATTGCTGATGCCAAACTAAATCCTTGTCATACACATGCATAGCAACAATTCCCACCTTCAACTCATCTTCTACATGATCAAGACAAAAGAATTGCCTACACCTGAATATCCACCCTTTACATCTTCACCATTGAATCTTGGAAACTCCTTTTTAGACAACCTTCCATACTGTGTAGCAATTCTCCCATTTCTGCCATTGTTACCAAGATTGCCAGAACTAGTGCCCTCACAATTTCTCATTCTTTGCAATTCAGTCATCATTTCTGCCACAGCCCTTTGCAAATCATTAACAGTTTGTTGGAGTGATTCCAATGAAGGATCTTGATTGACAACTATGTTTCCTGTGTTCACCATCTCACCAGTATTGTTACTACTCATCTACAATGGAATAACAACTACTGGTCCTATTCTTGATTACCCAAACCAAGTGCTTCTGATAACCACTAATGGGCTAGCCTTGTGATCGTAAAAATGTTTGGCACTAATATGATGTAATAGAATAGGTGAAATTAGTGGTGACTAATTTCTTGCCGGAAAATGTGACACCCTAGGTAAATCCCACATTGGCCGTGACTTGAAGTGATATTGGGACATATGTTAACATTCGCCTTATACAACAACGCGTTTTGTGGTATAACGGTTAATCGCTCATACGGTTAAGCGTGCTCATGCCAGAGTAGTACTGGCTTGGGTGACCTGCCGGGAAGTCTTCACGCAAGGGCATTAAAAGCAAAGCCGTGAGCCTACCAGCAAAGCGGACAATATTGTGCTCTATAAGGCGGGGTGTTACAGGTGGTATTTGAGCCACTTCAAGCCGTTCGGGATGTGGAGCAAACCTCATCGTCGTTCGAGGACGATGAGTCCCATAGACAGGGTTGTTACCCAACTTGAATCCCGGGACGGGATTCCCCTAAGGGGGGGGGGGGCGAATGTGACACCCTAGGCAAATCCCATATTGGCCGTGACTTGGAGTGATACTGGGACATATGTTAACATTCGCCTTATACAACAACAACGCGTTTTGTGGTCTAACGAGTAATCGCTCATACGGTTAAGCGTACTCATGTGAGAGTAGTACTGGCTTGGGTGACCTGCCGGGAAGTCTTCACATGAGGGCCATACAGAAAATAACTGCTTCTTGCCGGAATTTCATCCAAAAGAAGATGATCGGAAAAATCAAGAGCACCAGGATAGCAACACTGATACCAATTGAAACATACACATCTTGAAATCAATTAAGAAATGGAAAATGTGCTTTCAATTGCAACAATATCACTAGGAATTCAAGAATTAGGAAAAAGAACTCGCAATGATTTGTTATTGAAATTGTGTGGTTGTTACAATGATTGAAAGAGGGAAGAATTTTGTTTATAAAACTGAGTGAATGATGAAAATGATTACAATGTGAAGTATTTAACTAAGAAAGGTTGTTTGGGTTGAAACTGATTTTGGCGCCCAAAACAACTAAAACAGATATTTGAATTTTTGGTCCTTTGACTTCTGAGTTTGACTTATTTGGACTTTCACAATTCAGCTTGTATCACATACCGTTGATTAATTAAAGAGCTAAGATTGTGTGATCTTAATAAGAACATAACTTGGATCCATGGCTTGAAGAACACATGAATCGAAAAAATACCCTACAATCGAATTAGGGTCTTTGGATTTGATCTATTGTTGTTTTTGTTTATTTGTTATAGGTTTTAATGTGCTCATGTGTATTCTTAGTCTTTTTTTTTCCTTCATATAAACATAAAAACGAATTTGAGTTAATTTTACTAAATCAAGAAATATTTAGCTTTTATTATTTTTCATATTTTATAAATATAATAATAATACATAAAAGAGAAGGTTAAATTTTTTTAAAATTTAAAAGTCTCCGCTTAGTGTTTTGTTTTATAATATAAAAAAAAGATAAAAGATTTACGAAAATAGCAAAGCAAGTCCTTGATTTTGAACAATGACAAGTTTTACCATTTATACTTACTGCAAAATTCACAAATATCATAAAACCCTTTTAACGTATAACTTCTAGGGTTTTTGGTACAACAGCCATCAACAAAGCACACTTCTCTCCCAACCTTGAATTCAATTCACAAATCATCAGTTAATAATCAAAATGGGTGATGGGAAGAAACGGGAGAGAATTCATAACCCAGAACCCTTTCTCACCGATGAATCCAACAAATCATTTTCCAAAAAATGAACTAAACCATCCAAACTACATCAGCAGGAACAAAAGGTATCATTTTTTTACTTAAATTTAGAACCGTTTAATTGGGTATCATTTTTTCACAGATGAAACATATACATCTTGAAATCAATTAAGAAATGGAAAATGTGCTTTCAATTGTAACAATATCACAAGGAATTCAAGAATTATGAAAAAGAACTCGCAATGATTTGTTATTGAAATTGTGTAGTTGTTACAATGAATGAAAGAGGGAAGAATTGTGTTTATAAAAATGAATGAATGATGAAAATGATTACAATGTGAAGTATTTAACTAAGCAGAGTTGTTTGGGTTGAAACTGATTTTGGCGCCCAAAACAACTAAAACAGATATTTGAATTTTTGGTCCTTTGACTTCTGAGTTTGACTTATTTGGACTTTCAATTCAGCTTGTATCACATACCGTTGATTAATTAAAGAGCTAAGATTGTGTGATCTTAATAGGAACATAACTTGGATCCATGGCTTGAATAACACATTAATCGAAAAAATACCCTACAATCGACTTAAGGTCTTTTGATTTGATCTATTGTTGTTTTTGTTTTTTGTTGTAGGTTACAATCGACTTAGGGTCTTTTTTTTGTAGCTTATTCTTAGTCTCCGCTTAGTGTTTTGTTTTATTATATAAAAATAAAGATAAAAGATTTACTAAAATAGCAAAGCAAGTCCTTGATTTTGAACAATGACAAGTTTTACCCTTTATACTTACTGCAGAATTCACAAATATCATAAAACCCTTTTAACGTATAACTTCTAGGGTTTTTGGTACAGCAGCCATCAACAAAAAACTCTCTCCCAACCTTGAATTCAATTCACAAATCATCAGTTAATAATCAAAAAGGGTGATGGGAAGAAACGAGAGAGAATTCATAACCCATAACCCTTTCTCACCGATGAATCCAACAAATCATTTTCCAAAAAACGAACTAAACCATCCAAACTACATCAGCAGGAACAAATGGTATCATTTTTTTACTTAAATTTAGAACCGTTTAATTGGGTCTTGTTAGGAGTTATGGATATTGCTTATTTGTTCTGCTTATTACAATTTGGAGACTTAAACATCCTTAATAAGATAATTTTTACCGAAATAAGCAGTTGAGAATAACAAGTTTGGTGAAAGAAATAGCAATTCTAACAACCCTCTAGGTATTGTTAGATGTTAAGTGGGTGTTTGTTTCGGCTTATATAGTGGGCTTATGGCTAATTAGGTTTTCGGCTTATGCTTCATAAGCTCACTTTTTGTAGCTTATTTTGAAAATTTTCGGCTTATCATGTCATAATAAGTTTATATAAGCCGAAAAGTTTCAAAATGAGCCACGAAAAGTGAGCATATGAAGCATAAGCTCAAAATCACATAAGCCATAAGCCAGCTAATATAAGCCAAAACAAACACCGCTAAATATCAGTGACAACTGACAAGTAAAAAGTTAGTTTTTCTAAGATGCTCAATATATGTTAGAAGCATTGAGTTTGGTCTGTAAGAAGGTAAATATTGGTGATAAACGTGCACTGTTTATAGCTAAATGTTTTTTATAGCCGTAGAATTATGTCTCATACAAAGTTTAATATTTGCGAGAAGTTCTATGTCCGTTTTAGGTTTTACTTGAAAATTAATAATAGGATTGGGCCAAATCGGGAATTCCAAAATTTTAGAATAGTACTGGCTTGGGTGACCTGCCGGGAAGTCTTCACATGAGGGCCATACAGAAAATAACTGCTTCTTGCCAGAATTTTAGCCCGAAGAAGATGATCGGAAAAATCAAGAGCGCTAGGATAGCAACTCTGATACCAATTGAAACATATAAATCTTGAAATCAATTAAGAAATGGAAAATGTGCTTTCAATTGCAACAATATCACTAGGAATTCAAGAATTATGAAAAAGAACTCGCAATGATTTGT
This sequence comes from Artemisia tridentata subsp. tridentata, assembly GCA_021014915.2. Taxonomy (NCBI): domain Eukaryota; kingdom Viridiplantae; phylum Streptophyta; class Magnoliopsida; order Asterales; family Asteraceae; genus Artemisia; species Artemisia tridentata. Next base: position 77,933,882 of record CP139503.1, on the reverse strand, counting down.
TACTGAAATTATGTGGTTGTTACAATGATTGAAAGAGGGAAGAATTGTGTTTATAAAACTGAATGAATGATGAAAATGATTACAATGTGAAGTATTTAACAAAGAATGGTTGTTTTGGTTGAAACTGATTTTGGCGCCCAAAACAACTAAAACAGATATTTGAATTTTTGGTCCTTTGACTTCTGAGTTTGACTTATTTGGACTCTCTCAATTCAGCTTGTATCACATACCGTTGAGTAATTAAAGAGCTAAGATTGTGTGATCTTAATAGGAACATAACTTGGATCCATGGCTTGAATAACACATTAATCGAAAAAATACCCTACAATCGACTTAAGGTCTTTGGATTTGATCTATTGTTGTTTTTGTTTATTTGTTGTAGGTTTTAATGTGCTCATGTGTATTCTTAGTCTTTGTTTCCTTCATATAAACATAAAAACGAATTTGAGTTAATTTTACTGAATCAAGAAATATTTAGCTTTTATTATTTTTCATATTTTATAAAAATAATAATAATACATAAAATAGAAGGTTAAATTTTTTTAAAATGTAAAAGTTTCCACTTAGTGTTTCGTTTTATTATATAAAAAAAAGATAAAAGATTTACTAAAATAGCAAAGCAAGTCCTTGATTTTGAACAATGACAAGTTTTACCCTTTATACTTACTTCAGAATTCACAAATATCATAAAACCCTTTTAACGTATAACTTCTAGGGTTTTTGGTACAGCAGCCATCAACAAATAACTCTCTCGCAACCTTGAATTCAATTCACAAATCATCAGTTAATAATCAAAAAGGGTGGTGGGAAGAAACGAGAGAGAATTCATAACCCATATCCCTTTCTCACCGATGAATCCAACAAATCATTTTCCAAAAAACGAACTAAACCATCCAAACTACATCAGCAGGAACAAAAGGTATCATTTTTTACTTAAATTTAGAACCGTTTAATTGGGTCTTGTTAGAAGTTATGGATATTGCTTATTTGTTCTGCTTATTACAATTTGGAGACTTAAACATCCTTAATAAGCTAATTTTTACCGAAATAAGCAGATGAGAATAACAAGTTTGGTGAAAGAAATAGCAATTCTAACAACCCTCTAGGTATTGTTAGATGTTAAGTGGGTGTTTGTTTCGGCTTATATAGTGGGCTTATGGCTAATTAGGTTTTCGGCTTTTGCTTCATAAGCTCACTTTTTGTAGCTTATTTTGAAAATTTTCGGCTTATCATGTCATAAAAAGTTTATATAAGCCGAAAAGTTTCAAAATGAGCCACGAAAAGTGAGCTTATGAAACATAAGCTCAAAATCACATAAGCCATAAGCCGGCTAATATAAGCCAAAACAAACACCGCTAAATATCAGTGACAACTAAAAAGTAAAAATTTAGTTTTTCTAAGATGCTCAATATATGTTAGAAGCATTGAGTTTGGTCTGTAAGAAGGTAAATATTGGTGATAAACGTTCGCTGTTTATAGCTAAATGTTTTTTATAGCCGTAGAATTATGTCTCATACAAAGTTTAATATTTGCGAGAAGTTCTATGTCCGTTTTAGGTTTTACTTGAAAATTGATAATAGGATTGGGCCAAATCGGGAATTCCAAAATTTTAGAATAGTACTGGCTTGGGTGACCTGCCGGGAAGTCTTCACATGAGGGCCATACAGAAAATAACTGCTTCTTGCCGGAATTTCAGCCCGAAGAAGATGATCGGAAAAATCAAGAGCGCCAGGATAGCAACTCTGATACCAATTGAAACATACACATCTTGAAATCAATTAAGAAATGGAAAATGTGCTTTCAATTGCAACAATATCACTAGGAATTCAAGAATTATGAAAAAGAACTCGCAATGATTTGTTATTGAAATTGTGTGGTTGTTACAATGATTGAAAGAGGGAAGAATTGTGTTTATAAAACTTAATGAATGATGAAAATGATTACAATGTGAAGTATTTAACTAAGAAGGGTTGTTTGTGCTGAAACTGATTTTGGCGCCCAAAACAACTAAAACACATATCTGAATTTTTGGTCCTTTGACTTCTAAGTTTGACTTATTTGGACTTTCTCAATTCAGCTTGTATCACATACCGTTGATTAATTAAAGCGCTAAGATTGTGTGATCATAATAGGAACATAACTTGGATCCATGGCTTGAATAACACATTAATCGAAAAAATACCCTACAATCGACTTAAGGTCTTTTGATTTGACTATTGTTGTTATGTTTTTTTTTATTACAATTCTTAGGTCTTTTTGTACATCCAGTTCCCTTTTTTATATATAAAAAAATATAAAGATTTACTAAAATAGCAAAGCAAGTCCTTGATTTGAACAATGACAAGTTTTACCCTTATTTATACTGCAGAATTCACAAATATCATAAAACCTTTAACATAACTTCTAGGGTTTTTGGTACAACAGCATCAACAAATAACTTCTCCCAACCTGATTCAATTCACAAATCATCAGTTAATAATCAAAAGGGTGGTGGAAAAACGAGAGAGAATTCATAACCCATAACCTTTCTCACCGATGATCCAACAAATCATTTTCAAAACGAACTAAACCATCCAAACACATCAGCAGGAACAAATGGTATCATTTTTTTACTTAATTTAGAACGTTTAATTGGTCTTGTTAGAAGTTATGGATATTGCTTATTTGTTCTGCTTATTACAATTTGGAGACTTAAACATCCTTAATAAGCTAATTTTTACCGAAATAAGCAGATGAGAATAACAAGTTTGGTGAAAGAAATAGCAATTCTAACAACCCTCTAGGTATTGTTAGATGTTAAGTGGGTGTTTGTTTCGGCTTTATATAGTGGGCTTATGGCTAATTAGGTTTTCGGCTTATGCTTCATAAGCTCACTTTTTGTAGCTTATTTTGAAAATTTTCGGCTTATCATGTCATAATAAGTTTATACAAGCCGAAAAGTTTCAAAATGAGCCACGAAAAGTGAGCTTATGAAACATAAGCTCAAAATCACATAAGCCATAAGCCGGCTAATATAAGCCAAAACAAACACCCCTAAATATTAGTGACAACTGACAAGTAAAAAGTTAGTTTTTCTAAGATGCTCAATATATGTTAGAAGCATTGAGTTTGGTCTGTAAGAAGATAAATATTGGTGATAAACGTGCACTGTTTATAGCTAAATGTTTTTTATAGCCGTAGAATTATGTCTCATACAAAGTTTAATATTTGCGAGAAGTTCTATGTCCGTTTTAGGTTTTACTTGAAAATTGATAATAGGATTGGGCCAAATCGGGAATTCCAAAATTTTAGAATAGTACTGGCTTGGGTGACCTGTCGGGAAGTCTTCACATGAGGGCCATACAGAAAATAACTGCTTCTTACCGGAATTTCAGCCTGAAGAAGATGATCGGAAAAATCAAGAGCGCCAGGATAGCAACTCTGAAACCAATTGAAACACGCACATCTTGAAATCAATTAAGAAATGGAAAATGTGCTTTCAATTGCAACAATATCACTAGGAATTCAAGAATTATGAAAAAGAACTCGCAATGATTTGTTATTGAAATTGTGTGGTTGTTACAATGATTGAAAGAGGGAAGAATTGTGTTTATAAAACTGAATGAATGATGAAAATGATGACAATGTGAAGTATCTAACTAAGAAGGGTTGTTTGGGCTGAAACAAATTTTGGTGCCCAAAACAACTAAAACACATATCTGAATTTTTGGTCCTTTGACTTCTGAGTTTGACTTATTTGGACTTTCTCAATTCAGCTTGTATCACATACCGTTGATTAATTAAAGCGCTAAGATTGTGTGATCTTAATAGGAACATAACTTGGATCCATGGCTTGAAGAACACATGAATCGAAAAAATACCCTACAATCGACTTAAGGTCATTGGATTTGATTTATTGTTGTTTTTGTTTATTTGTTGTAGGTTTTAATGTGCTCATGGGTATTCTTAGTCTTTTTTTTTCCTTCATATAAACATAAAAACGAATTTGAGTTAATTTTACTGAATAAAGAAATATTTAGCTTTTATTACTTTTCATATTTTATAAAAATAATAATAATACATAAAAGAGAAGGTTAAATTTTTTTAAAATGTAAAAGTTTCAACTTAATGTTTTGTTTTATTATATAAAAAAAAAGATAAAAGATTTACGAAAATAGCAAAGCAAGTCCTTGATTTTGAACAATGACAAGTTTTACCCTTTATACTTACTGCAGAATTCACAAATATCATAAAACCCTTTTAACGTATAACTTCTAGGGTTTTTGGTACAGCAGCCATCAACAAAACACACTTCTCTCCCAACCTTGAATTCAATTCACTAGTCATCAGTTAATAATCAAAATGGGTGGTGGGAAGAAACGAGAGAGAATTCATAACCCAGAACCCTTTCTCACCGATGAATCCAACAAATCATTTTCCAAAAAACGAACTAAACCATCCAAACTACATCAGCAGGAACAAAAGTATCATTTTTTTACTTAAATTTAGAACCGTTTAATTGGGTCTTGTTAGAAGTTATTGATATTGCTTATTTGTTCTGCTTATTACAATTTGGAAACTTAAACATCCTTAATAAGCTAATTTTTACCGAAATAAGCAGATGAGAAAAACAAGTTTGGTGAAAGAAATAGCAATTCTAACAACCCTCTAGGTATTGTTAGATGTTAAGTGGGTGTTTGTTTCGGCTTATATAGTGGGCTTATGGCTAATTAGGTTTTCGGCTTATGCTTCATAAGCTCACTTTTTGTAGCTTATTTTGAAAATTTTCGGCTTATCATGTCATAATAAGTTTATATAAGCCGAAAAGTTTCAAAATGAGCCACGAAAAGTGAGCTTATGAAACATAAGCTCAAAATCACATAAGCCATAAGCCGGCTAATATAAGCCAAAACAAACACCCCTAAATATCAGTGACAACTGACAAGTAAAAAGTTAGTTTTTCTAAGATGCTCAATATATGTTAGAAGCATTGAGTTTGGTCTGTAAGAAGATAAATATTGGTGATAAACGTGCGAGAAGTTCTATTATGTCTCATACAAAGTTTAATATTTGCGAGAAGTTCTATGTCCGTTTTAGGTTTTACTTGAAAAATGATAATAGGATTGGGCCAAATCGGGAATTCCAAAATTTTAGAATAGTACTGGTTTGGGTGACCTGCCGGGAAGTCTTCACAGGAGGGCCATACAGAAATTAACTGCTTCTTGCCGGAATTTCAGCCCGAAGAAGATGATCGGAAAAATCAAGAGCGCCAGGATAGCAACTCTTATACCAATTGAAACATACACATCTTGAAATCAATTAAGAAATGGAAAATGTGCTTTCAATTGCAACAATATCACTAGGAATTCAAGAATTATGAAAAAGAACTCGCAATGATTTGTTATTGAAATTGTGTGGTTGTTACAATGATTGAAAGAGGGAAGAATTGTGTTTATAAAACTGAATGAATGATGAAAATGATTACAATGTGAAGTATTTAACTAAGAAGGGTTGTTTGGGCTGAAACTGATTTTGGCGCCCAAAACAACTAAAACACATATCTGAATTTTTTGTCCTTTGACTTCTGAGTTTGACTTATTTGGACTTTCTCAATTCAGCTTGTATCACATACCATTGATTAATTAAAGCGCTTAGATTGTGTGATCTTAATAGGAACATAACTTGGATCCATGGCTTGAATAACACATTAATCGAAAAAATACCCTACAATCGACTTAAGGTCTTTGGATTTGATCTATTGTTGTTTTTGTTTATTTGTTGTAGGTTTTAATGTACTCATGTGTATTCTTAGTTTTTTTTTTCCTTCATATAAACATAAAAACGAAGTTGAGTTAATTTTACTGAATCAAGAAATATTTAGCTTTTATTATTTTTCATATTTTATAAAAATAATAATAATACATAAAAGAGAAGGTTAAATTTTTTTAAAATGTAAAAGTTTCCACTTAGTGTTTTGTTTTATTATATAAAAAAAGATAAAAGATTTACGAAAATAGCAAAGCAAGTCCTTGATTTTGAACAATGACAAGTTTTACCTTTTATACTTACTGCAGAATTCACAAATATCATAAAACCCTTTTAACGTATAACTTCTAGGGTTTTTGGTACAACAGCCATCAACAAAACACACTTCTCTCCCAACCTTGAATTCAATTCACTAGTCATCAGTTAATAATCAAAATGGGTGGTGGGAAGAGACGAGAGAGAATTCATAACCCAGAACCCTTTCTCACCGATGAATCCAACAAATCATTTTCCAAAAAACGAACTAAACCATCCAAACTACATCAGCAGGAACAAAAGGTATCATTTTTTTACTAAAATTTAGAACCGTTTAATTGGGTCTTGTTAGAAGTTATGGATATTGCTTATTTGTTCTGCTTATTACAATTTGGAGACTTAAACATCCTTAATAAGCTAATTTTTACCGAAATAAGCAGATGAGAATAACAAGTTTGGTGAAAGAAATAGCAATTCTAACAACCCTCTAGGTATTGTTAGATGTTAAGTGGGTGTTTGTTTCGGCTTATATAGTGGGCTTATGGCTAATTAGGTTTTCGGCTTATGCTTCATAAGCTCACTTTTTGTAGCTTATTTTGAAAATTTTCGGCTTATCATGTCATAATAAGTTTATATAAGCCGAAAAGTTTCAAAATGAGCCACGAAAAGTGAGCTTATGAAACATAAGCTCAAAATCATGTAAGCCATAAGCCGGCTAATATAAGCCAAAACAAACACCCCTAAATATCAGTGACAACTGACAAGTAAAAAGTTAGTTTTTCTAAGATGCTCAATATATGTTAGAAGCATTGAGTTTGGTCTGTAAGAAGATAAATATTGGTGATAAACGTGCGAGAAGTTCTATTATGTCTCATACAAAGTTTAATATTTGCGAGAAGTTCTATGTCCGTTTTAGGTTTTACTTGAAAATTGATAATAGGATTGGGCCAAATCGGGAATTCCAAAATTTTAGAATAGTACTGGCTTGGGTGACCTGCCGGGAAGTCTTCACAGGAGGGCCATACAAAAAATAACTGCTTCTTGCCGGAATTTCAGCCCGAAGAAGATGATCGGAAAAATCAAGAGCGCCAGGATAGCAACTCTGATACCAATTGAAACATACACATCTTGAAATCAATTAAGAAATGGAAAATGTGCTTTCAATTGCAATAATATCACTAGGAATTCAAGAATTATGAAAAAGAACTCGCAATGATTTGTTTTTGAAATTGTGTGGTTGTTACAATGATTGAAAGAGGGAAGAATTGTGTTTATAAAACTGAATGAATGATGAAAATGATTACAATGTGAAGTATTTAACTAAGAAGGGTTGTTTGGGCTGAAACTGATTTTGGCGCCCAAAACAACTAAAACGCATATCTGAATTTTTGGTCCTTTGACTTCTGAGTTTGACTTATTTGGACTTTCTCAATTCAGCTTGTATCACATACCGTTGATTAATTAAAGCGCTTAGATTGTGTGATATTAATAGGAACATAACTTGGATCCATGGCTTGAATTACACATTAATCGAAAAAATACCCTACAATCGACTTAAGGTCTTTGGATTTGATCTATTGTTGTTTTTGTTTATTTGTTGTAGGTTTTAATGTGCTCATGTGTATTCTTAGTCTTTTTTTTCCTTCATATAAACATAAAAACGAATTTGAGTTAATTTTACTGAATCAAGAAATATTTAGCTTTTATTATTTTTCATATTTTATAAAAATAATAATAATACATAAAAGAGAAGGTTAAATTTTTTTAAAATGTAAAAGTTTCCACTTATTGTTTTGTTTTATTATATAAAAAAAGATAAAAGATTTACGAAAAAAGCAAAGCAAGTCCTTGATTTTGAACAATGACAAGTTTTACCCTTTATACTTACTGCAGAATTCACAAATATCATAAAACCCTTTTAACGTATAACTTCTAGGGTTTTTGGTACAGCAGCCATCAACAAAACACACTTCTCTCCCAACCTTGAATTCAATTCACTAATCATCAGTTAATAATCAAAATGGGTGTGGGAAGAAACGGGAGAGAATTCATAACCCAGAACCCTTTCTCACCGATGAATCCAACAAATCATTTTCCAAAAAATGAACTACACCATCCAAACTACATCAGCAGGAACAAAAGGTATCATTTTTTTACTTAAATTTAGAACCGTTTAATTGGGTCTTGTTAGAAGTTATTGATATTGCTTATTTGTTCTGCTTATTACAATTTGGAAACTTAAACATCCTTAATAAGCTAATTTTTACCGAAATAAGCAGATGAGAATAACAAGTTTGGTGAAAGAAATAGCAATTCTAACAACCCTCTAGGTATTGTTAGATGTTAAGTGGGTGTTTGTTTCGGCTTATATAGTGGGCTTATGGCTAATTAGGTTTTCGGCTTATGCTTCATAAGCTCACTTTTTGTAGCTTATTTTGAAAATTTTCGGCTTATCATGTCATATTGTCATAATAAGTTTATATAAGCCGAAAAGTTTCAAAATGAGCCACGAAAAGTGAGCTTATGAAACATAAGCTCAAAATCAAATAAGCCATAAGCCGGCTAATATAAGCCAAAACAAACACCCCTAAATATCCGTGACAACTGACAAGTAAAAAGTTACTTTTTCTAAGATGCTCAATATATGTTAGAAGCATTGAGTTTGGTCTGTAAGAAGATAAATATTGGTGATAAACGTGCGAGAAGTTCTATTATGTCTCATACAAAGTTTAATATTTGCGAGAAGTTCTATGTCCGTTTTAGGTTTTACTTGAAAATTGATAATAGGATTGGGCCAAATCGGGAATTCCAAAATTTTAGAATAGTACTGGCTTGGGTGACCTGCCGGAAAGTCTTCACAGGAGGGCCATACAGAAAATAACTGCTTCTTGCCGGAATTTCAGCCCGAAGAAGATGATCAGAAAAATCAAGAGCGCCAGGATAGCAACTCTGATACCAATTGAAACATACACATCTTGAAATCAATTAAGAAATGGAAAATGTGCTTTCAATTGTAATAATATCACTAGGAATTCAAGAATTATGAAAAAGAACTCGCAATGATTTGTTATTGAAATTGTGTGGTTGTTACAATGATTGAAAGAGGGAAGAATTGTGTTTATAAAACTGAATGAATGATGAAAATGATTACAATGTGAAGTATTTAACTAAGAAGGGTTGTTTGGGCTGAAACTGATTTTGGCGCCCAAAACAACTAAAACACATATCTGAATTTTTTGTCCTTTGACTTCTGAGTTTGACTTATTTGGACTTTCTCAATTCAGCTTGTATCACATACCGTTGATTAATTAAAGCGCTTAGATTGTGTGATCTTAATAGGAACATAACATGGATCCATGGCATGTAGAACACATGAATCGAAAAAATACCCTACAATCGACTTAAGGTCATTGGATTTGATTTATTGTTGTTTTTGTTTATTTGTTGTAGGTTTTAATGTGCTCATGGGTATTCTTAGTCTTTTTTTTTTCCTTCATATAAACATAAAAACGAATTTGAGTTAATTTTACTGAATAAAGAAATATTTAGCTTTTATTATTTTTCATATTTTATAAAAATAATAATAATACATAAAAGAGAAGGTTAAATTTTTTTAAAATGTAGAAGTTTCAACTTAATTTTTTGTTTTATTATATAAAAAAAAGATAAAAGATTTACGAAAATAGCAAAGCAAGTCCTTGATTTTGAACAATGACAAGTTTTACCCATTATACTTACTACAGAATTCACAAATATCATAAAACCCTTTTAACGTATAACTTCTAGGGTTTTTGGTACAGCAGCCATCAACAAAAAACTCTCTCCCAACCTTGAATTCAATTGACAAAACATCAGTTAATAATCAAAAAGGGTGGTGGGAAGAAACGAGAGAGAATTCATAACCCATAACCCTTTCTCACCGATGAATCCAACAAATCATTTTCCAAAAAACGAACTAAACCATCCAAACTACATCAGCAGGAACAAAAGATATCATTTTATACTTAAATTTAGAACCGTTTAATTGGGTCTGGTTAGAAGTTATGGATATTGCTTATTTGTTCTGCTTATTACAATTTGGAGACTTAAACATCCTTAATAAGCTATTTTTTACCGAAATAAGCAGATGAGAAAAACAAGTTTGTTGAAAGAAATAGCAATTCTAACAACCCTCTAGGTATTGTTAGATGTTAAGTGGGTGTTTGTTTCGGCTTATATAGTGGGCTTATGGCTAATTAGGTTTTCGGCTTATGCTTTATAAGTTCACTATTAGTAGCTTATTTTTGAAAATTTTTGGCTTATCATGTCATAATAAGTTTATATAAGCCGAAAAGTTTCAAAATGAGCACGAAAAGTGAGCTTATGAAACATAAGCTCAAAATCACATAAGCCATAAGCCGGCTAATATAAGCCAAAACAAACACCCCTAAATATTAGTGACAACTGACAAGTAAAAAGTTAGTTTTTCTAAGATGCTCAATATATGTTAGAAGCATTGAGTTTGGTCTGTAAGAAGATAAATATTGGTGATAAACGTGCGTTGTTTATAGCTAAATGTTTTTTATAGCCGTAGAATTATGTCTCATACAAAGTTTAATATTTGCGAGAAGTTCTATGTCCGTTTTAGGTTTTACTTGAAAATTATAATAGGATTGAGCCAAATCGGGAATTCCAAAATTTCAGAATAGTACTGGCTTGGGTGACCTGCCGGGAAGTCTTCACAGGAGGGCCTTACAGAAAATAACTGCTTCTTGCCGGAATTTCAGCCCGAAGAAGATGATCGGAAAAATCAAGAGCGCCAGGATAGCAACTCTTATACTAATTGAAACATACACATCTTGAAATCATTTAAGAAATGGAAAATGTGCTTTCAATTGCAACAATATCCCTAGGAATTCAAGAATTATGAAAAAGAACTCGCAATGATTTTTTATTGAAATTGTGTGGTTGTTACAATGATTGAAAGAGGGAATAATTGTGTTTATAAAACAGAATGAATGATAAAAATGATTACAATGTGAAGTATTTAACTAAGAAAGGTTGTTTGGGTTGAAACTGATTTTGGCGCCCAAAACAACTAAAACACATATTAGAATTTTTGGTCCTTTGACTTCTGAGTTTGACTTATTTGGACTTTCTCAATTCAGCTTGTATCACATACCGTTGATTAATTAAAGAGCTAAGATTGTGTGATCTTAATAGGAACATAACTTGGATCCATGGCTTGAAGAACACATGAATCGAAAAAATACCCTACAATCGACTTAGGGTCTTTGGATTTGATATATTGTTGTTTTTGTTTATTTGTTGTAGGTTTTAATGTGCTCATGTGTATTCTTAGTCTTTTTTTTCTTTCATATAAAAATAAAAATGAATTTGAGTTAATTTTACTAAATCAAGAAATATTTAGCTTTTATTATTTTTCATATTTTATAAAAATAATAATAATACATAAAAGAGAAGGTTAAATTTTTTTAAAATGTAAATCTTAGGAATATAAATATTCATCTGAAGACTCGGTCACCCCGAGTACTAATTAGCATTTATATAGCTCGTAGGATTATCAATATTATTATTATTAATTTAGATATATTAGTATTTGTGGAGTTGGGTCGGGTCTTTACCCACTGTCAGCTCACTGCACTGCCCACTAGGGGCAAATATATTAGTAACTATAAATACCCCTCTCCACCTAGGGAGAGGGTTGGAACTCTCACACTTTTCAATCTAATATTCACACAATTTTCTCTCAAGTTCCCAACTATCTCTCTACTCTCTCTCTCTCTAACTCAAACATGGATTTGTTCTTCCATAATCCAAGGCCTCCCGAATCCACACAATCAATATGTTTAGATCTTACAATTGGTATCAAGAGCCATGGTTAGGTTCGATTGATTGTGCTTGGATTTGCGGTGTCTATTTTCTCTGGTTTTATTTTTTTTTGGTTCGAATGACATTTCAAGATCTGGTACTATTTTCTCATTTTTATGTTTCATCTGTGTGGGCTTTATCTGATTATGGGCCTTGACAGTTACATTTGTTAAAGTATTGTGCTAAACGTTTTTTTCTTTCAACCAAATACTTTGACTGTGATTTCAACCAAAAAGTTTTGAATATGGTTTCACTTCTCTAACTTAGTTTTCAAGTTTGGAGTGACTAAGGATTCGTGGTTGCGTGTTTCATTTTTCTTTGTTCAAACCATTTGTTTCGAACACATTACTTCAAGATTGCTAGTCATTTTCTTTTGGTTTGAACATTGTTGTGGGTTACATGTCCATCCGAGTTTGATTTCTATTCTTCTCATCTTGTATTTTTGCTGCTCGATCTTTACTTCATTCAAACGATTACTGATGGTGATGGATTATTGGTGTTCTTGTTAGCGGTTTGGTCATTTCTTGATAGTGGTTTTGTGGATCTTGGGAGTGCAGTTTGGAGCTTAACTAAAACCGGAAAGAAGACAAACTGAATGAAAGTGACTCTTTTGTTGTGTACCACTAGCGGTTTGTCTGTTTATCAGGTTTGACCAAAAGGACTGGCGGTTTGACTTTGTTGCGGCTGATTGATCATAGCGGTTTGACTGTCGTTTGACTGTAGCGATTTGTTCACTGTAGCGGTTTGTTCACTGTAGCGGTTTCGATAATAGCGGTTTTGTGATCTAAACAGGTGGCGGTTTGGATTATAACCAAAACCGGAAAGATGACAAAATTAATGAAAGTGACTTGTTTGGCTTGATGCTCCAGCGGTTTGACTGTCTGACCATTTGTGATAGTGGCGGTTTGTGACAGTTACTATTAGCGGTTTTGATCCTAGCGGTTTGGTACTTGGTTGGCGGTTTGATACTTCTGTACTAGCGGTTTGATAACTAGCGGTTTGTACTAGTGGTTGGATTTCTGTACTAGCAGTTTTTGTTTGCCACTTAGTGGTTTGAAGTAAAATGGTGTAGCGGTTTGACCATTGGTTTGACCTTTGATGTAGCGGTTTCAAGATAGAAGAAACAAAAATGAAGATGAAGATGAATAACAGACTATGACCACAACAAATACACAACGACACCTCTGGACCATTGACCAACAAGATTACAAATTACCATAAGGTATCATAACCCGTATGCGTAACCTCAGACCACAAACCGTGACAACTGAGTCCCACAAGGAACCCATAAGCTCGATTTATTTAACGATTGTCTGGTCGTCCTTGGTTCACAGTCAAATGAAAACATTATATACGATGAAGAAGCTTTGACCACATGCAACATACCATGTCTCATTTGAGTGACTTCAGCCTTAAACATCATCAGTCACAATTAAACCGAACAACATCAGTCCTTCAACACCGAAGTTACCACAACCACAACATAAGCATCAACACTAACTATCCAAAACCCCTTCGACAACTTCAACAACAGTCAGCCTCTTCAATCTATTTTACTCTCTCAACCATCACAACTAATTGATACTAAATAAAATTAAATAAATCTCAGACTTTCTTTCGTGTCATCGATATATCAGATCTTTTTAAAGATCAAACATACGAAAGAAAATTATCATCATCGATCAATTTGTGAAGCCTAGCTTCAATTTTATCCGAACTCGATAAAGATGGACCTATAACAAATGTGTTATAACCCTCTTTGGTTCGTTCCAAGATCCAACTAATTGAAAACACAAAAACAAGACACACCCGATACCTTCGAATGGATCTTGAAGTCCTTCAATTGATTACTTGATTCTGAATGAATGATGGAGTTGAGAGTATGAGTTTTGAAGATGATGAAATGAGATTTTCTCGATTTTAGGAAGAGAGTAGGTGAGAGAAGTGCAGAAAAAATTAAGGGGGCTGATTATAAGTGTAATTAGGGTTATGGTGGGACATTATTTCTTTTATCTGTGTTTTAGGGTTAATCTAATTTTACTTAAGAGGCCGGAAGTTTGGATTAGAATTTGGGTTATTATTTTTGATGGGCTTTGATTTTTTTTTGGGCTTCAATGTTAGACGCTGGAAATGATACAAATGATAATGTTTTATGAGTTATTATTTTGTGGATTTTACATGGACTCAAAATGTTATTCTCAAAATGTTAGTTTTGGACACAACATTTTTTTAATAATTTCTAGTATCATTGAGTGGTATGTTTGGTGTTACAAATTTCACGAGGATACACACGTCACGGCTAGTATTTGGGTATATGAATGTCAACGTGATTACAGAGTTTTGGATTTGGCAGCACCGTCCTATTGGTACCTATGATTTACGTGAGCCTGCGATCTGATCTTTGCGATTTGAGTTACGGTTGACTAATTGCGATTTGGTTAATTGCAAGTTGACAAGTTGCTATTTGACTTGTTGCGATTTGACTAATTGCGATGGTACCAGTTGCGATTTGACGTTGCGAGTTGACACTTGCAATCTGACTTATTGCAATTTGGTTGATTGCGATTTGACTTGTTGCAATTTGACAAACAATGACTTGACTTGTTTTGATTTGATCAAGTTGAGATTTGACTTCTTTGACTTGAATTTTGAAGATTAGTATTGCACTTCACTCTTGGTTATTCTTGATGATTTCACGGTTTCTCTTGTTGATTTTAGAAAATCCCGCGAAAGATTCGATTTCTCGGTTTAAATCTCAAGAGTTGTAAAATCCCGTCAAATTAATTTTGGACAAGTAGGCTGGACTTGGATTTAGACATAATAATACTTACAGGGTTTGACTCTTTTTTTTTTGGATAAGTTTGTGCTACGAGATCGGTAGGAATTGGGAAATTATGGTAGCTTGGTTGGTTTGTTAATTCACGGGTTCGTGTACTTAGGATCTCAAATATCTCGGGGTTGGTTGGATGCACGATGTTTGATGATCCTTGTTCGAGCGTATTTCTAGTGATTAGACTTGGATAGTTCAAGAGGCGGATATATACAATAAAGGATGGAAGGTTGGGTATATACCACTACCTATATTTAAAGGAGTCACGTTGTTGTGCTCAATATAGGTTCTAAATCACAAATTTAGTACAAGTATAAGTCGCGAATTTGTCTTTTATCAAGCTTCATCAACGGATCGTTGTTTCTCAAGTTTCTAATGGGATTGTAGTACAAGATATTCTCAAGAGGTGGTCAGATTTAAAGACATGAGGTAGATTGTTTAGAGACGTATTCTTAACCTTTTACTCCCTCTAAAGTTAAACACATTTCATCAAGCGGTTTTGGCATATTACGAGCTTCATTGAATTTTTAATCTGCTAAACCATTGATGAGGAGACAAACGAGGGGTTACTACAAGAGAGTCTTAATCACTGTCTTCTTTACAGTAGTGTTATTTGGCTCTTTCCATGTATCTATGTTGTGCCTGACAAAATCACAACCATCACGGACTCCCAGCCATGGCAAAAATGTCATTGCATGACATTTTTGAGGGGGAGAATAGGCGCATGTTTCTTCTGGCGCATGTTTCTTCTCCTTTTGGTTATTTAACCGCACAATATGATTACGAAGTTCATTTGGTATTCCTCATTTGAGATTGAAGTGGGTTTCTCGAAGGCTCGTACTTATTGTATCTTGAAGTCGGGGTTGGTTGGATGCATGACTTTCAATGATAACTTGCTCGTGCTTAAGATTTAAGTTGAAGACTTGGGTTATCTAGTTACCAGAAGTCGGGGTGGATGGTTGAAGACCTAGTTAACTATCACTTAAAGGAGTTACATTATAGTACTCAGTGTCACATGCAGAAGACGATGTGGATAATCGGAAGAGGTGATGAAAGTCTCATACTTTGTGGGGATAGTACTGAGTACTTATAGATTTGCATGGTGGACAAATTCTCTACACCGTTCTTCCAACAACATTGCAAGCTTAAGTAACGAATTTGGGGAATTCTACTTCATTTTTCAATTTGGGTATATCGGGTTTCCTTCACCAAGTGGTCACAAATAGCCGTCAGAGTACGAGGTTGGCTAGTTTGCTAAAGTGTTTAAAGGTTGTGATGTGATCATCAATTCTCACGGGATATTCGACGGTACCGCACGTCAAAGATGCTTCACAGTCTAAGCAAAATCTTTCAAGATCCTTCAACATCATTCATGATTTTTCAAGATGTTTTCTTAAGACAAAAACTTCTCATGCATATGGCCGTACACGTCAATGATGCTTCCGAAAGTTCGAACCAATCATGGGGGAGAAAGGTGTACTGTGTTATAAGGTCAACCTCCATGGGGAAGTAGTTCATACTACTTTACTTAGTATGGTTTGTGAAGTATTCTACATATGAGAGAAGAATTGTTGCTGATCTCTTGCATGTTACCTCAAGCTGATATTCTCCAAAACCAAACTTTTTGTAACACATTCAATTTGTTACTGTCTCACGGTTTCTTCTTGGTTTTGTAAAATCCCGCGAAAGAACTTACTTCTCGGTTTAAATCATAGATTTGTAAAATCCCGTGATGATGGGTTATGCGCTTTTGACAATGATCGGGATAAAACCATTATCAAAGTTCATTTAAAATATCATAAAGGGCTAGATCTGGGCATTTAAACCATAAGATGTGACTACGGCGTTAATTCACTATTATTTATTTGAGGTTGAAGTGAAATTTCACGGGTGCGTGTACTTAGTATCTGAAGATATCGGGGTGGTTGGATGAAGATTCTTCGAGATCCTTGTTCAAGCGCTTAATCCTTACAATGACGAAGACTTGGATATCTAGTTATGTTTGTGATTCTTCCTCTCTATTACCACAAAATAACTATCACTTTAAGGAGTTACGTTGTAGTGCTCAGTGTCACACAAAGATGTGTATATCCAAGAGGTGATGTACGTCTTATACTTGATGGTTGGTTGGTTGAAGAGTATAGAGTACTTAGGGATTCGATGTTGCACGAACTCTCTACACCGCTCTCTGTCACACATTAGTGCAAGTTTAAGTCACAAGTTCGGGTTATTTTTCTTTAGTCTCAAGTTCATCATATTGGGTTTCTCCATCAGTAGTCACGACAAAGAGCCGACATAATGATAATGGGGTTGGAAACGAGTTAGCTGAGAGAAGTAGAAAAGAGAGAGATGATGTCTGTTCATATCAGTTCAGGCCTCGTTCTTCATCGATTATGACGTCTGTTCACATCAGTTCAGGCCTCGTTCTTCATTGACAATGGCGTCTGCAGATAACACTTCAGGCCCCGTTCCTCAAAGAAAAGAAAGGTGTACGCTTAAGTGCGCTTTATCTTTGGAAGAAGAGAAATCTTCTTATTTATGGCCATTCTCATCAACAAGTTTCATGCTCTTCCCATGCTCACTCAGTCTTCAAGTGGATCGACGTGCATTGGAGTATACTCTTATTCACTCGTTCAACTAAAAATTGCAGTTGGCAGGCATATGTAATTTTTGAAGGGAGGAAAGGGTGAATAAACAAATTGTCGGTCATCAAGAACCATCAAGTGGATCTACTTACCGTTGATGGTATTCTTATTCACTCGTTCAATCAAAAATTGCAGTTGGCAGTCATATGTAATTTTTGAGGGGGGGGGGAGGGTGAATAAACTACATGTTGATTGATGTTTGAGAAATGGTCATACGACTCCTGAATACATCAGTTTAGGAGTCATGCAAACCACGGTTCTTTAACACTACATGTTCTATCGTCCATGAAGAAAGAAGATATGCTGGTTCAACCATCGGTTTGAAGAATACTTTCTGGCAGTACTTCTCCAACAACTCATGAAAGCATATGTTTAGTTATTCGTCAAAGTGTTGAAGAACAAAGGTCATGGAATGCTAATAGACATCTTCTCACGGGCTGATATAATCAGTGATAAAGGGCTTCTAGTCAATGCTTCATGTACACGTCATTATGCTTCATGTACACATCATTATGATGATTTCGATTAATCGTAACCATCAGGGGAGAGAAATGTGTACACCAAGGACGCACAACAGGTTCACGTGATCGGGCTTAATATCTCATGATACATATTATAGATGATCAGTGTTTCAACTTGTTACTTTGGTGTTATCATCTCATGTGTACGTTACGGGCTGATGGGTTATATGTAAGATTACTGGAATGCATTTGGTGAGATGAAGATGTTGGTATTCTGTTCCCCCAAATAGACAATCTTGAAGAAGGTCGAGTCTACAGTCTATCCTACATTCTCCGCTGTGTGTTAGAAGACTAAAGACGGTATGCATTTGGTTATCAAAAGACTTCTTCATATTATGGGGGAGAGCACTAATTAGGGGAGAGTGAAAAGCCAGAATTAATCCCTAATTAAATGTGCTCACATTGCTCTTCAGCAAGTCAAGTGATGGCAGCTGAGAAGATTCAGGAAGCTGAGGAGTAATGGACTTGCTGCATATATCCTTGTATATATTTGCTTCATACATACTTGTATATATCTTAAAACAAAAAGAAAATAGAAAAATATAAAAACTATAAAAACCCTAAAAATCAGAAAAACATAAAATACCAAAAATAGTCCTCCTAGGCATGTCTTCTGTTAATCAATAATATTTATGGACCTAGAAATGTTATTCAATAATGACACGGGTCTTTAAATGAAGCTCGAGCAAAAGTTATACTTACCGGTTAAAACATGTCTAATAGGTTTGCAGTTACTTCAGACTGCAACCCGTGCATTACTATGGGGAAAGCACGTCGCCAAAAAGACGGTTGTTCCTCCAACTGGGTGATGTTCACCTGGGCATGGATTACTTTATATCCATGTTTCTTTGATCTGATGTACGATTCAGTGCATCATTTCTTGTATAAGAAGAGAAGTCTTCTTTACACCACAAACTCCTTCCCGTCCATGTTTCTTCGATCTGATGTACGATTCAGTGCATCATTTCTTGTATAAGAAGAGAAGTCTTCTTTACACCACAAACTCCTTCCCGTCTATGATTCTTCAGGAGAGTTTTGGTGTTTCACAAGGTGGTAACTGGACTTAAATTTTCACAAATTCTTGACGCTCAATTGAATGACTGCAGCTCTTTAAATAGAAAACGGGTCATTAATTGAGGGGGAGAGTATTTGGTCAAAATTTCTGACACCTTTTTACACTTAGTGCAACATCAGCAGTGACACTCTCTCCTGGTTCAAGGGAGAGCATAGTATGCTCCATCATCAGATTATATTAAACCTGGCCACATTTTCTCTCATATTTTCTAAACTAATTTAAATCAATTGGGATCACAAATCTCAATTGGTTTGAAATTTTTGATCAGGGGAGAGAATGTGATTTAA
Organism: Artemisia tridentata subsp. tridentata; assembly: GCA_021014915.2. Taxonomy (NCBI): domain Eukaryota; kingdom Viridiplantae; phylum Streptophyta; class Magnoliopsida; order Asterales; family Asteraceae; genus Artemisia; species Artemisia tridentata. The sequence goes on along the minus strand of CP139503.1, from coordinate 77,914,653 downwards.
TTATGAAATCTGATAAAAATGTGATGTTTTGGAATCAAGTGTAGGCTCTCCCATATGTGCTAAACTCTTTCGAATATCGATGCACATATTGAGGGGGAGCGAATGGATGTAAATGGATGTGGCATCTCATGTGAGCACGACTCAGACTTCACGAATGAATTGACGAAACATAAACTGTCATTAATCGAAAGGATGCGTTCTGGCCGGGTAATAATTTCAAGCTGGTCTAACCAGTGATGTAAGCGTGTCTCGAAGAGAACGTATCTGAGTAGAGTGTACCGTTTCGAGAAACTTTCTGTGAACTTGACCAGGACGGGTAATAATTTCAAGCTAGTCTAACTAGTGATGTAAGCGTGTCTCGAATCGGTCATGTTCACTGAAAGTGGATCAATTCAAAAAGTGAAACCTCTACCCAACATGTGCAAACTTTAAATTTAAAACATATGTGCACATGTTAAGGGGGAGAATTTGGAAAATATAAAACTCTCAAAGTGTTAGCAAAATGTGTTTCATAATCATGAACACTTTGAGAGATTTTTCAAGGATTTGGTAAATGGCAACATAGGATAGTCATGAAGTTATAAGGTGGCTAAGGTTAGGAAAACCATCCTATGATCCGCCAGAGCCGGAGGGATCTACCCAAGGACAATACCGAATAGTTAGTATTAGACAGTCCTTAGGTACGATTATGAAAAAAGGAGTAATATGAGAAAGGAGAAAGAAGGGGTTGAAGAATTAAAAAGAAATGAAATGAGAAAGGGTGAAAAGAAATAGCCTTCCAAATTATTCAAACTTAGGGCAGAAACCGGGTTCAATTCATATGCTACTAGTGGTTACTAAGGTAACACCGGTATTGAAGACAAGACGTCATGGACCCAGTGACGCACTGCACTAAACCTTCTAAGCCACTCAAGTTCTCTTAAAAGGACTTGTTTCATTCTCACGGGGAACCATGCATAATCTATCGACCGCTCATTACGAGTTATGTTGATATTGAAACAGGAGACACCGCTCCAGTCTCCGACTACCAAAATTGCACTTATCGAGTCTAGAGCCACGAGATGCATAATAAGATCTCATAGGAACACGTGCAACTTCTACACTGCTTGTTCAACATTAAAGACACCAGCTGTAAACTTATGAGTCCTACGCAGATCTTAACAATCTGCCAGAACCTTTCTGAGGGAATTTACAAATGTAATTCTCAGTGATTGAATGGAAATTCCTGCCAGGGTCAACATCAAACAGCCCTGAAAGCAGGTCACTTCGGTAATTCCTTGTGGATTACGCTTAGTGGTCGCGGCGGTTTCAAACGGTCTACAGTCGTGGAGTGATCTCCAGCGACTCACCTAATCGTTGATTTACTACGGTAGATCTTTAAAGCCCTCTGTGGGTTTCCGATTTAGGAACGGCCTTGGTAAGGATTAGAGAGAGTTTTCACACTATGCTGTTAATAATCTCGAAGTCCGAACCTATAAGTACCGGACGTTTTATTGCTAACTGTCGTATGCAGGAATTACTGGTGGTTGTAGCTGATTGTTGTTGCAGCTGATTGCGGCTGTAGCTGATTGCCGAACATGATGCCAATACATCACCACATGCCCTCACTACACCATCATCGTATTCAAAGAAGTCATGATAAACCAAAAGACCTTCAACACAGCTTCTACAAACTCTGATGCTGAAAATCATGACCCAGAATAGTGAGAGCATGTCGGTTCAAAGAATACCACATCACATGGAGACATAATGCTGAAAAAGGATGACTTGAAGACATATATTGGATGATAACTTCAAATACTACTCAAAGATCATCCAAGACAAAAGATCAATCATCACAAGTTCACTGCTGAAGGCACAAAGATCAAAGACATTGAAGAATCAAAGACTACGAGCTATGAAGTCAAGTTCAGGGGATAGAATTCTAGAATTCATATTATTATTTACGGGGTGACCTCCCTTAGGGGGAGATTGTTAGGAAAATAAATATTCATCTGAAGACTCGGTCACCCCGAATACTAATTAGCATTTATATAGCTCGTAGGATTATCAGTATTATTATTATTAGTTTAGATATATTAGTATTTGTGGAGTTGGGTCGGGTCTTTACCCACTGTCAGCTCACTCCACAGCCCACTAAAAGCAAACTAGCTAGTACTATATATATCCCTTCCCAAATGTGGGAAGGGTTGGAACTCTCACACTTTTCAATCTAATATTCACACAATTTTCTCTCAAGTTCCCAACTATCTCTCTACTCTCTCTCTCTAACTCAAACATGGATTTGTTCTTCCATAATCCAAGGCCTCTCGAATCCACACAATCAATATGTTTAGATCTTACAGTAAAAGTCTCTACTTAGTGTTTTGTTTATATAAAAAAAGATAAAAGATTTACGAAAATAGCAAAGCAAGTCCTTGATTTTGAACAACGACAAGTTTTACCCTTTATATTTACTGCAGAATTCACAAATATCATAAAACCCTTTTAACGTATAACTTCTAGGGTTTTTGGTACAGCAGCCATCAACAAAACACACTTCTCTCCCAACCTTGAATTCAATTCACAAGTCATCAGTTAATAATCAAAATGGGTGGTGGGAAGAAACGAGAGAGAATTCATAACCCAGAACCCTTTCTCACCGGTGAATCCAACAAATCATTTTCCAAAAAACGAACTAAACCATCCAAACTACATCTGCAGGAACAAAAGGTATCATTTTTTTACTTAAATTTAGAACCGTTTAATTGGGTTTTGTTAGAAGTTATGGATATTGCTTATTTGTTCTGCTTATTACAATTTGGAGACTTAAACATCCTTAATAAGCTAATTTTTACCGAAATAAGCAGAGGAGAATAACAAGTTTGGTGAAAGAAATAGCAATTCTAACAACCCTCTAGGTATTGTTAGATGTTAAGTGGGTGTTTGTTTCAGCTTATATAGTGGGCTTATGGCTAATTAGGTTTTCGGCTTATGCTTCATAAGCTCACTTTTTGTAGCTTATTTTGAAAATTTTCGGCTTATCATGTCATAATAAGTTTATATAAGCCGAAAAGTTTCAAAATGAGCCACGAAAAGTGAGCTTATGAAACATAAGCTCAGAATCACATCAGCCATAAGCCGGCTAATATAAGCCAAAACAGACACCCCTAAATATTAGTGCCAACTGACAAGTAAAAAGTTAGTTTTTCTAAGATGCTCAATATATGTTAGAAGCATTGAGTTTGGTCTGTAAGAGGATAAATATTGGTGATAAACGTGCTTTGTTTATAGCTAAATGTTCCTGATAGCCGTAGAATTATGTCTCATACAAATTTTAATATTTGCGAGAAGTTCTATGTCCATTTTAGGTTTTATTTGAAAATTGATAATAGGATGCCAAATCGGGAATTCTAAAATTTCAGAATAGTACTGGCTTGGGTGACCTGCCGGGAAGTCTTCACATTAGGGCCATACAGAAAATAATTGCTTCTTGCCGGAATTTCAGCCCGAAGAAGATGATCGGAAAAATCAAGAGCGCGAGGATAGCAACTCTGATACCAATTGAAACATATACATCTTGAAATCAATTAAGAAATGGAAAATGTGCTTTCAATTGCAACAATATCACTAGGAATTCAAGAATTATGAAAAAGAACTCGCAATGATTTGTTACTGAAATTGTGTGGTTGTTACAATGATTGAAAGAGGGAAGAATTGTGTTTATAAAACTAAATGAATGATGAAAATGATTACAATGTGAAGTATTTAACTAAGAAGGGTTGTTTGGGTTGAAACTGATTTTGGCGCCCAAAACAACTAAAACAGATATTTGAATTTTTAGTCCTTTGACTTCTGAGTTTGACTTATTTGGACTTTCTCAATTCAGCTTGTATCACATACCGTTGATTAATTAAAGAGCTAAGATTGTGTGATCTTAATAGGAACATAACTTGGATCCATGGCTTGAAGAACACATGAATCGAAAAAATACCCTACAATCGAATTAGGGTCTTTGGATTTGATCTATTGTTGTTTTTGTTTATTTGTTGTAGGTTTTAATGTGCTCATGTGTATTGTTAGTCTTTTTTTTCCCTTCATATAAACATAAAAACGAATTTGAGTTAATTTTACTAAATCAATAAATATTTAGCTTTTATTATTTTTCATATTTTATAAAAATAATAATAATACATAAAAGAGAAGGTTAAATTTTTTTTTTAATGTAAAAGTCTCCACTTATTGTTTTGTTTTATTATATAAAAAAAAAAGATAAAAGATTTAGGAAAATAGCGAAGCAAGTCCTTGATTTTGAACAATGACAAGTTTTACCCTTTATACTTACTACAGAATTCACAAATATCATAAAACCCTTTTAACGTATAACTTATAGGGTTTTTGGTACAGCAGACATCAACAAAACACACTTCTCTCCCAACCTTGAATTCAATTCACAAATCATCAGTTAATAATCAAAATGGGTGGTGGGAAGAAACGAGAGAGAATTCATAACCAGAACCCTTTTTCACCGATGAATCCAACAAATCATTTTCCAAAAAATGAACTAAACCATCCAAACTACATCAGCAGGAACAAAAGGTATCATTTTTTTACTTAAATTTAGAACCGTTTAATTGGGTTTTGTTAGAATTTATGGATATTGCTTATTTGTTCTGCTTATTACAATTTGGAGACTTAAACATCCTTAATAAGCTAATTTTTACCGAAATAAGCAGATGAGAATAACAAGTTTGGGGAAAGAAATGGCAAATCTAACAACCCTCTAGGTATTGTTATATGTTAAGTGGGTGTTTGTTTCGGCTTATATAGTGGGCTTATGGCTAATTAGGTTTTCGGCTTATGCTTCATAAACTCACTTTTTGTAGCTTATTTTGAAAATTTTCGGCTTATCATGTCATAATAAGTTTATATAAGCCGAAAAGTTTCAAAATGAGCCACGAAAAGTGAGCTTATGAAACATAAGCTCAAAATCATATAAGCCGTAAGCCGGCTAATATAAGCCAAAACAGACACCCCCTAAATATTAGTGACAACTGACAAGTAAAAAGTTAGTTTTTCTAAGATGCTCAATATATGTTAGAAGCAATGAGTTATTCTATGATATGAGTCTTATTCATGGAATGGTTGGGATAGTGATTAACCACACTTAGGATTTTAATTGATCTATTTTGTTTATTTTTCATTTTTACACCAATTTATATCCCAAATATTATCCATACCATATATTATTCTTTATCCAAATCTTTGATTTATTGAGATTAGAGATTTGAGCAATCTTAAGTATCGTAGTCGTGGATTCGGCTATGTATTTATGATTTTGTCGCCCTTTTTGATATAATATTATTGGTGAAGATTACTCGGTCCTATCTTTAGCCTATTCGAGTTAAGGATTTGAGCAATTGCAAGTATCGTGTTCGTGGATTCGATCATGTATTTGTGATTTTGTCGCCTTTTCTGGAATTTGAGATCGATAGAGATTAAGGAGAATGATTAACCCTTAAACCTCAAAACCCTTTTTGCCGCTTTAGACTTGTTATTCCTTGGCTTTAGTGAGGGAGATGTGTATACTTGCCAAGCTTATGATAGAATATTCGTCACGACTGGACAGTTAAACGATTAGATTTGCTTTTATCAAATTATTTTATTTTACTTCTAATTCGTTAAATGTTTGGCTGTGTGATTATGACAAAAATGAATACATGCTTAAATATAAAAATAAATCCTAATATCTTTTAGGATACATTTTCATAAGATTAATTCTAAGGTTTACTTGGGGACAAGTAAAGTTCAAGTGGGGGGATATTTGATGAACTCAAATAAGTACAATTTATTACTATCATTTATCCTATTAATTTGACTTGTTTTATTATATTATGTATGAGAATTGATACTTAATCGTTTACTTTTGTAATTCTCAGGTAAAAACAAGCATTTGGTGAAACTTGGCGATTTTGGACTAATTATGGAGCAAAACAAGCAAGAAGTTAAGAGTCTACTGAAATGTACAAGATCAAGACTATTCTGCTCCAGATGCGCCGCATCTTACTTATTACATACGGCGCATCGCTATCAAGATTTCACAAGATACGATCCAAGATACAAGAGGACATGCGCCGCATCTATAAATGGAGTTACGCCTCATCTTCTGGCGGTGTACGAATATTCCTGAATATATTAATCTTGGACCCCACGCGAAGTTAAGTCAATGCGCCGCATCTACTTACTAGATGCGCCGCATCTTACCCTCAGACAGAAACTATAAATACCCCAAAGTCAGACGAGAGAAAGAGTTCGACAGTTTTTAGAAGACCGAAGTACAGAAACCCTAGGACGAATTCAGTCAAGGCAGCAGCACAAGACACACCTTGAACAAAGATACAAGAGCTGTAAGAAGGTCCTGCATGTATTTAATTCATTAAGTAGTTTTGTTTTATTGTGTTAGTAAACTTTAATTCATCAGGATTGGTGGCTTGTGTAATGTGACAACGGAAAGATTGCACTCCCTTAAAACTGCTTTCTCATTAATTAAAGTTTATATGTTGATGTCTTTGGTGACTTTTATTAGTGCATTGATAACCTCTGTGTCTAGCTGAGCGTTGATCGGGTCGCCATGCCTCTGCCCTCGCCTATTTATTAGATCGCCTATGCATTCTACCGTCTGTAGAAAAGTAGGAAGAAAGATAAATAGGATAGTCATAAGTAATCATTAAGGGTTTAATCGCCGATAAGATTAGAACCAACGAGAAAGGACTTAATCTCGGTGCGTTGCATCGAACTATACACTTCATATAAAACTAGCAATAAAACAAGTGACAAACTACTTATCTATCAGGACAGGTCTTCTTATTGTCTCAAGTATTTATATGTGTACGTGTGTGCTACTTGCTAATTCATGCCTATTAGTTTAGTTTATTATTTAATTGCAACCAAAACGTGCCAGTCTCTCAGGCTGAACCCCCTTGCGTTAGATTAGGTTGTATAGCTAACTTAGAATATTAAAATACTGATTAGAATAACTAGATAATACGTTCCACTCTTAGTGATCGACACTCTACTTACCATTATATTCATACTGACCGGGTACACTGCTCGTTAAGTGTGTGTGTTATTGATAAGTCGGCTAAATATAAATTTAAAACTTGAGTAGGCATTAATACTGCTAAACCGCAATGACACATCGCACGCATCAGAATTCAAGAATTATGAAAAAGAACTCGCAATGATTTGTTATTGAAATTGTGTGGTTGTTACAATGATTGAAAGAGGGAAGAATTGTGTTTATAAAACTGAATAAATGATGAAAATGATTACAATGTGAATTATTTAACTAAGAAGGGTTGTTTGGGTTGAAACTGATTTTGGCGCCCAAAACAACTAAAACAGATATTTGAATTTTTGATCCTTTGACTTCTGAGTTTGACTTATTTGGACTTTCTCAATTCAGCTTATATCACATACCATTGATTAATTAAAGAGCTAAGATTGTGTGATCTTAATAGGAACATAACTTGGATCCATGGCTTGAAGAACACATGAATCGAAAAAATACCCTACAATTGACTTAGGGTCTTTGGATTTGATCTATTGTTGTTTTTGTTTATTTGTTGTAGGTTTTAATGTGCGCATGTGTATTCTTAGTCTTTTTTTTCCTTCATATAAACATAAAAACGAATTTGAGTTAATTTTACTAAATCAATAAATATTTAGCTTTTATTATTTTTCATATTTTATAAAAATAATAATAATACATAAACGAGAAGGTTAAATTTTTTTAAAATGTAAAAGTCTCCACTTATTGTTTTGTTTTATTATATAAAAAAAAAGATAAAAGATTTACGAAAATAGCAAAGCAAGTCCTTGATTTTGAACAATGACAAGTTTTACCCTTTATACTTACTGCAAAATTCACAAATATCATAAAACTCTTTTAACGTATAACTTCTAGGGTTTTTGGTACAACAGCCATCAACAAAACACACTTCTCTCCCAACCTTGAATTCAATTCACAAATCATCAATTAATAATCAAAATGGGTGGTGGGAAGAAACGAGAGAGAATTCATAACCCATAACCCTTTCTCACCGATGAATCCAACAAATCATTTTCCAAAAAACGAACTAAACAATCCAAACTACATCAGCAGGAACAAAAGGTATCATTTTTTTACTTAAATTTAGAACAGTTTAATTGGGTTTTGCTAGAAGTTATGGATATTGCTTATTTGTTCTGCTTATTAAAATTTGGAGACTTAAACATCCTTAATAAGCTAATTTTTACCGAAATAAGCAGATGAGAATAACAAATTTGGTGAAAGAAATAGCAATTCTAACAACCCTCTAGGTATTGTTAGATGTTAAGTGGGTGTTTGTTTCGGCTTATATAGTGGGCTTATGGCTAATTAGGTTTTCTGCTTATGCTTCATAAGCTCACCTTTTGTAGCTTATTTTGAAAATTTTCGGCTTATCATGTCATAACAAGTTTATATAAGCCGAAAAGTTTCAAAATGAGCCACGAAAAGTGAGCTTATAAAACATAAGCTCAAAATCACATAAGCCATAAGCCGGCTAATATAAGCCTAAACAAACACTCCCTAAATATTAGTGACAACTGACAAGTAAAAAGTTAGTTTTTCTAAGATGCTCAATATATGTTAGAAGTATTGAGTTTGGTCTGTAAGAAGATAAATACTGGTAATAAACGTGCGCTGTTTATAGCTAAATGTTCCTGATAGCCGTAGAATTATGTAACACCCCCGTTTTCGATATTCGCAGCGGAAATATAAGTTGGGGTGTTATTTCATGGTTCGTAGTCATTATAATAGAAAACGACTCAAAAAGAGACATTTTTATTAAAAATGTTATCATTCATTTATTTAAATATCAGAGTACATAATATAGGTCCCAGAGGGAGGTTCGAAAATACGTTATAAAAGATTACATTATTCATTTGAATGATAACAAAAGGACGCCCTTTTTATAAAAGAAGTCCACAGCCACTCCATGCCATGTTCGTTCTCTCTTAATTACCTGAGATAAAACATGCTAAAAAGTCAACACAAAGGTTGAATGAATCCATAGTGTTTTATAATAAATTTGAACACAAGCCTATTATAAAGTATAAAATCATAGTACGATATATTGCACTAAGCCTCATGACACGCAATGCGTTGACAGTGTCCAGGTTCCACAAACATAATTAAATGAGAGTGGTCTCGCCCCCGAGTAGGAGTCTGCCTAGAAACTCTTTATAGAAATCAAATATAATACATTTGCATACCCGGCTACCCCGAAGGATATCCATCCGACTAATACAAATGGGTCGTCAGGCCAATAGATCTATTCATTATATTCGCGCTCACCCTGCGGGTGACTAATGGTGCATGATATGAGGGACTTTTTAATAAAAATAGGCAATAAGTTAACCTAGTGCAATAACAATTTAAAATACTCGTGTTCGATTTAGTAGCATGTATCTCCCCACAAGTTTGTAAAACGTATAAATAAAAGTGGGACTATGAACTCACCTTGATCAGTCTGAACGATAAACGATTTTAACTAAAGTTGATAAACGTCTCCGGCTTGCAACCTGATTTGGTACGTTATATTTTAGTAATCGTTCTTGAATATAATTAAGTTTATTTGTTCGTTTTGTAACGTTTTCGTTATCGTTTAAATGTTAATTTTGATACAACATGAAGTTTCTCCAAAAGTTATTAGATTTATCTTATTACTTATTATGTGTTCGTTCCGTTCGTTATCTTTTTTTTTGGAAGGCGACTTTCAACTTTTTGGGTCGGAGTCGCACCTGCCACATCGACAGGACCTCATCCACCACATACCCAGACTATGTTGTCTGAACCGGGTCCACGTTCGTTCGTTATCTAAGACTATATATTTTAATTCTCATTACTAATAAAAATTATAATAATAATAATAATAATAATAATAATAATAATAATAATAATAATAATAATAATAATAATAATAATAATAATAATAATAATAATATTTATTATAAGAATATTAATTATTAATTAACATTTTCACTTCTTCCCCTAAAGTTCTATATGTTGTCAACTTTTACCCTTGAACTTTCATATATTGACAAGTTTAACCCCTTAACTTTCACAAAATTACAATTTTTACCCCTCAACTTTCGTTAAATGACAACTTTTACCCCTATAGTTTCAAAAATGACATTTTCTACCCCTAGGGTTTAGGTCGACTGCATATTAAGTCCTTTTTATAAATCTAGTTAAAGTTTTGGCAAGAAACACCCTTGAGCTTTCTATGTCGTTTCACCCGTCGTCCTTATTCTTTAAAAACACTTTATATCTTATGATTTATGGCAAAACCTTTTACGACTCTTTTGAAACCTTGTTTATCAATTTATAAAATTGATTTTTAAAAAAACTTAGCTCGTGATTCGAGCTCACGAGCTCGAAATAATTAATTTTTGGTGCGTTTGGTTTGTTTTGTCGGGTCAGAAAACACGCAACAAAAAAAAGGCCATATCTCATTCATTTCTTAACCAATTGACTTCATTCTTTTTCCTATAGTTAGATATCTAAGTGATCTACGTTTGTACCAAAACCTAAAAAATTTAAACTCCGTTTAGTGGTCGAAACTGAGCTTGCAAACTCAGGGTCTGCTGCTGTCTTCGACAACTTTTATATGCACAAAATGATTTTGTTTTCGATTTTAACACTTACAAACTACGAATTTTTTATTATAATTAGTATCTTTAACATGTTTAGAAAGTTTCTAGTTAATCCAAGATAGTTTAGAATTACAAAACAAATAGAAAGGGTGTTTGTTTGTTCGACAGTTTTGAAAAAAGAAAAAGAAAAATGGATTTTGATCACTTAGGGTTTTTAAGTTAGATTTTAAGGTATATTAGAAGTATTTTAAGCTTGTTTAGACTTTATCTTATCATATTGTACATCAAAATAAAATAACTAGGGTGTGTTTGGGTTTGTTCGGCCAAAAAGAAAAAGAAAGAAAAAAAATGTAAAACTTGGTTTTAGGGTTTTATCTATATTAAGGCTTGTTTATTTATGTTATTAAGATTATTTAGAGTATATAGAACAAAAGAAAAGGGCTTGAGGACTTACCTAGAATAGTATGGATCGAATGGAGTTAAAATGGGACTTAGGGTTTTGAAATGAGCACTAGGGTCATCAACCTCCTTCCTTGGCTTCTCAAAGATGCTATTGAACTTGATTTAGGGCTGTGGTGACAGAAGTTTGGGAGTATAAGGGCTGCGGGTTTTGGTTCGATGGGTTTGAGGGTGGTAGAGTGGGTTTTGGGGACTTTTATTTATAGAGGGATATGTTAGGGCTTCTAGGGTTTCTATTGGAGAGTGTGTGCAAGAATTTGTTGAGGTGTGGGGTTAAAGATGGCGCTACATGGATAGGGGAAGGGAAAGGAAGCGTGGAAAGCTATGAGCCTCACATGTAATGCATTTCTAGAAGGGGAATGGTGTGGCAACTTAGGGTTCCTCCATTTTGATCCTTAAGGTTTAAGAAAAACTAAGGTTTAGTTTGGTTCTAGTTTAATTCGAACTAGGCTTTAGGATTTGTGAAGATTTGATTCGAAATGGGCTTTAATGGTTTGTACCTTAGGCTTAGTTGGGTGGTACTCTATAGGGTTAGGGTTTAGTTAGGGTTCCTAGGGTTTAGGGATTTTTAGAAATGGATTTTTAGGGTTTTGTGAAATAATAATACATGTATCGATTTGTATATATGTGTAGGAAAAATATTTTTGTGCATTAGCTAGTTGTACCTTAGGCTTAGGAGAGTTGTACTAGGGTTTGTAAAATAGGGAAAATATAATTTTAATATTTCCTTAATTTATATAATTTTTATATAATTTTTATTAAGGTTTTAAGATAATTAAATGGATTTTTAAGTTTTTGTGCTTTGGTGACTTGTACATTTGCTAAATAAATTATATTTAAATATTTCTAGGGTTTTGTTATTTTCATATGGTATTATGGTAGTTTAGGGTTTCATAAAAACTATTATCAGATAAAAATGTTTAGTTTAAAATGTACATTAATGAAATAACGCAAAGTGGTAAATGGTTCCTCGTAAAATTTTAGGTCAAAGATGTTTAAATTGTTAATTCTCAAATCTTGTTAAAGTTGGGTTGCGCGCACGTTTATCGAAGATGTGATCCACGTCACATAAGATAAAAGCATAACTAAGTAATAAATAAATAAATAAATTCTACGTGAAAAAAGGTTAAGTATTAAATAATTATGTAGGGAATTCTTACAGTGGTTACATTATCCCCGCGTTGAAAGGAATCTTGTCCCGAGATTCAGTTCGTGTTGGTGGTTGAATTGGGAAAAAGATGTGGGTATTTAGCCCGGATTTGATCTTCCCGTTCCCAGGTAAATTCTGGCCCTCTTTTGGAGTTCCATCTAACTTTGATGATGGGAACGCGACTTCGTTTTAGTTGTTTGATTTCTCTATCCATGATCTCCACAGGTTCTTCCACAAAATTGAGTTTGTCATTGAGACGAAGCTCTTTCATGGGAATCATGAGTGTTTCATCTGATAGACACTTTTTCAGATTAGAGACGTGGAAGATAGGATGTATCTTACTGAGCTCTACAGGAAGTTCTAATCTATAAGCTACTGGACCAATTCTCTCTAGAATTTTAAATGGTCCAATGTATCTGGGATTCAACTTTCCTCGCTTCCCAAATCTAACCATGCCTTTCCATGGTGATACCTTTAACATAACTCGATCTCCAACTTCTAATTCCATGGGCTTCCATCTTAAATTTGCGTAACTCTTCTGCCTATCTCGTGCAGCTTGTAAATGTTGCCGAATTTGCACTATTTTATCGGTGGTTTCCTGTATCATCTCTGGTCCTGTAAGTTGGGATTCTTCGACTTCCGCCCAGCAAATAGGGGACCGGCACTTTCGTCCATAAAGTGCTTCGAACGGCGCTGCCTTGATACTTGCATGGTAACTATTGTTATATGAGAATTCTGCCAAAGGCAGATGTCTATCCCATCCTTTTCCAAAATCTATTACACATGCTCTTAGCATATCTTCCAATGTTTGAATAGTTCTTTCGCTCTGTCCGTCAGTTTGTGGATGATAAGCCGTACTCATATCTAAATTGGTACCCAAAGCTTTCTGAAGCTTTTTCCTAAAATCGAGACGTGAAACGAGGATCACAATCCGAGATAATGGAAATTGGTACCCCATGTCGTGAGATTATCTCTTTCAGATATAATTAAGCTAAATCTTCTACTTCATCAGTCTCCTTAATTGGCAAAAAGTGAGCTGATTTCGTAAGACGATCAACTATAACCCAAATAGCATCATATCCACTGGATGTCCTAGGTAATTTAGTAATAAAATCCATAGTTATTCGTTCCCATTTCCATTCAGGAATCTCAGGTTGAGTCAATAAGCCGGATGGCCTTTGATGCTCCGCTTTAACTCGTGCACATGTCAAACACTTACTGACATATTCAGTTATGTCAGCTTTCATGTTTGGCTACGAGTAAAGCTTTTTGAGATCCTGGTACATCTTTTCAGATCCTGGGTGAATAGAATACTTGGACTTATGTGATTCATGCATAATCACATTCCTTAAATCACCAAAGAGTGGTAACCAGCTCCGATTCTTTATGCATCGAGTCCCATAAGGACGAATTTCAAATACCTTGTCCATACCTCTCAAATTCTCAGCCTGAACATTTTCTTCCTTCACTGCTTCAGCTTGTGCGTTGAGAATTTGGGATGGCAAGTCCAAACTGATGGTCATGACTAAAGTTCTGACTCTAAGAGGCTTAATTCGTTCCTTCCTGCTTAAAGCATCTGCTACAACGTTTGCTTTTCCAGGGTGGTAACGAATTTCACAGTCATAGTCACTTAGCAACTCTAACCATTGACGTTGTCTCATATTTAATCCTTTCTGGTCGAGAATATGTTGAAGGCTCTTATGATCTGTAAACACAACGCATTTTGTGCCATACAGATAATGTCTCCAGATTTTAAGAGCAAATACTACTGCTCCTAACTCAAGATCATGAGTAGTATAATTTTCCTCATGAGGCTTAAGTTGTCTAGAGGCATAAGCAATAACTTTGTTTCTTTGCATCAACACCGCGCCTAAACCTTGATGTGATGCGTCGCAGTAGACAACGAAATCATCACTCCCTTCTGGTAAAGCTAAAATTGGAGCTTCACAAAGCTTTTGCTTTAACAGCTGGAAGGCTTTCTCTTGATTTTCTCCCCAAACATACTTCTTGTTCTTCTGGATCAATTCCGTTAAAGATTTGGCTATCTTCGAGAATCCCTCGATGAATCTCTGATAATATCCAGCAAGTCCTAAAAATTGACGCACCTCAGTGGGAGTCGTCAGTGTCGGCCAATTTTTGACTGCTTCTATTTTGGAAGGATCCACGTGAATACTGTGACGATCAATCACGTGTCCAAGAAACTGTACGGTATGAATCCAAAAATCACATTTGGAGAATTTTGCGTACAGTTGCTCTTTCTTGAGCAATCCCAAAATAATCTTTAAATGCTCCGCATGTTCTTCTTCGCTCCGAGAATAGATAAGAATATCATCGATGAACACGATCACGAATTTGTCCAAATAAGGCTTGCACACACGGTTCATGAGATCCATGAACACAGCCGGTGCGTTAGTTAACCCAAATGGCATTACTTGAAATTCGTAATGACCGTATCTTGTTCGGAAAGCGGTTTTAGGAATATCCTCTTCCTTAACACACAGCTGATGATATCTGGATCTTAGATCGATTTTCGAGTAAACACTTGATCCTTGCAGTTGGTCGAACAAATCATCGATCCTTGGCAATGGGTATCGGTTCTTCACCATAAGTTTATTCAACTCCCGGTAATCGATACACATCCTGAGAGTTCCATCCTTCTTCTTGACGAATAGGACAGGTGCTCCCCAAGGCGATTAGCTTGGTCGAATAAAACCTTTATCCAATAACTCCTGCAGTTGATTGGATAGTTCCTCCATTTCTGATGGCACTAAACGGTAGGGTGCTCGTGCTACTGGCGCTGCTCCCGGCACTAAGTCAATCTGGAACTCTACCTGACGAACAGGTCGTAGCCCAGGTAACTCTTCAGGGAATACTTCCGGAAAGTCTCGTACTACAGGTACATCTTCTAGTCGCTTTTCATCCGTCTTTTCCTCAGTTACATGAGCTAGGAACGCTTGACATCCTTTGTTGATGTATTTCATGGTTTTCATGCAAGATATTATGCTTAGTTTGGTCTTACTTTGATTACCTCGGATAATCAAAGTTTCACCCTCAAAAGGGATATGAACCACTTTCTCGTCGCATATAATCCTTGCATGATTTTTGGATAACAAATCCATACCAATAATCACGTCAAAGCTTCCGAGTTCAATGGGCATAAGATCGATGTCGAAGGGTTGATTTAATAGGGTCAAGGTACAACCTCAGATTATAGAGTTAGTGCCTACTAATTCCCCATTAGCTAGCTCAATTTCGTATGTATCATTTAAGGCAGTGGGAGTAAGTTTAAGTGAAGTAGCGAAAGTAAGGGATATAAACTTTTATCGGCTCCGGTGTCAAATAATACTCTAGCTAAATGTTGATTGAGATAAAATGTACCCGTGACAACGTCCGGGTTCTGCTGCGCATTACCATCTCCTAACACATAAACTCGTCCGCGGGCACCGTTGTTTGGATTAGCATTCATCTTCGGACACTGATTCCTATAATGTCCCTTTTCTCCACATCCGTGGCAGGTCACAACCACTGGCTGTAGATTTGCTCCTATTGCTTTACAGTCTTTGGTCTGATGTCCAACCTTCCGACACTTCATGCACTTGACAGTACATGGACCATAATGATGCAACAAGCAGCGATTGCACATCAGTTTTGTACCGACATAATCATTCTTCTCAGCAGGAGTGGCTGCATAGGCTCGGGCAGTTTCCTGTCAACGATTCTGCTGATGATGGTATTGGTTACGGTTTTGGTGGTAATTGTTTTGATTGGTGCAGGTATTGTTGGGGTAGTTGTGACGGTTGTCGTAATGATGGGAATTCCTTTTATCATCAAACTTTCGTTTGTGATCGTTATTTCCCTGAACAGAATTTCGCTTGATTTCCCGATCCATCAACTTCTGGGCTGTGGTCATTGCTTCTTCCAGCGACTGAGGCTTTGAAACAATAACATTTCCCTCAATACTTCGAGGTAAACCTTCAATGTATTTTTCCAACAACTTTTCCTGATCAGGCACCATAGTTGGACATAGGAGAGCAAGCTCCTGAAACCTTCTATTGTATGCCTTGATATCTGTTCCTTTCACTGCGAGCTGGTAAAACTCATCTTCCAGCTTTTTGATTTCGGTACGGGGACAATACTTTTTCAGCATTTTATTTTTAAGATCATCCCATGTGAGTTGATGAGCTGCTCCTATTCCCATGGTTCGGGATGTAGCAGACCACCAAGACAAGGCATCATCTAATAAAGTCCCTATAGCAAAAGCAACTTTGCAGTCATCGGTACACCCGCTTCTTACAAAGACTACTTCTGTACGCTCAAACCAACGAGCTAATTCAGTAGCTCCTTATGTTCCTTTAAAGAAAGTTGGTTTACAGTTTATGAAGTCTTTGTAGGTGCACTTGCGAGCTATGGCAGCTTCGCTTTCTCCATTGGGTCGGCTAGTGCTTCCAGTACGGGTCATTTCCGTTGCTTGAGTCTGAAGTGCTGCAGCAACACTGTCTGCAACAAGCTTTCGAATAGCAGCTAGGGACATGGCCGGTTTTGGGGATTTGTGAGACATTTTTCTATTACAAGAAAACACTCGTTTAGAATTTGCATAATAACCATGTAAATTTAACAGGGTAAATACTGTCATAATATCATAACAGTTTAAATATGCAAATGATCATTACTGGTTAATATCAGTCAAGATCACAACACGTCATAATACAGCAAAGTCACACCCACATGTAGTCATAAATAACTTGTAAATTTTGTCATTCATATAACAAAATTGATACAAGTGTCATATTTATGCCACACACCCCGTGGCTGGGAAAATTGCACAAAAGTTGTTAGATACTAGCGTCATATTTATACTATATATATCCCATAGCTGAGATATATTACAAAAGCTAATATATATATATATATATATATATAGATCTGATCTACTGATTTCCAGAGGTCTCCTTAAGTCGATTTTCAAGCTCGGCTATCATATTGGCGAAAACCTGCATATTCTCCTGATACTGTGCCTGCATCTTTGCCACCATTGCCTCTAGGACTGCAATCTTGTTCTGAGCTGTTGCTAATTCTTCATTTCTCTTGATCATTTCTTCTATTAACTTCAATTCATTATCATAAATGAAAGGTAATTCTCATCTGACCTGCTCATAATTTTTCTCGGACTCTGCACTAATCTCGTTCACCTTCTGCTGCATCACTTCTTGATCCGTCATTAAATCTTCTACTCGATATTCGATACCTTCAATTCGTTCTAATGGCAATTCATCCAGATGACCCAAAGCAGTCTCGATTTGCTCTTCTTGCCGCTTTAGTCGTGACAGAAGAGTGGAGACGGTTGGCTGTCGTTCCTGTGCCGCTTGTGAACTTTCTCCTATTTCAAAAACTCGTGGCGGAGTGGGGATGTCGGGGTATAGGTGATCGAGGTAACGCATTATATCGGGCAATAAGGGCTCTAACCTCCTTACTAAATTCGAATGGAACGGATGGAGGAGTGAAATCGGTAGATGACGGTACATAATCGGGCAGCATATAGGGATGTGGTAGTGGTGACGATGACGTAGGTACCGGAATAGTTCTTATCCTTGCCGTCCTCCTGATTCTCTCAGATGGTATCTCTACAACCGAGGGAGAATCTGGCTCAGAGGGTTCTTCGTCGGAAGTACGAGCTCTTTCTCTAGCCTGCATGTAAGGATCTTCAGGAAATTGCGCAACATCAGGCATCGTGGTATCTTCGGATGGATCTTCTGAAGGATCTGATTCTGCGTCATGCCTAAATATCGAAGAGATTTCAGGTACTACGGATACGTCTTCCGATGGATCTAATTCCGTTGCTCGCCTAGGTACGGTCGTGAGGTTCGGTACTACCGCGATATTTTCCATATCCGAGTCCGACATAAGTGAGATAGGAAGAGAAGGGGAATTATAACTCTGTAACCACCCAGTAATAATGAATATCCCGCTATATAACTAAATAATTAACAATTAACATATACAAATAACGTTTTAAATGATGTCGTGGCACGAAGGACTTTGGCTAAGTTTGTGAAAATTTTGGTTATAGTTCAATGTTTAAAAACATTTGGTTCTCTATAACCATGAGCTCTGATACCAATCTGTAACACCCCCGTTTTCGATATTCGCAGCGGAAATATAAGTTGGGGTGTTACTTCATGGTTCGTAGTCATGATAATAGAAAACGACTCAAAAAGAGACGTTTTTAATAAAAGTGTTATCATTCATTTATTTAAATATCAGAGTACATAATATAGGTCCCAGAGGGAGGTTCGAAAATACGTTATAAAAGATTACATTATTCATTTGAATGATAACAAAAGGACACCCTATTTATAAAAGAAGTCCACAGCCACTCCGTGCCAAGTTCGTTCTCTCTTAATTACCTGAGATAAAACATGCTAAAAAGTCAACACAAAGGTTGAGTGAATCCACAGTGTTTTATAATAAATTTGAACACAAGCCTATTATAAAGTATAAAATCATAGTACGATATATTGCACTAAGCCTCATGACACGCAATGCGTTGACAGTGTCCAGGTTCCACAAACATAATTAAATGAGAGTGGTCTCGCCCCCGAGTAGGAGTCTGCCTAGAAACTCTTTATAGAAATCAAATATAATACATTTGCATACCCGGCTACCCCGAAGGATATCCATCCGACTAATACAAATGGGTCGTCAGGCCAATAGATCTATTCATTATATTCGCGCTCACCCTGCGGGGGACTAATGGTGCATGTGATGACATCAAATAACGACATATTATTAGCATCATTTATCCTATATTATTGACTTGTTTTATATCACTTTATATGAGAATTGATACTTAATCGTTTACTTTTGTAATTCTCAGTTATAAACAAGCATTAGGTGAAAGTTAATGATTTCGGACGGAAATTGGAGCAAAATGAATCAAGTTGGAAAAGTCTACTGAACTGAAGGAAGATGCGCTGTATCATTCTTGACAGATACGTCATACATAAAGACTTAGACGAATCTGAGACCATTGCCTGACTTTAAAGAATGCGCCGCATGTATTTATCTCATGCGCCGCATATAAAACCTTGGTCAACGAAGAAGATCTGACTTATCTACTCCAGATACACCGTATGACATTCCTAACATACGGCGCATCAATCTCAAGACTTCACCAAAGATTATCCAAGATACTGAAGGACATGCGCCGCATAAAGATACAAGTTACGCCGCATCTGAAGACGGTGAACGAATATTCTGGAATATAATAATCTTGGACCCCACGCGAAGTTACCTAGATACGCCGCATCGGACCAATCCGATGCGCCATATCGGCCATACACAATCCTTACCAAGAAATCAAGTGGAGATTAGAAGCTTAATGAAGAAGTCAAGATTACAAGTCGACACTTGAAGATGCTTTCGTATTTTGGCCATAAAATCTTCATCCGGACTCCGTTTTAGTTGATTCAAGCGGCCACGGAAAGAGAAAAAGGAGATCTACCTGTATCTGAAGGAGATGCGGTGCATCAGGTCTTTAGATGCGCCGTATTGGGAGATGCTCCATATCAGATTTATAGATGCGCCATATCGGGTCAGTTTCAGACTTGGAGGCTACGTTTACTTATAGATGCGGCGCATCTAACTCTCTAGATGCGCCGTATCGACCCAAATTTCAGAATCTATAAATACCGAACTCATTAACGAATTAGGGCATCATTGGGGACCCTCGGGATCATTCCCAGGCGTCTGTAAACGTCCCAAAACAACAGAAGACTATATTGAAGATCCATTCCATCCACGAAGAACATCTCAAGCCAATTTACTTTGTTTAATCATTCGGTTAGCGTGTAGTTTTCATTATGATTTCTATCTTTTATGCTATGATTCAAACATTGTGTATTGTTACTGAGATTATGGGCTAACACCCTTAGGTGTTAGCCATGTTTATGAAGTTTTATTAGTTTTTATGATTTTGTCGATGTGTTTGCTTTGTTATTGGATTGGGTGCTTGTCGATAAAAACTCGTTTATTGCTTATAACTAGTAGAAATCTATGTAACTAGGTTATGATCCTTATAACTTTAATTGATGTGACTTAACTACCTGTAATTTTGGTTGCTTAGGTTGAGTTATATGCGTGTTAACCCGAATCTCTATTAGGAATCATTGTTTGGCATAAACGGAACGTGTCTACAACCTAATAGGACTAGTAGCGTGTAATACCGAACTAGGTTAGATGGTTTAAAGCAATAAGTTAGTATTGATGCTAGATGAGTCACTATGATCATGTCCTCTTTCCCACCACGATGGTAGGTTATTTAATCGTGACAGGATTAATAATCGAATTGGCGACAAAACAATTGAATGAACTAAAACAAGTAGACATAAGCATGTATAACTATAAAATGGATTAGATGCGGCCAACCCGTTCTTCCTATCTATCTTCATCTAACTTTAATTTGCTTTTAATTAGTTTAATATTTATTTTCTCGTATTTAGTTTAATTAAACACACAAAATTGTGATAGCCTCTCAGGCTAAAACCCCAAAAATATTTACTTGCTTTCTAGGTTAGTTAGTTTAGTAATTAGAATACCTTTAGATCACTTTAGCTTCGCTCCTAGTGAACGACCCTTGCTTACCTAGAAACTATCTACATTGATCGGGTACACTGCTCGTGAGTGTTTAGAGTCTATAGGTTAGTTCGGCAATAAATAAATTTAAAACTTGGTTGATTTTTATAGACAAAAAAAAACACATCAAGTTTTTGGCGCCGCTGCCGGGGAGTGATTGTTTTAATTTGATTTATTGGTATTTTAGTTTAGTTAGTTTTATTTGTTTCTGTGTGTTGTTTCTGTGTTTCTGTCTCAGAAAAGCAATACGGCGTATCCTTGTCTGTGGATGCGGCGTATCTGTCTTATATCAATACGGCGTATACAGGTCAATTGTATACGGCGTATTGACGTTCTGTGACCAATTTTTTTTTATCATTTTTCTTTATTTTTGTTTATTTAATTTTTATTTTTCGTTTTAGTTTTTATTGTTTTTGTTTCGGTTACTGTTGTTCTTGGTTGTTTATCTTTCAGGTAATAATGATGATGGATAATCCGGACATAACTATGGAAGAATATCTTAGGCTTAACAATGAAAGATCCTTGAGCAATAAAAAGGTTTACGATTGGGAAAGAGCAAGATATGGTGCACAAGTCATCAATGATAAAGAACCCACGATGGAAGAGTACTTATTATCAAAGCAGGAAGAGTCAGGGAAAGAAAGAAAGACATTGCCATTTAGACACACTTGGACTTTATCCAATGATGATGATGAAGAAGAATCATACGATTTTGGTGCAATTAGGTTTCCGGCAATAGTTATTGATGATGTTATTTCTACGGAAGTTGCCCAAGATGAAGAAGAGTCACAAGTGTTTGATTTGAATGAAAATCCGGCAATTGTTTACAAAGAAGCTTATTCATCCGAAAGTGCTTATGATGAAAATGAAGATGAATGTGGAACAATGGTGTATGGTGCTATTACTTGTGATTTTTCACCCGAGTTGGAAAATATATTCTCATCATATCAAAAACACCATGATGATATTCCATCGGATGAAGATAATGAGTATTCTAATATTGAAAGTTTTGATTGTATTGTGTACGATGCCATACCGCAATTGCCACAACAAAATGAAATATTCATGCGTGGAACAAATGAGCCAGATTATGACCCCACAAAGGATTTTGAAGAAATGTGGGATGACTTATTTGAGGCGGCTATTCGGGAAAAGGATGAAATTACAAGACCACTAGTTGAAGATGGAGACTCACAAGATGAATTGGAGTCACTTACAACAAAAAGTGGTACTAATTTATTTAATATTATTAATCCCGTTCCTAATAATCTTGCTAGTTTTCCTAAACAGGTTGCAAAACGAAAGAATGATGAGGTGGAATTTACTACACCAACTAATGATGAATATAAAGCACCTATTATCAACCCATTTTTGGTGGAGCTCGAGAAAGAATTCAAGGATGAGCTGATGGACACGACCATGATTGAAGAGGATGATTTCAATCCTATGAAGGATATAGAGGAACCCGAACTTTTACTCGCCAAAGACCCTTTCTCATCTTTTATGGAAGTCAAGGGACGCCTTACTACCAATAGAACAAACGAAGAAGAATGGAGATTCATTGATCCTCAACATACTACTCTCTCACATGTAATGTTCATGTCATCCAATTTAACAACCAAACCGGGTAAGGTAATGAACGAAGTACACATATTGCCAAGGTATTATCTTTACATATTCTATCCATCTCTTGTAGCAAATTTACACCGTTATGGTGCTTATTGCTACTATCACCCACACTTGACCGCAAGTGGGAGGAAAAACACCCTATTGCCTAGTAAATAAGGGTGGAGTCAGGCTCGTGACTCTAACAAAAACAAGCGCTTCTTGGGAGGCAACCCATGCTTGTCTTTTATTTTGTTTTTAGTTTATTTTTATTTTCGTATTTCTGTCAGTTGGTCAAATACGACGCATGCACTTTTAGTAGATGCGTCGCATTAACCCATGACGTGCATTTTAGTATTTCCTACAGGTTGTTGATGCGGCGTATCCAATATTCCATGGATACGGCGCATCGACACTCTGACCTGTAATTTTTTCGTATTTTTATTTTCCTAACCAATGATTAACGAGATGCTCTCGAGATTCTTTTTCTGTGGTCTCTATATTTTTACAGGTCTGGACAATTAAGAGGTTGATGGACTCCCGCATTATATACGCTCGTACGTTTACATTGGAAGATCATACCGAGCAAATCTCAGGGGAGTTCTCCGTTCTAATTCTTTCTATCTCTTGTTTTTAAATTTAAATACAAACAACGAGGACGTTGTTTAACTTAAGTGGGGGGATGGAGAATTAGAACGTTACTTGTCCTAAATTTTCAAAAATATGCTTTAATATATGCTTAATTATCAAAATTTAATTTTTTTTAGCATGTTTTTGTTTAATCTAAGTTGCATAGCAGCACACATAATTTTATTTTCAAAAATTGTGAACATATCAAAATTCACAAATCTATGAGTGTGCCGGTGACTTGTAAACTTTAGAACTTGGCTTGTATACTATTCGAGACCACCATAATAAGTATTATTTACATAATTGGAATGACTTGTCTAATTTGGTAAATTTCTAGGATTACACCCAAATAGCCTTTAAATGTTATGTGATATTAGCTAACTACACTGGTTAGTTAACCCCCGTATAAACCCTTTGTTTACTCTCATTTTTAGATTAAGATACCCCTAGAAAAACCCTCAGAGCCATTCCTTTCGTTTCTTACACCAATGTTTAAAATGTTTTGTTACACCCTTACACCTTAGCCTACCTTGTAGATTAAAGTCCGTGGTTAGTTACTTTAGGCAAAGTGTGTTTCCTTACATTACCTGTGTTCGCGTGTGTAATTCATTATCTTTGGTTGAGTCAGGAAATTGCACAATGCAATTGGTATGAAAGTAAATATTGTATATCTTTGAGTTTATTTTTCGTGTGTTTACTACTTTCGCTATTACAGTTATTTCTGAAAGTATGAAGAGTATGGAAAAATTATCCGGAAAAATAGTGATAGTAAAGTTGTGAAATTTTACACATTTATATGTTGATGTCAAAAAAAAAAAAAAAAAAAAAAAAAAAAAAATCGAAAAAAAAATAAAAAAAAAGGAAAAAAAAAGGAAAAGTTGGATGTTTATTTTAACCAACTTATGTAAAGTTTTGTATTAAGTGGTCGATATCACCACTATTTGTTATATATTATATTTATGGATAGAATGGGAGTTGGCCGTTATGGGAACGCCAACTAAGGTTATTCTTTGATTGAGATCTTGTTGAGTATAATTCGTGTCTACCTAAAGCGTGTGTTTCAAGTGTTAAAGCGTGAGTTATTCAATGATATGAGTCTTATTCATAGGATGGTTGGGAAAGTAATTTACCACACTTAGGATTTTAATTTATCTGTTTTGTTTATTTTTCATTTTACACCAATTTGTATCCCAAATATTATCCATACCCTATATTATTCTTTATCCAAACCTTTGATTTATTGAGATTAGGGATTTGAGCAATCTTAAGTATCGTAGTCGTGGATTCGGCTATGTATTTATGATTTTGTCGCCCTTTTTGATATAATATTATTGGTAAAGATTACTTGGTCCTATCTTTAGCCTATTCGAGTTAAGGATTTGAGCAATTGCAAGTATCGTGTTCGTGGATTCGATCATGTATTTGTGATTTTGTCGCCTTTTCTGGAATTTGAGATCGATAGAGATTAAGAAGAATGATTAACCCTTAACCAACAAACCCTTTTTACCGCTTTAGACTTGTTATTCCTTGGCTTTAGTGGGGGAGATGCGTATACTTGCCAAACTTATGATAGAATATTCGTCACGACTGGACAGTTAAACGATTAGATTTGCTTTTATCGAAATATTTTATTCTGTTTCGAATTCGTTAAGTGTTTGGTTGTGCAATTATGATTAAACGAATAAATGCTTAATTGTAAAAATACATCCTATTCAGGATACATTTTCATAAGTTTTAATCTAAGGTTTACTTGAGGACAAGTAAAGTTCAAGTGGGGGGATATTTGATGACATCAAATAACAACATATTATTAGCATCATTTATCATATATTATTGAGTTGTTTTATATCACTTTATATGAGAATTGATACTTAATCGTTTACTTTTGTAATTCTCAGTTATAAACAAGCATTAGGTGAAAGTTAATGATTTCGGACGGAAATTGGAGCAAAATGAATCAAGTTGGAAAAGTCTACTGAACTGAAGGAAGATGCGCCGTATCATTCTTGATAGATACGTCGTACATAAAGACTTAGACGAATCTGAGACCATTGCCTGACTTTAAAGAATGCGCCGCATGTATTTATCTCATGCGCCGCATATAAAACCTTGGTCAACGAAGAAGATCTGACTTATCTACTCCAGATACACCATATGACATTCCTAACATACGGCGCATCAATCTCAAGACTTCACCAAAGATTATCCAAGATACTGAAGGACATGCGCCGCATAAAGATACAAGTTACGCCGCATCTGAAGACGGTGAACGAATATTCTGGAATATAATAATCTTGGACCCCACGCGAAGTTACCTAGATACGCCGCATCGGACCAATCCGATGCGCCGTATCGGCCATACATAATCCTTACCAAGAAATCAAGTGGAGATTAGAAGCTTAATGAAGAAGTCAAGATTACAAGTCGACACTTGAAGATGCTTTCGTATTTTGGCCATAAAATCTTCATCCGGACTCCGTTTTAGTTGATTCAAGCGGCCACGGAAAGAGAAAAAGGAGATCTACCTGTATATGAAGGAGATGCGGTGCATCAGGTCTTTAGATGCGCCGTATTGGGAGATGCTCCATATCAAATTTATAGATGCGCCATATCGGGTCAGTTTCAGACTTGGAGGCTACGTTTACTTATAGATGCGGCGCATCTAACTCTCTAGATGCGCCGTATCGACCCAGATTTCAGAATCTATAAATACCGAACTCATTAACGAATTAGGGCATCATTGGGGACCCTCGGGATCATTCCCAGGCGTCTGTAAACGTCCCAAAACAACAGAAGACTATATTGAAGATCCATTCCATCCACGAAGAACATCTCAAGCCAATTTACTTTGTTTAATCATTCGGTTAGCGTGTAGTTTTCATTATGATTTCTATCTTTTATGCTATGATTCAAACATTGTGTATTGTTACTGAGATTATGGGCTAACACCCTTAGGTGTTAGCCATGTTTATGAAGTTTTATTAGTTTTTATGATTTTGTCGATGTGTTTGCTTTGTTATTGGATTGGGTGCTTGTCGATAAAAACTCGTTTATTGCTTATAACTAGTAGAAATCTATGTAACTAGGTTATGATCCTTATAACTTTAATTGATGTGACTTAACTACCTGTAATTGTGGTTGCTTAGGTTGAGTTATATGCGTGTTAACCCGAATCTCTATTAGGAATCATTGTTTGGCATAAACGGAACGTGTCTACAACCTAATAGGACTAGTAGCGTGTAATACCGAACTAGGTTAAATGGTTTAAAGCAATAAGTTAGTATTGATGCTAGATGAGTCACTATGATCATGTCCTCTTTCCCACCACGATGGTAGGTTATTTAATCATGACAGGATTAATAATCGGATTGGCGAAAAAACAATTGAATGAACTAAAACAAGTAGACATAAGCATGTATAACTATAAAATGGATTAGACGTGGCCAACCCGTTCTTCCTATCTATCTTCATCTAACTTTAATTTGCTTTTAATTAGTTTAATATTTATTTTCTTGTATTTAGTTTAATTAAACACACAAAATTGTGATAGCCTCTAAGGCTAAAACCCCAAAAATATTTACTTGCTTTCTAGGTTAGTTAGTTTAGTAATTAGAATACCTTTAGATCACTTTAGCTTCGCTCCTAGTGAACGACCCTTGCTTACCTAGAAACTATCTACATTGATCGGGTACACTGCTCGTGAGTGTTTAGAGTCTATAGGTTAGTTCGGCAATAAATAAATTTAAAACTTGGTTGATTTTTATAGAAAAAAAAAACACATCAGCATGATATGAGGGACTTTTTAATAAAAATAGGCAATAAGTTAACCTAGTGCAATAACAATTTAAAATACTCGTGTTCGATTTAGTAGCATGTATCTCCTCACAAGTTTGTAAAACGTATAAATAAAAGTGGGACTATGAACTCACCTTGATCAGTCTGAACGATAAACGATTTTAACTAAAGTTGATAAACGTCTCCGGCTCGCAACCTGATTTGGTACGTTATATTTTAGTAATCGTTCTTGAATATAATTAAGTTTATTTGTTCGTTTTGTAACATTTTCGTTATTGTTTAAATGTTAATTTTGATACAACATGAAGTTTCTCCAAAAGTTATAAGATTTATCTTATTACTTATTTTTATTTGTTCGTTCCGTTCGTTCGTTATATAGATTCTTTGTTCGTTATCTAAGACTATATATTTTAATTCTCATTAATAATAATAATAATAATAATAATAATAATAATAATAATAATAATAATAATAATAATAATAATAATAATAATAATAATAATAATTATAATAATAATAATATTTATTATAAGAATATTTATTATTAATTAACATTTTCACTTCTTCCCCTAAAGTTCTATATGTTGTCAACTTTTACCCTTGAACTTTCATATATTGACAAGTTTTACTACTTAACTTTCACAAAATTACAATTTTTACCCCTCAACTTTGGTTAAATGACAACTTTACCCCTATAGTTTCAAAAATGACATTTTCTACCCCTAGGGTTTAGGTCGACTGCATATTAAGTCCTTTTTATAAATCTAGTTAAAGTTTTGGCAAGAAATACCCTTGAGCTTTCTATGTCGTTTCACCCGTCGTCCTTATTCTTTAAAAACACTTTATATCTTATGATTTATGGCAAAACCTTTTACGATTCTTTTGAAAACCTGTTTATCAGTTTATAAACTTGATTTTTACAAAAACTTAGCTCGTGATTCGAGCTCACGAGCTCGAAATAATTAATTTTTGGTGAGTTTGGTTTGTTTTGTCGGGTCAGAAAACACGCAACAAAGAAAAGGCCATATCTCATTCATTTCTTAACCAATTGACTTCATTCTTTTTCCTATAGTTAGATATCTAAGTGATCTACGTTTGTACAAAAATCTAAAAATTTTAAACTTCGTTTAGTGGTTGAAACTGAGCTTGCAAACTCAGGGTCTGCTACTGTCTTCGACAACTTTTATATGCACAAAATGATTTTGTTTTCGATTTTAACACTTACAAACTAGGAATTTTTTATTATAATTAGTATCTTTAACATGTTTAGAAAGTTTCTAGTTAATCCTAGATAGTTTAGAATTACAAAACAAATAGAAACGGTGTTTGTTTGTTCGACAGTTTTGAAAAAAGAAAAAGAAAAATGGATTTTGATCACTTAGGGTTTTTAAGTTAGATTTTAAGGTATATTAGAAGTATTTTAAGCTTGTTTAGACTTTATCTTATCATATTGTACATCAAAATAAAATAACTAGGGTGTGTTTGGGTTTGTTCGGCCAAAAAGAAAAAGAAAGAAAAAAAAATGTAAAACTTGGTTTTAGGGTTTTATCTATATTAAGGCTTGTTTATTTATGTTATTAAGATTATTTAGATTATTTAGAACAAAAGAAAAGGGCTTGAGGACTTACCTAGAATAGTATGGATCGAATGGAGTTAAAATGGGACTTAGGGTTTTGAAATGAGCACTAGGGTCATCAACCTCTTTCCTTGGCTTCTCAAAGATGCTATTGAACTTGATTTAGGGCTGTGGTGACAGAAGTTTGGGAGTATAAGGGCTATGGGTTTTGGTTCGATGGGTTTGAGGGTGGTAGAGTGGGTTTTGGGGACTTCTATTTATAGAGGGATATGTTAGGGCTTCTAAGGGCTTCTAGGGTTTCTATTGGAGAGTGTGTGCAAGAATTTGGTGAGGTGTGAGGTTAAAGATGGCGCCACATGGGTAGGGGAAGGGAAAGGAAGTGTGGAAAGCTATGAGCCTCACATGTAATGCATTTCTAGAAGGGGAATGGTGTGGCAACTTAGGGTTCCTCCATTTGGATCCTTAAGGTTTAAGAAAAACTAAGGTTTAGTTTGGTTCTAGTTTAATTCGAACTAGGCTTTAGGATTTGTGAAGATTTGGTTCGAAATGGGCTTTAATGGTTTGTACCTTAGGCTTAGTTGGGTGGTACTCTAGGGTTAGGGTTTAGTTAGGGTTCCTAGGGTTTAGGGATTTTTAGAAATGATTTTTAGGGTTTTGTGAAATAATAATACATGTATCGATTTGTATATATGTGTAGGAAAAATATTTTTGTGCATTAGCTAGTTGTACCTTAGGCTTAGGAGAGTTGTACTAGGGTTTGTAAAATAGGGAAAATATAATTTTAATATTTCCTTAATTTATATAATTTTTATATAATTTTTATTAAGGTTTTAAGATAATTAAATGGATTTTTAAGTTTTTGTGCTTTGGTGACTCGTACATTAGCTAAATAAATTATATTTTAATATTTCTAAGGTTTTGTTATTTTCATATGGTATTATGGTAGTTTAGGGTTTCAAAAAAACTATTATCAGATAAAAACGTTTAGTTTAAAATGTACGTTAACGAAATAACGCAAAGTGGTAAATGGGTCCTCGTAAAATTTTAGGTCAAAGATGTTTAAATTATTAATTCTCAAATCTTGTTAAAGTTGGGTTGCGCGCACGTTTATCGAAGATGTGATCCACGTCACATAAGATAAAAGTATAACTAAGTAATAAATAAATAAAAAATTCTACGTGGAAAAAGGTTAAGTATTAAATAATTATGTAGGGAATTCTTACAGTGGTTACAAATTATGTCTCATACAAAGTTTAATATTTGCGAGAAGTTCTATGTCCGTTTTAGGTTTTACTTGAAAATTGATAATAGGATTGGGCCAAGTCAGGAATTCCAAAATCTCATAATAGTACTGGCTTGGGTGACCTGCCGGAAAGTCTTCACATGAGGGCCATACAGAAAATAACTGCTTCTTGCCGGAATTTCAGCCCGAAGAAGATGATCGGAAAAATCAAGAGCGCTAGGATAGCAACTCTGATACCAATTGAAACATATACATCTTGAAATCAATTAAGAAATGGAAAATGTGCTTTCAATTGCAACAATATCACTAGGAATTCAAGAATTATGAAAAAGAACTCGCAATGATTTGTTACTGAAATTGTGTGGTTGTTACAATGATTGAAAGAGGGAAGAATTGTGTTTATAAAACTAAATGAATGATGAAAATGATTACAATGTGAAGTATTTAACTAAGAATGGTTGTTTGGGTTGAAACTGATTTTGGCGCCCAAAACAACTAAAACAGATATTTGAATTTTTGGTCCTTTGACTTCTGAGTTTGACTTATTTGGACTTTCTCAATTCAGCTTGTATCACATACCGTTGATTAATTAAAGAGCTAAGATTGTGTGATCTTAATAGGAACATAACTTGGATCCATGGCTTGAAGAACACATGAATCGAAAAAATACCCTACAATCGAATTAGGGTCTTTGGATTTGATCTATTGTTGTTTTTGTTTATTTGTTGTAGGTTTTAATGTGCTCATGTGTATTCTTAGTCTTTTTTTTCCTTCGTATAAACATAAAAACGAATTTGAGTTAATTTTACTAAATCAAGAAATATTTAGCTTTTATTATTTTTCATATTTTATAAAAATAATAATAATACATAAAAGAGAAGGTTAAATTTTTTAAAAATGTAAAAGTCTCCACTTAGTGTTTTGTTTTATTATATTAAAAAAAAAGATAAAAGATTTACTAAAATAGCAAAGCAAGTCCTTTTGAACAATGACAAGTTTTACCCTTTATTAGGGGTGAGAAAAAAACCGAAAAAACCGAAACCGAACCGAAAACCGAACCGAAAAAACCGACCGAAACTAAAAACCGATGGTTCGGTTTTTACTTTTTCAAAAACCGAAAAATTCGGTTCAGTTTCGGTTTTTGTCCAAAAACCAAACCGTAAAAAACCGAACCGAACCGCTTCTATTATATAATAGTATATAACTAATATTATGTAAATAAATAACTAAACAAATCTAATTTATAAATTCATATTAATTTTGTAGGTAAATTTATAATATATTTATTTTAACGTTTATATGTTTGTTTTTCGTGTGCGTGTGTTTACTTTACAATATATCAATACTTATGTGACAATGATCATACTATGTGTAATTTCACTTGCATGTGTGTATCTCATCTATACTTGTGTAATTATAGAATTATGAGATAAACATTATTAGGCTTATCTTGACAAAAAAGTAAAGAAAAATAACAAATTTTTTACAAAAAATCAAGTTTGTTGGTATAAATTGGCTACACACAAATATAAGCGGTTAAAAACCGAAAAAACCGAACCGCCAAAAAGCGAATAATTTCGGTTTTGGATATTATAAAAACTGATTATTTCGGTTCGGTTTCAGTTTTAGCCAAAACCCAACCCAAACTAAATTCAGTAAATGCTTAACTTAAAGTTATTAGGCTTTTTATACTTTTGGATTTAAAAACAGTGCACACCCCCTGCCCTTTATACTTACTGTTACTGCATCAAACCCTTTTAACATATACCTTCTAGGGTTTTTGGTACAGCAGCAGCCATCAACAAAACACACTTCTCTCCCAACCTCGAATTCAATTCACAAATCATCAGTTAATAATCAAAATGGGTGGTGGGAAGAAACGAGAGAGAATTCATAACCCAGAACCCTTTCTCACCGATGAATCCAACAAATCATTTTCCAAAAAACGAACTAAACCATCCAAACTACATCAGCAGGAACAAAAGGTATCATTTTTTTTACTTAAATTTAGAACCGTTTAATTGGGTTTTGTTAGAAGTTATGGATATTGCTTATTTGTTCTGCTTATTACAATTTGGAGGCTTAAACATCCTTAATAAGCTAATTTTTACCGAAATAAGCAGATGAGAATAACAAGTTTGGTGAAAGAAATAGCAATTCTAACAACCCTCTAGGTATTGTTAGATGTTAAGTGGGTGTTTGTTTCGGCTTATATAGTGGGCTTATGGCTAATTAGGTTTTCGGCTTATGCTTCATAAGCTCACTTTTTGTAGCTTATTTTGAAAATTTTCGGCTTATCATGTCATAATAAGTTTATATAAGCCGAAAAGTTTCAAAATGAGCCACGAAAAGTGAGCTTATGAAACATAAGCCCAAAATCACATAAGCCATAAGCCGGCTAATATAAGCCAAAACTAACACCCCCTAAATATTAGTGACAACTGACAAGTAAAAAGTTAGTTTTTCTAAGATGCTCAATATATGTTAGAAGCATTGAGTTTGGTCTGTAAGAAGATAAATATTGGTGATAAACGTGCGCTGTTTATAGCTAAATGTTCCTGATAGCCGTAGAATTATGTCTCATACAAAGTTTAATATTTGCGAGAAGTTCTATATCCGTTTTAGGTTTTACTTGAAAATTGATAATAGGATTGGGCCAAATCGGGAATTCCAAAATTTCATAATAGAACTCGAAAGGAAAACTTAGATTCGAATAGTTGAATTGTATTTCACTATCAAATTTTTACAACGATAGTGAGAAAGGCCAAAAAATTATTAACTTCAAACTAAAGACTCTATTAGTATCGCACTACATTTTTATATGTAATATTCATCTAATAGAATAAATGATGGCGTGTTCAGTAATTCGGGTAAATCTGTTAGCTTGATGTATTCACTTGTCACATGCTTAAGAGTAGACTTAGGTATCTTAAGAAGCTAAATCATACGTAACTTTGTAAACGTGGCGTACAATTCTTCATGCTTTTTATAAGTATTCAGCTTCTTTTTTTGTTATGGTCATTTAAGATGGTAAGTTACGAGCAGCTTCAAAACTTGTGCATGTGTACTTTCTCACAACATGTTATTAGTAGTTAGCATCTTATTTGATTTGATACCCCGGCTCTATTGAAGTAAATATATATATATATATATATTTTTTTTATGAAATTCTATATTGCTAAATAATTTGTGTTTTGCAGCTTATATCAGCCGGCATGAGCTCAAAGATTTTGAAGGAGGCTTTAGCTCAGCAAAAGGAGATTCAGGAAGAGGCAGATGCAGCAAACCCTGATAACATTAATTTTCCCGAAGAACCTGTTACTCATACTCAAATAGACGATGATGATGATATTGACAACTTTCGTGGATTCACTGACACTCATAGTCAGTATGGTGGTGATGAGGTTGGCCTCATTTTCTATATTTTCTGTGTTGGTTGATTTATTGGATGTAATGTCATATTTCAGTATTATACATCTTGCTTTTATTTATTTATCTATACATGATAATATATGAAAATGATCTAACAGGAAGAAGAAAACATGATTATATAAAATTCTAAACATATTAGATTGTAGCTCATAGCTCATAGTAATGGATTGTTTATTTCGAAATAACACAGGAAGAAATTAATGAAGATGACCAAAAGCTACTGGAAGCGTTCTTCTCTCGAGATGCTCGACCAGAACGCACTTTGGCTGATGTCATTGTCGAGAAGATCAAAGCAAAAGATCAAGCATCTTCAGGTTTTTATTTCCATCAAGATGTGTTGATTTTTTTTTTACTTGACTGTCTTTTTGATATCATCGATTAAGCTTGGTAGATAGATGTACCTGCAGGACTTCAACCCTCAGAAAAAATGGATGATTCCATGATAGAAATATACAAAAGGTGCTGTACATGTTTATCAAATTTAAATGATTTATATATCATAGTAATATTAAGTTTATAACTTGGTTGTACAGCGTTGGAGAGATATTTAAGAAATATACATCGGGAAAATTGCCATTGGCCTTTAAAAGCATACCAGCTAAGAAAAACTGGGAGGAACGCTTGTACTTAACAGAACCAGATAAATGGTCACCAAATGCAGTGTACCAAGCCACCAGAATCCTTGCTTCTAATATGAGTTCAAGGAAAGTGGAGGTGTTTTACAAGGTTGTTTTACTTCCTCGTATTAGAAAAGATATAAAGCAGAACAATAAACTTCATTTTGCATTATATCAAGCCTTGAAAAAGGCTGTATACAAACCGGCTGCATTCAATAAGGGGGTTTTGTTTCCACTATGCGAGGTTTGAATTCACCAAATCCTAAAGAAATAAAGTTTTGATTTTTTTTGAGTTTGTCAAAAGGATTTTGTATCTTGTCTGCAGTCAAGGACATGCAATTTGAGAGAAGCTGTTATAATTGGAAGCGTTCTGCAAAAGGTCTCTATTCCACCACTTCATTCCAGGTATCACTACTAACTATTGTCGTACTTTATCATTGAATGTTTTTATTCTCTATACAACCCGGTTTCAAAATTCAAAACTGTTTCTATCTGCACTGACTTTTTTTAGATAGTTAGTCAGTGTTTCATTTTCATTTTTATGGGGACATAATTATAGTCTAAGCATTGTTTTAATATGCAGTCTTGCATTGATGAAACTAGCAGAAATGGAGTATGGTGGCACAACAAGGTATGTAAATTTTCAAGTAGTTGCATTTGCATATGATATTAAAGCTGAGTTATCTGAATAGCTACTTTGCTTGCTTTTAAATTACTGGTTTTCTGGTGCAGCTATTTCATAAAGCTATTAGTTGAGAAGAAATATGCTTTGCCATATAGAGTTATTGATGCAATGGTTTCACATTTTATGAGATTTTGTGAAGATTCCCGGGACATGCCTGTGATCTGGCATCAGTCTCTTCTTGCCTTCATGCAGAGGTTAGCTTTGCTTTTCTTCTCAAAGCTGATGTTAACTTTTTAGTCTTTAGGAATCAACAAGCCTGTAGCCTAGTGGGTTCCTAGGTGGCCCATCAACCAACTAGGCTGTGGGATCAGGTCTCATTTTGGACAGTAGGTGAATTAAAAAGGTGCAGAGTATGTTAGAGTGGTGTGTGTTTGTCTTCTAAAAAAAGTTTATAGTCTTTAGGAATTTCATGATCTTAAAATTGTCACTTATTTTAGATATTAATGAATAATGCAAAATCTGCAGGTACAAACATGAACTGACAGTGGAACAGAAAGATGACATTAGTTATCTTTTGAAGAAGCAGAGACATAAACTGGTATGTATAATTATCCATAAAGTCTCCCCCTTAAGCTGATTATATTATCAAAAAGTGGTCAAAGTACTAAATTTCTAGTACTCTTTCTCAATGCAGGTCACACCTGAAATTCTTAGGGAGTTGCAGAATAGCCGTAACCGTGGGGAGAAGGAGGATGATCTTATGTCTATTAATATCCTTTTTTTCAGTTTCAGTTTGCTACTTTCCTCATCTTTACTTTCAGTATATCTACAAGTTTTTTGCATCATGAAATTAACACAAAATGGATGCGCAATGCAAAGGGCAAAACATAAGTCTTGTTGGGTATTATTTATTTTTTATAACATAATATGATACGTAGTAACTTGTTTGTCAAATATGTATTCAGTAATTAATATAATTTCCTTAATAATCTAATATTACGAGTATAATGAATTTAGGAGGTTTTTATGCATTGACACCTTGCGAGGTTTAACAAATTTGGCCTGTTCTAAATGGTTGAGGGTATAACCCGAATCCACCCATTCCCAGTAAATGGGTCAAAATTATCAAATTGTGGTGTATAGATTTATATGAGAAGACTTGCTTTCTTTGTAGACTATACTCGCATTATAAACTATCTTGCATTGTGTTTATTTTTCTTTAACTCGGCATCACCTTCTCCTATTTCTGTGATCAACAAAACTATAGACGAAGACAGATTTGACATTCCAGATGTCCCAATGGAAGAGGATTGATACTTTTTTTTTTTTTTTGGTAAATCTGCTCTCCCCCCATCTTCTTCTCCCAGTGTTGGCAGATGCTTTACAAAACTAACAAGTAAAAAGCTTCTATTTTCAGGATACTTATGCCTCTTGACATGATGGGAAATGGGTTTTGATGTTTCTGGAGCTGTTTGAAGTTGCTTTGCTGAAGGGCAGCTGTGGTTTTTGGTGTCTTGTTACATGGGCTGATTAAGTTATACGGGGTGTGCATGGACTCCTTTTTTTTAGTAGTAATATAACAATTTTGTTGGAAAGTTTTGAGTTGGATGATTTCACAACATTAGTTGATAGTTGATACAGTTCGGAACCATGATAATATGTATGTTATAATTCTTTATTTATTTATCTTTATCTTTCTTGATGTGAAATTTTTTCTTTTTGTCATAGATCTTTATGCATGTTGCCACGTGGACCACTGTTTGTTTAGACTTGAGTTTGACCTGCAAAGTAGAAGTAATAATGGAATTTACCATTTATTTTTTGGAGAAGGCATACCTTTGATATTTGATGGGAGTTGACTGATGATAGTGTTCTTTTGGCTTCGGAAGAAAAATTATTTTCGTGAGCAAGTAGCGCTTTTTAGGAACATTAGGGGGCATCCGTTGGTGGTAATGCTTCTGATTTTTGATGTAACTTGATATATGTCTGTTATTTGCTATATTGCTAATTGTTTCATATTGCCTGTGCAAGTCCAGAAACACAGTGCACAATTGGGCTTTATCCATGCATACTTCTCACTTATTGTGTTAGCTTATTTGAATTGTCTTTACTCTTTAGTAAGATGAATTTGTTATTTAGATAAACTTTTGCTCTTTTATTGTAGACCTTGCCACTGCCTAGAAGTTGCCAATTGTATTACCATGGTTCTTTTTTTATGTGTCCTAAGGGTTAGGGTCTTGCTCCCTGAAGCGTTCAGTAAAGGTATAGAGGTATAGGGTCTTGCCTAATGTGAGAAAACTAGGATCGGTCTTGGTCTACACGGTAACTGAAACCCCATTGCTGAAAACGCTTTTGTCGGTAGGCATGAATATGGGCTTACCTTTTGCGGAATTTAACCAAAGTTCTGAAAATGGTTACTATGCTTCTGTTAGTTAGTTAACTCTTAACTATCATGCATAGGCCTGGTGGAGTTTGCTAAACTTGGAGCTGAGCACTAACTCAAGTGGCCCACATGGCTTCTAACTGTTTGATTTTAATAACATGACAATCATAATTAAATACATAAGGCATCAAAGAATAGCGGAAGCATATAAGATCATAACATGTAAACTAATTAACCAAAAATAAAAGTATGCGTACTTTTTTTATTCTAGCAAAACAAGAATCAATACCAAGGTAGCAATTGAGATGAACCCTAATTAGGGTTTATACGGATTATAAGAATTGCCCCTTACCGTTTTTGCAATTCAATCCAAGATTCAAACAATAGTGTGTTTGAATCACGTTCTTGTACACACATACTAATACCAAGTAAACGTTATGCTAGTAATGAAAACACAAAACGATTTGTTTGTTTGGAAAACAAATCCGATCGACCCCTAAGGGTTGTTGTACGATCGGCCTCACAAGAACAAAAGGGAAGAAAAAGGTTTACGGTATTATGTGTGCACAAGAGATACAAACTAATGACCCTAAGCCTTGTATTTATACTAAGAGAAACTTGGAGGACAAGTTGGTTGAGGATTAGGAAACCCTAATCCCCCACCGATCGGCCAAACACCCATAATAGGTTTCCGGAACTTTCTTGACTTTCCAATTATTCACTCTTAATTCTTTCATTTTATTAGTTAACGGTCGTTAGTCAATTTTCGTTAATTACTAACGGTCGTTATACGTTTTGTGTATTTAATAGTTAATTATAACCTTTTATAAATAATTATTAAACATGTACTCTTCATACGTAAAGTGTGCAATCCCATGATCTCGAGTTCGATCCTAACACACATCAACTAATTTATGTCCATAAAACTAACAGCTCCCACTTGGACATATTTTAATAGTGTGATCATATCGGTTAGCGTCTAGCAACACACTGATGCCTCTAGAACAACTCGGGTAAGGTCTTCTGGAAAAACCTTTTAATGATTCATCATTATTATTATCCTTTTGTTTCTAATACCATGTTAATATGGATATGGATCTCAGTCATTCCATAATTAACTATTCTGTTTCTCGTTGTTTATGATTGAGCAAGATTACCAAATCTTCTGAACGTATTCCAGATAGATCTTGGGCGTGCGCACGCAAACATCTTGTCAACCATACGAGGGGCCCAACAGTATTAAACTTCAAAACGAATTTGAAGGAATAAATTCTTTATTGACTACAAGCAAAACCCATGAACTTTGTAACACTTCTGAAAATAATCCTTATAACTACCAGTTACGTATAGTGTTAAATTGCTTCACAGAAATGCACTACATTTATGACAATTATCTGGTATCTCAAGTCTGAGGATAACTATTCATGATTTACTTAATGACTAGATTCATAAAGTACAATCATATAGTTTGGGATAAGTCCTATATTCAATTCATTGAATATCATGTGAATTTAGCATGTCAACGCATCAATATACTTTCAAGTATATCTTACCAAAACTCAGATTTGTCTTAATTTAATGATATTCCCATATCATTAATTGACAACGGACTATTTAGAATAACATAAGTTATTCATGGATTTAAACATGCAAATATATGATACAATATATTATAAAAACAAACGTACTAAGTACTTTTAATTAATCATAATAATTGCTTAACATCCCTTATCCAAATACTAAATAGATCAATGCATGAAATTCTAGTTGATGAATTATGCCTCAAGTTATGATTAATCATACTTGTTGACAAAACATAAATCAACCAACTTTGATCTATCGGAATTTTGAGAATACTTATTTCAAGAATTCAACTAGTGAAGTTCTTGTATGTGTGCATTCAAATAATTTGATATTGCCACATAATATTTCATAAAGTGTGTGACAATCTCGACCACCAATTTATGATAATCAAACTTTCAAACATTTTTAAAGTTTAAAGTATTTTAATTCTTTAATTTATAATGCAACTATGCTCTTAGTGAGCACAACTAGTTTACATAGCCAGGGATGAAATCCTACCATGACTAGTATTGAGTGTCATCTCAATTAAACCAGCATCATTGTATACAAACAACAATATGCTCATTAAAACTCCGTAAACTTAATATCTATTGTGTAATGTTTGATGCCTTCCAAACTTTCAAGTTTGATGTGACAATTTGCACAACAATTGACATATTGTTCATCCATAGAATCTGGGAGCAACTCCAAGAAATGCAATTCTAAATCCAAACATATTCTAGTTTATTACATTAGTTATCTAATAACTTTCAATTAGATATCAATGCTGTCAAATCATCTTGTATTCAAGCATGATACAAGAATAACATGATGTACATGAAAAATCCTTAGATTTCATTCATGTTCTATATATCCATTGAGACTTTCTAAATGATATTTCATGTTCTATTAGATTCATTTACCGCACATGTTTAATCATAATAAACATTTGTTCGAAGGTTGTATGTCTTATTTTCTAAATCTTTCAAGTGAAGTTTCATTCCAAACCAAAACTTAACATTTTACTTATATGGAATGTTACTTCATATAAGTTATATAACATATATGATTTAGGAAATTAACATAATACTCCCACTAGCTTTCAGGAATACTTAGGAATTATAAATAAAAACTTGGATTTGTTAATTAAACACAAGTTTTATCTCCTAGATGCATGCATTAATCCATTCATGAATTATTGCACTTTGTACACTTCCAAAGATTATTTGAATTTATAAACTACTTTTGATTACTTACCGTCCTCGCACAAGTAATCACTCAAGAAAGAGTTTTGATATTCCATTGTCATTTTTCATATTAATGAAAATAGGTATGACAATTATCATCTTAATATGTTTAATGTGCCTATGAAATAATATTCAATCACAGTTAATTACTTAAGTGTGATTAATAATCTTGTCATAAGACATACATATGTGTACAAAATTGTCCATATGATTTTTACAGAAAGATTTAAACCACTAGGGTTTTCCATCTCTTTGAAGAAACTCATCTTTATTCTATAGTCTAACCATAGATTTCAAGATAAACCAAGTTTCCAAAATTGATTATCTTTATGGACAACATCTTAAAATTCACAGTATGAGTAATTTGCCAAATTCAATATTTGCAATCTATCATGATTAACAAGTTTACCATGATCCTGTAACTCATATTCCTCAACATATTGATCAAATATCTGAGATATCCTTGCGGATCTATGAATTAGAATTCCATCATCTTGAGGTCTAACATTTACATGTCTATCCTCATTATGATATTCACTAGTTTATTTTAGAAGATTATGTATCTTGTAATTTTATCTTTTCAAGATAAAAAGTCCCACTTACCTTTTGTAATTTAGAGACTAAATACTTAGCAATTAGAGCAACACTAAACTGTTCTTTTTTGGGACATTACAAATACACATTGACAGTTCCTAACATTAGTTTGTTAATATCCTACTTCATAAGTTGTTTAACAAATTCAAAACTTTAATTTTAAGACTTAATGTGATTCATCACATTCCATAATATAATGGTGTCTTATTAATCTTCTAGGTTTGAGTCTTATTGAGTATATATTATCCATACTCAATCTTCTAACCTTGATTAACATTTTGAAGAAAAGAAAATATAGTTATTTTGAATCAAACAATATAACAAGAGTTTGATTTTCCTAACTAAACATACCAGAAGCATGTGGTATTTCATTAGAAATAATATTGTGAGACAATCTAACAATATTTTAATATAACCATGTTTCTTTTGACTTATCTATTTACCAACTAAGTCATCTTAATGATATAATAGAATTTCCAAGCCAATTGCATGCTTTATAACACAAGTACTTTTTAACCAAGTCACTTCATGTTCATGTCTCAACAAAACATAAACTGTTATAATTTCATATACGTTATAAATCATTGATCAACTCAATAACTTCTTGTGTATGTCCTAATTAAAAACATAACAAGTTAACGTCTTACTTTATTATAAGTCTTGTAACAGTTAAAAGACTTTATGTTTGTGACTTTACAATAAAACGTAAACATATTTTTAACTAAAGTATTCATGAACACCACCAATTTGGTTTCAATAGTAATTTCAAGTTAATTATATTACTTCATTTATTTATGTCATTCCAATAATACATAACTATTCAAATTGAAGTAGTTTTAGGTTACTTCATTTATTCATGTCATTCCAAGAATACATAAATAATTTATTCATGTCATTCCATGAATACATAAATATTAGAATTGAAGTAGTCTATCTTATTATCTTGACACATGTTCTAAATAGTTGTCTAATTTAGAAACATTAAATTACCCATGTACGGTCTCACGTAATCATGGAGATTTATCTTGTTGTTGCAATCTAGTAAGATCTCACTTAATCTAAATTGCAACACCAAGTGTTTCTTGGATTAGATGTGTTAGAACGTTAGTCTCTTACCTTGCAGTCAAGAGAATCCTTTAAATCATATTCCTATGTGTTGTACCTTGCACACAATAAAGATTTCTCCCACTTGTGCATGGAACAACATCATGTAGCAGATAAACAACACGACACACGTTTGTTTAAGTGATCAATATGATTGTGTCATAGATATTAGCATAATTAGTAGATATAGAACTACTTAATTAACAAAAAAACGCACATGACTATCCTTGAAAATATGAGTGTCTATATTTGGAAAGTAATTATCTTGAGACATTCTAGAGATAATGTAGATTACTACCAAGATAACAAGGCTTGTAGCTCCCACTGAATTAGAGATCATTACAATAGTAATAAGAGCACAATGCTCCCACTGGATTTGACAACATTTGTAAGTGTTTCATTAACCAGTGAAAGAAAATAGTGTGCTATTTACTTTCCTACATCTTTGAGAAAACCCATACGTAACAATTACTTAGGTACTAAAAGAGTGTATTCTACTATATAGATGATGGACTTTCCATCAATGCTATTAACTTGAAAATTGGGCATGCAATTTCTTTCTTAATAGGTCTACCATCCCCACATTGGTATGTAGTACCTCTAAATGGTCAAAGCAAAACAACTAGATAAATATACTAGTTTGTCTTTTACCATTTTGCGGTAATTAGTCTAGGTTCTAATTTTAATAACTCATAAAGTGTCATATATATTTCCTGTTAACCAAATATCATATTTGTTACAAAAGATTTTAATCACCGAATGAGGATGATGAAATCTCTATGAAAAATGTGCAATTTTCTTAATTATTAAAGTTTGCTATGAGTTATATATTAGAATTTAGACAATTCTAGTGTTTCTATCATTCATTCCTCATTCATGAAAAGGAATAGGAACTCTTCTCTCATGGAAAGGAGACTAGGTTTATTCTTTTAGTAAAATCGACTCTATCCAAAAAACTCCTATGGGTGAAGATCAATTTATCAATAAAAGAATAACCCACGTTTACGGTTTAACGTTGCATTAATACATTTAAAAGAATTAACAAAATTCAATTTTAGTATTTTCGATAATTAATCTTTAAGAAAATTAAATACCCATTGGTTAATATTCATATAAACCATATAATTTTCTTAAAGCTAGGATCCTAATTGACATAGTTCCATTACATCAGTTGATCTGCTAGTAATGAAAGTACTCAACAAGGTAATTATCGAATAATAATTGCCAATATCATATTACAATTCCTAGATCATTATGGGATTTACATTTTCCAAAAATCCGTTTGCAATGTAAGCATGTTTCATCCCATCTTATGCCTTGAGTTCTAGGTCTCACTAACAACTCAATTAAGTCGTCTAATTTAAAACTGCAAATTCTCATGTATGTCCCACATAGTCATGAAATTTATCTTGTCATCACAATCTAGCTAAGGTCTCACTTAGGCTAAATGGTGACTTCAAGTGTTCCTTATAATTAGATGGCATAGACTTAAATTACAAGGGTACTAATTTTTGATGTATGTAATCAAAAAATTATGTATGAAAAAGCATGAATACAACTTCATAACATAAGTTTTAATAAAAAAACTTTTTATTAACTAATACAGTAAGATTAAATTAACAAAGTTTTGATTGAGGTATTGGGTTCACCAATCAAAGAATTGACCTTTAATTATCGTCCATTATATCGTACTTTTGTATAAGTCCAAAGACTTGGTGTTTCGGATAATTACCACAAAGTGGCGCATGAAATTAAAGCTAATTCACCCTTAAGATGATTTTGTACTAAAAAATAGTCGTACTAGGTAACTCCAATTTGACGCACAAATGAGTGTAGAAACAAAGGTCAGCGTGTAGCTTATTAAAAACCCGTTCCTACTTATACCCCTCACACAGTTTGTCAAGTTGGGTGAGCCGTTCTTACTATTAGTACAAAACTCATCACTCAAGTAAACTATTGAAAATTTAACTCTTCTAAACCAAATCATATTGCACCATTATTTAGTCCGTATTATTTTTCTATTCAAAATTACCCTTTGTTTATAAACATGTCAAACAAATAAACAAACAAGTAATAACAAAAAATATAAACAACTAAACAATGAGCACATAACGTAACAATTAAAATGTGTAAAACACATAGCCACATGCAGATCTTAGAATGGTGAAGTAACAGCATGCCTTGCTCTATACCTGTTTCATATAGAAAAGTTAGACTTAATCTGTTTAATGAATGTGCATGTAGAGATGCTGTTATTGTTATGTTTAGGTTTTAAGGTTCTTACTGTGCTCTTGATTCATCAGCTTCTGGTATGTGCGGATTTAAGTAATAGTATGTTGCAGATGTCGCTGTTAACTGGTAGTAGTCTGCCAAATAAGTGTTTGAGAATGTCATAACAATTTTCTATGTCTATGCAAAGTTAGTTTAAAGTATGAATGTAATACCTCTGTACTTCGATACACGGAAAGAGGTCACTGCAATTATAATTGGTTGTTCCATTGTTTCAAGCCTCGCCTGTCCAAAGTTTGTGGCCATCTCATCCCACATTGTGAATTCCACAACATTACCACTGGCAATATAAGTAAATCATCAGATAAATAAGAAGGGGTGTGAAAAAAAAATTTGTAATAAAAGTTTTTGTTTTAATCGCACGCACTTTAAATTCTCT
Source organism: Artemisia tridentata subsp. tridentata (assembly GCA_021014915.2). Lineage (NCBI taxonomy): Eukaryota > Viridiplantae > Streptophyta > Magnoliopsida > Asterales > Asteraceae > Artemisia > Artemisia tridentata. The sequence goes on along the minus strand of CP139503.1, from coordinate 77,870,672 downwards.
ATATCAACTTTCCTATAGATTGTTTCATCTTCGTTCGCACCTTCTTTTCTTTTTACCTGGCTAACTGAAGCTAGACATACTATGTAATCTGTAAGCAAATAAGTATTAGAATTTTAAAGCATTAGTATTTTAAAGGTTTGTTATATTCACAAAAGTTAATAACCAAAACATGACCTGTCAGTATCAGGTACTGTGTCTTCCCTGTTCCATCTTCTCTCGGGAGCCTCGATTGAAGTTGCTTGTATGAAACAAAGTTAAAGTAGTGTTGTGGTATGTCTGACACTGTGACGGGTTCAAACTTAGTGATTCTTCCAAATCTTAAACTTGTTCTGTTATCGATGGTCTGCTGGTAAGTCTCGGTAGGTTCACACATGAATTCAGATATCCGGTATACTGACTGTTAATACAAATATCGTACTAAAAACGTTATTTATATTTTACGATCTTT